>CM054062.1:180232319-180703016 GCA_028641055.1 Alopecurus myosuroides
TCCCGTTTTCTGCTGTTTTTGGTTTCAGATAAGTTGTTCTGGAAATATTCTAGGAATTGGACGAAACGGAAACCCAGAATCCTATTTTTCTGTCACGTACACGGAGTCCGAAGGACACCCGGAGGGGGGCCACAACATAGGGCGGCGCGGCCCCCCCTTGGCCGCGCCACCAGGTGGTGTGGGCCCCCTGGCCACCCGACGGCATCACCCTTCCGCCTATATAATGCCTTCCTCGGTAAACCCTAAGTACCCGAGCCTCCATCCACGAAAAGTTCCGTAGAAGCCGTCATCGTCAACCCTAGTTCGAGAGGGTTCTAAATCTCTCCCCGGCACCCTGGCGGGAGGGGTAATCATCACCGAAGGGATCTTCAACACCGTGCCTGCCTCCGGAATGATGCGTGAGTAGTTCATCCTTGGACTACGGGTCCATAGTTGTAGCTAGATGGTTGTGTTCTCCTCTTTATGCCACCATGTTTAGATCTTGTGAGCTGCCTAACATGACCAAGATCAACTATCTATAATGCTACATGTTGTGTTTGCTGGGATCTGATGAATATTGAATGCTATGTCAAGTTGATTATCAATCTATCATGTTTATGTTATTTATGATCTTGCATGCTCTGCGTTACTAGTAGATTCTCTGAGCAAGTTGATGCTTGTAACTCCAAGAGGGAGTATTTATGCTTGATAGTGAGTTCATGCCTCCCTTTCATCTGTTCTTGAGTGACAGAAACGTGACGGATGGGGGATGTGTTGTTGCCATTAGGGAGAAAAAACAATTCTTTGTCTAACGATAAATTCTATTGTTTACATTACACACTTTACTTAATGCAATAATCTGTTGATTGCAACTTAATACCCAACGTTTGTTCAGATGATATTCAGAGGGTGGATTATTAGTCATAGATGCAGTTATCCAACTGCATCTATGAATAATAATCCACCCTCCGAATATAGTTGCAAGCAATAGATAATTTCAGTAAGAAAAGTGTGTAATGTAAACAATAACATCATCCTTAGACAAAGAATTGTTGTTTTCTCCCTAATGGCAACAACACATCCTCCATCCGTCACGTTTCTGTCACTCGAGCACAGATGCAAAGGAGGCATGAACCCACTATTGAGCATAAATACTCCCTCTTGGAGTTACTAGCATCTACTTGGCCAGAGCATCTACTAATAACAGAGAGCATGCAAGATCATAAATAGCATAAGCATTAACATAACATGATAGATTGATAATCAAAAGACATAGCATTCAACATTCATCAGATCCCAACAAACACAACATGTAGCATTACATAAAGATGATCTTGATCATGTTAGGCAGCTCACAAGATCTAAACATGAGGCACAAAGTGGAGAGAAAACCATCTAGCTACTGCTATGGACCCGTAGTCCAGGGATGAACTACTCATGCATCACTTCGGAGGAGGGCATGGTGGTGTAGACCCCTCCGGTGATGATTTCCCCCTCCGGCAGGGTGCCAGGGAGAGCTCCAGAGCCCTCCCGATCTCGGGATGATGGTGACGGCAGCCTCGGGTGTTTCTCGGGTAAAAGTGGTATATCTCTAGGGTTTTTGCCTCGGGGTCATTAAATAGGCAAAAGGGAAAAGGCGATGGAGGCCTGGGGGCCCCACACCACCCACCGGCGCGGCCAAGGGGGGCGCCGCCCTATGGTGTGGGCCCCCTGAGGCCCCCTTCCGGGTCTCCTCGGGACTCCGTGGAACCTCCGGGATTTCTAAGACTTCCGGCCTTCTAATTTTCCAATTCCGAGAATATTTCCAGAACAACTTTTCTGAAACTAAAAACAGCAGAAAACAGGGAACTGGCTCTGTGGCATCTTGTCATTAGGTTAGTTCGGAAAATCGATAAAACGACATAAAGTGTATATCAAACATGTGGGAAACAACATGAAAAAAACATGGAAAATCAAAAATTAAGGATACTTTTATGACGTATCACACGCGCATCAACAACCTCACTGTTTAGTTGGGTCAAAGTATCTTGGTTGTGTTGTGTGCAGACTCCACGTTGCTGCTGAGCTTGGTAGTGCGTCCTGCCAACATCATCTGTCAACAACCTTCAGAAGTGATTGCTTTATTTTACTGGTCTATTTAACCTTGGTTTCTTTCTAAGGGAAATTTGCTGTTGCGCCCTTAATATCTTCCTATTGGGGTCTCCCAACAAACGTGTGTTCTCATGTCATTAAGTGCTCCTAATGTTGTAAAAAATTCTAAAAATATATTTATGATTTTCAGAAAATTCTGAAAAGAAAATCTAGGTGTAGCCAGGGTGTATCCTACAAACAAGAAAAAATCAATTCAAAAATACTACTCCCTCCGATCCATATTAATAGGTGCTGAAGTGGATGTATTTAGACATGTTTTATTGCTAGATACATCCACTTCAGCACCTATTAATATGGATCGGAGGGAGTATGTATTTCAAACTACGTGAAAAAATAAAAAAAGTCTAGATTCAAGTATGACTATTTCAAATCTCTAAATTTAATCATATTTTATCATTTTTGTGTAGTCCATAATACTTTATATTTGAAATTGGGAATTTGCAGGTTTGTTGGATACACTATTTACTACATCCAATTTTTTCCCATAAGTTTTTGAAATATGAAAATATATTTTTCGAATGTTTTAAACCGGCAAGACCACTGGTGCCCACGGGCACACAATACACTATATAGGTTACTAGTGAGAACGCCTATTTCCGAGGTGACGTGGACGCGACCACCTGATGACGTGCCTACCTCCTCATGGTCCCACCACTCCTCTTTCACCGTATCCCTCTTTGTCTTCCCTTTTCTTTCCCGAACACCTTTTCTATCTCCACTTCTGTTCGACGCCATGAATCAATATTTGCTCGGCCATATATGAGACGGCGTTGGCGACACCGTCGCGACCGGTAGGGATCCGCGACGGAGAAGACATCGTCGAGGATGGAGCGAGCCGCCGGCGAGAAATAAACTTAACATCGAGGGTGGGGGTGCATCAACAATGGAGACGACCCGGATGTCGCGGAGGACTAGGAGGCCAAGATTCGAGGAGGGCGGTGCAGAGCGGTCGCGGTAGCGTCACCGGAAGCAAGCGTCGGTCGTAGATGGCCCGACCGCCGGTGTTTGTGGGGGTAGAGTCACCGGAAGCAAGCGTCGGTCGTAGACGGCCCGACCGCAGATGCCCCCCTTGTCCTCTTCATCTTCCGTCTCTCTGGTATGACTGGTTCCGACAACTGTTGGTGCTACCACATGGGTCGTAAAATCAACTCGGTGGACGGGTGACCGTCAGATAGCAATGTTCGTTACTAATACTCATAGTAGCGAGCGTTTAGCGGCTCCTCGTCCATAGAGTCCATGGATGGGTTGACAACGGTTTGGCCCATCGCCAAGTACAACATTTTTATTTTTATCAATCCCGACAATATTTAAGAACTAAGAAATTTTATATAAACTGTTTCATAATTATGATATATTCCATTAGAAAAATATGATAAAAGTTTACATTTTTTGTATCCGGTACAATGATGGCGTGTGAACACTTGTTCGTTGAGAGACCGTAAGAGGAAGGTATGATGAGTATAGCAGCAAGTTTTTTCGTCAGTAAGAAACCAACGTTTAATCGGAGCAGTAGGAGAAAGAAATTATTTCTGAAGGTTGTTGACAGATGATGTTGGCAGGGCGCATTACCAGGCTCAGCAAAAACGTGGAATCTGCATACAACACAACCAAGATACTTTGCCCTAACAAAACAGTGAGGTTGTCAATCTCACCAGTCTCGCTGAAAACAAAGGATTAGACATATAATATGGAAAAATAATATTTGTTTGTAGTGAATGAGATGAGAACAGTGTTTGTAGTGAAAAAAACATTGTTTGCAGTAGGTTGTATTATCAGTGTAAAAGAATGGACCGGGGTCCATAGTTCACTAGTGGTGTCTCTCCAGGTAGATAAATAACATTCTGGGTGAACAAATTACAGTTGGGCAATTGACAAATAGATAATGCACCGTAATGCATATACATGACATGATGACTACTATGATATTCATTTGGGCATTACAACATGATACATAGACATATATACAACTGCATCTATGACTAATAATCCACCCTCAGGACGTCATCCGAGCAAACTTTGGGTATTAAGTTGCAAGCAACAGATTATTGCATTAAGTAAAGTGCCTAATGTAAAGAACACAATTATCCTTAGACAAAACATTGATGTTTTACCCCTAGTGGCAGCAGCACATCCACAATCTTAGAAGTTACTTTCACTCTCCCAGATTACTGGAGGCATGAACCCACTAACTATTATAAATACTCTCTCTTGGAGGCACAAGCATCTACTTGGCCAGAGCATCTACTAGCAACAGAGAGCATGCAAGATCACAAATAACATATATGATAGATCAATAATCAACTTGATATAGTATTTAATATTCATCGGATCCCAGCAAACACAACATGTAGCATTACAATAATATGATCTTGATCATGTTAGAGGCAACTCACAAGATCTAAACATGATGGCACAAATAGGAGAAGACAATCATCTAGCTACTGCTATGGACCCGTAGTCCAAGAATGAACTAATCACACATAACTCCGGAGGCAGGCATGGTGATGAAGAGACCTCCGGTGATGATTCCCCTCTCCGACAAGGTGCCGGGAAGAGCTTCAGAACCCTCTCGAACTAGTATTGACGACAACGACGTATGCGGAACTTTTCGTGGATGGACGCTTGGGTACTTAGGGTTTTCCCAAGGAAGGCAATATATAGGCGGAAGGGCGATGTCGGTGGGCGACCAGGGGGGCCCACACCATGTGGACGCGCGGCCAAGGAGGGTGCCGCGCCGCCACCTTGTCTGGCTGCCTCCCAGGCCTCCTTCGAGTCTCCTTAGGACTCCGTGTACGTGATACAAAAATAGGACTTCGCTCAATTCCGAGAATATTTCCAGAACAATTTTCTCAAATACAAAAACACCAGAAAACATGTGCTGGCATTGTGGCATCTTGTCAATAGGTTAGTCTCATAAAATGCGTAAAAATGCTATGAAGTGTATAGAAAACATGTAGCAATTGGCATAATATCAACATGGAACATCAAAAATTATAGATACATTGGAGATGTATCAAGCATCCCAAAGCTTAGTTGTACTCGTCCTCGAGTAGGTAAAACGATAACAACAAAGTAATTTTTAAGGTGACATGTAGTGTGTAGTTGACGGGAGGCTGCTTGCTCTTGAAGACTTTGAAATCCCCGATAACGGTGCCAGAAAACTTGCTTGATGGCGGGTAAACACACGCTCGTTGGGAGACCCCAAATTTAAGGTATGAAGAGTACAACAACTAGTTTTTTCCCTCAGAAAGAAACCAAGGTTTAATCGGCCAGTAGGAGAAAAAAATCACTTCTGAAGGTTGATGACAACTGAAGTTGGCAGGGCGCACTACCAGGGTTAGCAGCAGCGTGGAATGTGCACAACACAATCAAAATACTTTGCCCCAACGAAACAGTAGGTCGTCAATCTCACTTGTTTTGCTAACACAAAGGATTAGATGTATAGTGTGGAAAATAGTACTTGTTTGCAGTAAATGAAAAGAGAACAGTGATGGCAGTGAATGAGAGGAAAATAATGATTGCAATAAAGAAAATAGTGTTTGCAGTGGTTGTATTATCAGTGTAAAAGAATGGACTGGGGTCCATAGTTCACTGGTGGTGTCTCTCCATAAAAGATAGATAACATGTTGGGTACACAAATTGCAGCTAGGAAATTGACAGTTATAAAGGCTGCACCGTAGTGCATATGCATGACATGATGATTACTATGTGATTCATGCGGGCATTACAACATAATTCATAGACATCTATCACTAATAATCCACCCTCGGAGCATCATCCAATCAAACCTCGGGTATTATGCCGCAAGCAACAAATTATTGCCTTAAGTAAGGTGTGTAATGTAAACAATGAAAACATTGTTGTTTTCTCCCTAATGGCAACAACACATCCCACATCCATTACGTTTCCGTCACTCGAGCGTGAATGAAAGGGAGGCATGAACAAACTATCGAGCATAAATACTCCCTCTTGGAGTTAAAAGTATCAACTTGGCCAGAGCATCTACTAGTAACGGAGAGCATGCAAGATCATAAATAACATAAACATGATAGATTGATAATCACATGACATAGCATTCAATATTCATCAGATCCCTGAAGGGTAACGTAGCATAGAAAACAAAAATTTTCCTACGCGAGAGACACCCGAAAGGCCAAGATCTAATCTAGGAGACGAAGTGCAACGGGCAACAAGAGGGTTAAGAAGAACACATACCCTCGAAGACTCAAAGTGGTACGAGATCAAATCTCGTTGTTGGCGTAGTCGTACTCACACCGATCCCGATAGCGAGAAGATGGCACCGCAATCCGGCGGTGCATCCGTGATCGGTCACACGTACGGTTGATGACGACCTCCGTTCCCTCGTTCCAGCGGGGCGCGGAAGTAGAGGATCCCTCGGAACTCCAGCAGCACGACGACGTGGTGGTGGTGAAGAATCCCACGGTCAGGGCTTCGCCAAGCCGGAGACCATGAAATGGAGCAGCGGGTGGAGGGAAAGGGAAGTGGCCAAGTGTGTCAAGGAGGGAGAGCTCTCACCCTCCTTTTATAGGAGAGGGGGGAGGCAGCCCAAGGGGGGTGCGGCCAGCCCATGGGGGTGCCCCCACCTCTTCCCTCATCATGTGAGTGGACACTCCACTCACACCCACTCATTTCCCCATTATTTCCCACTTGGAAAATCCAAAGGTTTTCTTTTAATAAATAAATAAAACCTTTTTATTTCTTTATTTCAGCATTTGTTAATTCTATTAACAAACTTTTGCATATAGCACCTCGAATCATTTGTTAATACCATTAACAACCATTCGACGAAAAACCCCTTGAACTATTTCAATTTTCCCCGAAACAATTTCGGTGCTGTCCAAAATATTCTTCGATATTCCGTATCCTCTCAAACGCGTCATCGAACCTTAAGTGTGTCACCCTACGGTTCGCGAATAAGATAGACATGATCGAGACTCCTCTCCGATCAATAATCAACAGCGGGATCTGGAGATCCGTGATGACTCCTATATATTCAACGATGACTCTCGTGATCGTGTGAACCAACAACGCCGTGAACTATTCCCTTTGTCTCGCGATATTTTACTTGTCCGAGATTCGATCATTGGTATCAACCATACCTTGTTCAATCTCGTTACCGACAAGTACTCTTTTCTCGTTCCCGTGATATAACATCCTTGTGATCATATCACGTGCTTGCAAGCGGTTTCGATGTGATATCACCGAGAGGGCCCAGAGTATATCTCTCCGTCATTTGGATGGACAAATCCCACTCTTGATCCATGATCCTCAACTAATACTTTCCGAATACTCAATGACACCTTTATAGTCACCCTGTTACGGTGTGACGTTTGATGCCATCAAAGCACTCTTCCGGTATCAGTGATTGACATGATCTCATGGTATAAGGAATAAGTTACTTCGTGTGTTTGATATAACAATGTAAACTAAATGACTTGATCGCATTGCTATATTATCTTTGGGTATATGTTCATCACATCATTCTTCTAATGACATGACCCCGTTATTAATAACATCCAATGTTCATGATCAGGAAACCTTGATCATCTATTAATCAACGAGCTAGTTAAAAGAGAGGCTTTACTAGGAACCATTGTTTGTTTATTAAGCACACATGTATCAACGTTTCCGGTTAATACAATTCTACAATGAGAAATAAACATTCATCATAAACAAGGAATAAGATAATAACCATTTTATTATTGCCTCTCGGGCATATTCCCTTCAGTCTCCCACTTGCACTAGAGTCAATAATCTAGTCTGTAAGCACTTAACACATATGGCGTACCAGTGTTATTACCATGCTTCGCATGTGGTAAACATTATCAAAAAGATCTGAACTGTTCAGGTCCTATTGTATTTGCATGTTCTTTGCGTCTACACGCATCACTCATTCTCTAATGAGATGGCTTTGTATATATATGGTCAATTGGTGAAAACTTAATTCCTCAGCTTAAACTGGTGTCACTAACATTGTGAAAATGTAGCTTCATAGTGTTAGCATTCTTGGAAACTCACCAAGTTCCGGTGATACCTTAATTCCTCAGCTTAAACTGATGTTACTAACATTGTGAAAATGTAGCTCCATAGTTTCAGCACTCTTGGAAATTCACCAAGTTCAATAAAGAACTCCTTGACACAAAATACGCTTATTATCAGTTGTCAACACAACGATATACTTTAGCCTTTGTTGTAGTATCTGTCACAATATTTTAATTTTGAAACTCTTTCAAATCCAGCATGGAACTTTCTTCCATCCTATTGTGCTACCGTTCATCACATATTTTAATTGAGATAAAATTACTTTAATAAATGACAAGACTATTAGTGTAACATATTACAACTAATATTTTGTCATTACTATATAGGAAAACATATCCTTAGCATTTCTAAAATGACACAATGATCTCTCCCACTGTTGTCTAATCATCATATGAATTATCCTACTATAACATTTTATAGCATAGGACTCATCTGGTTGTGTACATAGTATGGAAATCATGACTTAGAAATCTCAATTTCAATGATGCTCACCATGTGTCAAAACACATGAATCTTGCTCAATTATTTTCCATGTGACAAGAACTCCTTCTTATCAATTTTATATTGACTTACTTCAATATTTCATCTATGTAATTTGGCTTCAATCATATCAGGCGCTTCAATCCATCTTTTATAGATATCGATGCCCAATATCTTCTAAGCCTTTCATCAATATGAAAATCTTAACCGTGTTAATTTAAAATACATATTTTCCAATCAACCATATGTCATCTACATAAAGTATTGGAAATATGTCATAGCGCTCCCACTTAATTTCTTGTAACTTTACAAGTATCTTTATCGTTCATGATGGAATCAAACTCTTTTGATAACTTCATTAAGGTAAAGATTTCAACTTCGTTATGCTCACTTCAACCATTGAAGTGTGCATGCCTTTCTAGCAACCTTTTGAATTTTACAAAACTCTCAGACTGTGTCAAGTACACATCCTTGAACAAACTTCCTCGAGAGGAGAATTGGTTTTGTTATTCAACATCCATATCATAATATGTAACTTTGCTAGAACTATCTGCAAAGACTAAGCATCACTACGGAAGATCAAAATCTTGTAGTAGTGAACTCTTTGAACTTCGTCGAAAACAACTTTTCGATAAGTACAATTTTAATAAGATGTAAAATCCATGTCTTTGTCGCTATATAGACCCTTTTGCTATCGTTAGGCATCATGCCTATCGAAAGGACTACCAAGTTACATACTTGATATTCATACAAGGATACTATGGCGGATATAATGACTCATAGTCAATTTTACGAAGCCAGGGCCCATCATTTGCTTCCTTTATAAGGTTCAGGTCCTTTTGTTGTCAAAACAACACTTTACACTTAAACCACAAGTTGTTCTAAGTACAAAGTTTTTGGACTTTACTGGTACAGTTCGCAAACTCATTTGAAGTATCTACAACATTTGTAGTGTCTTCTACTTAGTCAAAATAGTAAACCCCGGAACAACTTCCAGTGCTGCGCTACTCTTGACATGATAACGAAGATTCTCTAACCTCGTTGAGTTTGTACTGTGCTCCCACTCACTTGTTTCGTAAGAACTACTTTCTCGAGAAATCAACCCTTTCTGACAAACAATATTTGTCTTTTGGTTCGGTGATAGGAGAAATACCCAATATTTTATTTGGGATAACCTTATAAACATATATTTATCCTATTTTGGTTGTAAACATTTTACACATGCTATGCATACCAAAACTTAAGAAAGTGACAATTCGGGGCACTACCCAAACCATATCTTATATGTTGTCAATTTCAGCAGATCATGATGGTGCTCTTTTCAGTGTAAAAGCGGTTGTCCTTAATGTATAAACTACAAAATTATAATGGCAATTTTATTAATCTTACCATGTCAAACAGGGTTTGATTTTGTCTTTTGAATACTCCAATCTAATGTGGGGTATTCGAGAAGTATAAGTTGTAGAACAATTCTGCAACTTCTCAGATGTTTTGCTAAACTTGTAACTCAAACTTTATCCTTTATGATCCAATCATAAATAGTTGATTATCTTGTTACATTGATTTTAACTTCATATTAACAACCTTTTGAACCAATTCAAAATGTCAAACTCTGTTCCCTTTAAATAGATATACTCACATATCTACTTAAATCATCGACAGAATTTTATGAAGGAAAAATTAATCCACCATACATGACTACACATAATGGACTATATACATCAATATGTATAATCTCCACTAAATTAGTCGTCCATTCTACTTTGGCCTAAGAACGGAATTCTAGTCATCTTTTGGAAGAGGTCTCACAAGCGTCAATAAAATGACTCCGGAAGTCCATCAATATGGAGTTCCTTCATGTTTTCCTTTCCGATATGAACTAAAATGGTGGTGTCACAATTTAAGTGAAACACTTCAACGTCTTGCAACGTTTAGCATTTAGTCTTATAGATGTTTACTTTACCAACATGATTTATATTAACATATCCATCAATTATGGAATATGATCATAGTTTGAACAATCTCATTTGTTCTCACAAAAGACTAGAACAAAATAACAAATTATTAAGTTCTTCAAATAAATCTTGACTGGTTGGTTCGATACGACAATGAACACAATAACACTTTATTTATGTTCTTGTCATAATCGATTCCACATCTATTACTAGTTCCTTTTAGGCCCTTGTATTTCTTTCATTGCGTTGCTTTGTATGACAACTCATACCAACCAATGTGGTATCAAAATACCCAAAAATACTTTGTTAACTAGTAATACATCTATAACTTGTATATCAAGTATATACTCCTGAGCTGGACTTTTCCAGTTATCTTCTTTTCTGCCATATATCTATTTGTAATTCTATTTTCAATATTCCCTTTCCTTTATAGAAGAATCATTCAACATCAAACAATGCTAGTCTTACTAGCTCATTTTCTTTGGCGTGTTAGTCATATACTATCACCCATTGAGTCATACTTTGAGTTTGATTGTTCTACTAATATCACCATATTAATAGAATTCTTCTAGATTCCACTCTTAGCAATCTCCAAGTAAGGTAAACGACTTTACACATACTTTTAATCCATCCCATCGTAACAATTTTATGATTAAGCTACTATAGCTCGAAGGAAGTAATTTAGAGGATAATTTTTAGCATCCAATTTCTTGGAATATTCAAACGCCTAGCGTCTTCAATCATTGCATATATTCAGATAATATAAGCAAACATTGTCACGCTAAATTTGCATATATTCAGATAATATAAGCAAACATTATCACGCTAAATTATACTCAGTCATGTTGCTACAAATAAGTTTCTAGATATCAATATATCTTTCACTTGATTGTTTCTGAAAACAACTCTTTTCAGTTCCTAAATCACCTTGATCAACAAAACATTCTTTTGAAGATAAAGTAATACGGAAGCAACCATGACTCTGGATTCTAAGTAGGAATTATTTGCTCTCTAGATTAATCAATCATTAACCACATAGAGCTAGGTAGGAAATACCAAAAATCTACAATAGGACTCAATTTTAAATTTCACTAATACGGTACCAATCTTAAATGGTATTTACCAGATCATAACAGTTATATCTCAATTAACAATCTAAGTGTAAGGTAGTTATGAAGATGCCAATGACTACTACAAGTTGTGCAAATTCACTTTGATTTGTTGTTCATGATAAATAAGTTCAAGTTAATTCAAATTAAGCCATGAACTCCCACTCAAAAACAACATCCCTCTTAGTCGTCTTTAGTGATTACACGAACCAAATTCACTACAACAAAACCGATCATCACGTGAGATGATGTAGCTTCAAAGGCGAACATCGACATGTTCATCATATCATCCATATGACTCATGCTTTACCTTTCGGTTACGTGTTCCGAGGCCATGTCTGTACATGCTAGGCTCGCCAAGTAGAACCGTAGTATTGCGTGTGTTTCAAGGCCATGTCTGTACATGCTAGGCTTGAAAACACCCGTTGTATGCGAACGTTGAGTCTATCACACCCGATCATCACGTGGTGTCTCGAAACGACGAACTTTCTTAACGGTGCATACTTAAGGAAGAACACATTATTATCTTGATATTAAGTGAGAGGGATCATCTTATAATGCTACCAACGTTATCTAAGCAAAACAAGATGCATAAAAGGATTAACATCACAAACATCACATGTAAGGATAACGTGATATGATATGGTCCTCCTTGCACTTGATCTCCATCATGTGCATCATGGTATGATCTCCATCATTCCACCGGCGTGGTACCAAGTACCATGGCACCCAATCTTGATTGTCCATCAAGAAGAAGACAATCATATGGATACCTTCCGGTATATCAATAATTTACAAAATAGATCATCTCATAATCAAATTTGTAATATTGACCATATCACATCACATGCCCAGCAAAAACTAGTTAGACGCCTCTAAATTATTTTTGCATATTTTACGTGGCTTAGGGCTTTCGATGATAGAACCGTTCATACCTACGAACATCAACCACAACATTGATAAACATATTTTTAGCAACCCTTCATAGATTAGATCTTAACTATAGTAGGAGAAACAGACACCCGCAAGCCACTTATGCAATACAAGTTGCATGTCAGTTGTGGAACAAGTCTCATGTACGTGGACATGTAAGGTTAGTCCGGGCCGCTTCATCCCACTATGCCACTAAGATCATAAAATAATCAAGGAGGTAATAACATGATCATCAACGCCCACATACACCTATGTGTTCTACCCGTACAAAACATCTACGCATAGATCCGGCTCTGATACCACTGAAGGGTAACGTAGCATAGAAAACAAAAATTTTCCTACGCGAGAGACACCCGAAAGGCCAAGATCTAATCTAGGAGACGAAGTGCAACGGGCAACAAGAGGGTTAAGAAGAACACATACCCTCGAAGACTCAAAGTGGTACGAGATCAAATCTCGTTGTTGGCGTAGTCGTACTCACACCGATCCCGATAGCGAGAAGATGGCACCGCAATCCGGCGGTGCATCCGTGATCGGTCACACGTACGGTTGATGACGACCTCCGTTCCCTCGTTCCAGCGGGGCGCGGAAGTAGAGGATCCCTCGGAACTCCAGCAGCACGACGACGTGGTGGTGGTGAAGAATCCCACGGTCAGGGCTTCGCCAAGCCGGAGACCATGAAATGGAGCAGCGGGTGGAGGGAAAGGGAAGTGGCCAAGTGTGTCAAGGAGGGAGAGCTCTCACCCTCCTTTTATAGGAGAGGGGGGAGGCAGCCCAAGGGGGGTGCGGCCAGCCCATGGGGGTGCCCCCACCTCTTCCCTCATCATGTGAGTGGACACTCCACTCACACCCACTCATTTCCCCATTATTTCCCACTTGGAAAATCCAAAGGTTTTCTTTTAATAAATAAATAAAACCTTTTTATTTCTTTATTTCAGCATTTGTTAATTCTATTAACAAACTTTTGCATATAGCACCTCGAATCATTTGTTAATACCATTAACAACCATTCGACGAAAAACCCCTTGAACTATTTCAATTTTCCCCGAAACAATTTCGGTGCTGTCCAAAATATTCTTCGATATTCCGTATCCTCTCAAACGCGTCATCGAACCTTAAGTGTGTCACCCTACGGTTCGCGAATAAGATAGACATGATCGAGACTCCTCTCCGATCAATAATCAACAGCGGGATCTGGAGATCCGTTATGACTCCTATATATTCAACGATGACTCTCGTGATCGTGTGAACCAACAACGCCGTGAACTATTCCCTTTGTCTCGCGATATTTTACTTGTCCGAGATTCGATCATTGGTATCAACCATACCTTGTTCAATCTCGTTACCGACAAGTACTCTTTTCTCGTTCCCGTGATATAACATCCTTGTGATCATATCACGTGCTTGCAAGCGGTTTCGATGTGATATCACCGAGAGGGCCCAGAGTATATCTCTCCGTCATTTGGATGGACAAATCCCACTCTTGATCCATGATCCTCAACTAATACTTTCCGAATACTCAATGACACCTTTATAGTCACCCTGTTACGGTGTGACGTTTGATGCCATCAAAGCACTCTTCCGGTATCAGTGATTGACATGATCTCATGGTATAAGGAATAAGTTACTTCGTGTGTTTGATATAACAATGTAAACTAAATGACTTGATCGCATTGCTATATTATCTTTGGGTATATGTTCATCACATCATTCTTCTAATGACATGACCCCGTTATTAATAACATCCAATGTTCATGATCAGGAAACCTTGATCATCTATTAATCAACGAGCTAGTTAAAAGAGAGGCTTTACTAGGAACCATTGTTTGTTTATTAAGCACACATGTATCAACGTTTCCGGTTAATACAATTCTAGCATGAGAAATAAACATTCATCATAAACAAGGAATAAGATAATAACCATTTTATTATTGCCTCTCGGGCATATTCCCTTCAATCCCAGCAAACACAACATGTAGCATTACAAAAAGATGATCTTGATCATGTTAGGCAGCTCACAAGATCTAAACATGAGGCATAAAGAGGAGAAGACAACCATCTAGCTACTGCTATGGACCCGTAGTCTAAGGATGAACTACTCACGCATCACTCAGAGGCATGCATGGTGATGAAGAGCCCTTTGGTGATGATTCCCCCTACCGGTAGGGTGCCGGGGAGAGCTTGAGAACCCTCCCGAACTAGGGTTGACAATGACGGAGTCTACGGAACTTTTCGTGGATGGAGACTCGGGTATTTAGGGTTAACCCAAGGAGGAGCTTAAATAGGCGAAAGGGAAACGTCTGTGGGCAGCCAGGGGGCCACACCACCTGGTGGCGCGGCCAAGGGGGCGCCACCCTATGGTGTGGTGGCTCCAGGGACCCCCTCCGGACTCCGTGTACGTGACAGATTTCTAAGACCCTGGGATTTTATTTTAGAGAATATTTCTAGAACAACTTTTCTGAAACCAAAAATAGCAGAAAACAAGAACTGTCTCTGTGACATCTTATTAATAGGTTAGTCCGAGGAAATCCATAAAAATGATGTAGAGTGTATAGAAAACATGTAGCATATGGCATGAAAACAACATGAAACATCAGAAATTATAGGTACGTTGGAGATATATCAAGCATCCCCAAGCTTGGTTCTACTCGTCCTCGAGTAGGTAAAACGATAAAAACAAAATAATTTATGATGTGACATGCTTCCAACATAAACTTGATCATCAAATTTGTAAACGCATTTGTAAGCTAAGATCATAGTACTCTAAACACATGCATGCTAGATATAATTCTAAAATTGAAACTTAGCAACCATTTTGCATCATGAAAAGTAACACAAATTCAAGATCATGAATAATAATGCACTTGAAAGTTATACGTTTGTTTCAAACATAAAAAAACATAGCAAATTGGTATTTTGCTTGTCCTTTAAAGTGGGGCGAAACATAAATGCCAGGACACCTTCAAAGTTCAAGTGGATGACTAGAAACAAATAATTTGAGAGCAAGTAATAACATATCATGAATCAATCAATAATAATCTTTGGGACTGATGCACATTAAACTCAGAATGACAACTACGCCCTCATAATTATGCATATAGTTAGAAGATGGAGACTCAACATAAAAGTAAAAGAAAGGCCTTTTGCAGAGGGAAGCAAGGATTAACTCTAGTCCTAGACTTCACAAGAGCGGCTCCCATTGAAGGACTCAACTGGATCAGACGGTCATCCCTCTTATTTTTCATTTACACAATTATGCTTTGACTGACAAATCAGGGGCAAAAATAGTGAAGAGAATTTAATAGTAACCAATTTTGGGAATGGGCACCCTACTGCCATCTCTTCTATCAATTTGGATAAGCGGATGTTCCACTAGTCCAGGTGTGTAAAGTCCAATCAACAAGTGAGATAAATATTATCTATTTACGTCCTCATGAGCTAAAACAAGAACACAAAACCGGTATAATTTTGAAGGTTTTAAAGGTAGCACATGAGAAATTTACTTGGACTGGCGGTTAAATACCACATGTAGGTAGGTATGGTGGACACATTTGGCAAACTTTGGTTCTTCGGAGTTGGATGCACGAGTAGAGCTCATACTCAGTACAGGTGGATGCTAGAAAAAGACTGGAAGCGACAAATTAAGAGAGAAATAATGGCCATAATCATGCATAGCGACAAAAACATTAAAATCAAAGCATAATTGGTAGTACAAGTCAAAAACTAAATGATCATAGAGGCTAAAGGTGACTGGTTTGTAGTCATAACATGGTGTAAGCATGCACCAAGTCAACCAAATAAAGCATTCAAAGGGGAATACCACAATATTATGCTTCAATGTGATAAAGACGACTCATGATTCTTTCAATGGCACATTAAGCACTCTCAGATATTTGGGACAAGTCATGATACAATAATAACTACTAAGCATAGAATTTGAATAACATCCAACATGACATGATAAAGTATAGCCACGCTCTAAACAAGCTTCTTTTTGCACCGTTATAAGCATGAAATATTTTACTACTTTCCAACATCATTTCAATCTAAACAAAAACTCTCCAAAAGATATATCAAAGAAACAAGAGAGTACCACTACTACTCTACTAGAACCAACAACTCAGAATAAGTGATGCATGACAAGCAGGAGCAAAAAAGGATTTGCAGCAGCTTTAAGAAAAACTAAAAATACGAGTATGATGGAAAACGAGTATTCATATGAAAAAGTGAAAGTGTCTCTCTCCCACACAATAATTATGGGTTCCGAATAAGTTTATTGCAGCAAGGAAAACAAAACAAAACAAAACAAAACAAGGAAAAAACAAACAAACGCTCCAAGTAAAGTGCATATGATGTGACCGAATAAAAATATAGTTTCACTAGAAGTGACCTGATAAGTTGCTGATGAAGAAAGGGATGTCTTGGGCATCCCCAAGCTTAGACGCTTGAGTCTTCTTGGAATTTTCTGGGATGAACCACGGGGGCATCCCCAAACTTAGGCGTTTCACCCTTTTTTTATCACATTATATCATCCTCTTCTCTTGACCCTTCAAAACTTCCTTCACACCAAACTCAAATTAATTCTCATTAGATGGTTTGTGCACAATCAAAAACTCACATGTTATCCTTGGAAACAAGCATTATTAATACTTTTTAAACATTAGCTATAGCAACTGATGTTTTGTGGAGCAAAGAAATCCACTCAACACAGTAAAAGAGAGAATGCAAGTAAAAAAGACAGAATCTGTCAAAACCAGAACAGTTTGTAAAGCTGAATTTTTTCGAGAATGCAAGATAGATTTGTAGTTTTTTTTATATTGCAGATAAATAAAGTGCGAGTAAATAAAATGTAGTAATAATAATTGCAGCAATTGGCCCAATCCTTTCTTCAGCAAAGGACAAGCCGGTGGGTTTACTTATGATTAACAAACGTTCTCGAGGACACACGAGAGGTTTCTGTCAAGTGCTTTTGTTTCATGCCGCTGAATAATCCCCAGTGTTTTGATAGGTGTTCTGTGGGTGAACCTATGCTAATGTACCGTCCCATCCAATACTAATACATACTTGTGATTGTACCCCTTGCAAGCATCCGCAACTACAAGAAAGTAATTAAGAAATAAATCTAACCACAACTTTAAACTCCGGGATCCTACGCTCCCTCGTGTAATGGTTTCCTAACGAGGGTTTAGGTTTCTGTCACTCTAGCAACCCCAAAATTAGTTTAAAAATAAACTATGCATTCCCCTAGGCCCATAAATGGTTAAGTATCATGTAGTCGACGTTCACATGACACCACTAGAAGAATAACACCACAACTTAAATATCAAACCATTAAATATTACTCAACATTACTTCACTACTAACAACCTGACTTCTCCCATGTCCTCAAGAAAAACACGAACTACTCACAAGACATCATATGGATCATAATCAGAGGTTATATAATGGATGATAACAATCTAGTCATAAAGTGTAAACACCGATAAATCTCACAAGCATCAACTACTAACAAGTAATCCACACCGGGAGAGAGATCAAATGTATAACAACGATAGATGCCCCTAATTGTTACAACGGGATGACGGTGGATGATGAGGGTGATGGTGATGATGATGAGGGTGATGATGATGACGATCTTGATGATGCTCGGAGTGATGACGATGACGATTGCGATGATTTCCCCTCTCCGGAGAGGAATTTCCCCGACATATTTCTCCCGGCTAGAGAGCTTTTCTTGTCGTGGGATAATCACGGCAGATGTTACCGGGGGTAACTGATCTTGGGGCAAGACGACACAGGTATTTGGGAGAGGGTTTAGCTCAGAGGAAAGCATGGTGCAATTCGATCTAGTAGCCGGCAATCAAAGTCGCCGAGTCTCCGATCTTGATATAATAACTCAACTCTGGGATTACACTTGATGCTCGATATCACACGATGATGTTAGGGTTCCTAGATCTCTTTAAACTAGACGCAGGGGTCGGTTTATAAAGCACCGTACCCTCCTGACTTGCCCTCCAAGGCGCACCCGGAATCCTACCCGGACACTACTTACAAACCCTAGCTTTCCTTACCGCAACCCACAATCCGGGCTACGAGGCCTACAAACTTTGGGCCTTCCAGAAGTTTCATTATCCTTAGCCGGATCCTGCGCCATGTCCCTTGGGCCGGGTTACACCTTGGAGTTGGCCTACCGGGTTATTATCCCTCCATCAGTAGTCCCCAGAATAGCTTGGGCTTCATGGATCCTACTTGAAGCGCTTGCTATTCCCTGCAAAGATATCAAACATACGGGCATATAGAGGCCGGGTTAAGATGTTTTGATGTTCAGCCAGGCCTCACTCCACGGTAGCCGTACAATAACCCGGGTTTTTCCTCCGAATACTTTGACTCAAATTTCCAGGTCCAAATCATAATAAAAATCCCAGGATCCCATGCTCGATAATCAATCCTGATATCCCGGAGTTAACCTCCTTCTTTCTTTTATCCAGATGCCCCGATCAATATTTGGCGCATATTTCGCAAAATCCACGTGACCAACCGTCACCCCATGATTTCCGGCTTCTGGCCATCGGGATAAGCTCACCCTTACTCTATAAATAACACTCAGAGGGTAACCCTAAATTCGTCACCACGCCACAACTTCCCCTTTCTCTCCTTGCTCCTCGCTTCCTCGCAGCACCGCCGCCAGGGGCTCGCGCACATCATCGAAGCGAAATTGCTTCCAGCCGCGCTCGCCCTCAAGCCGTCCCGCGCCGCCGCCAAGCTCCGCCATCACACCTTCATTCCTCTCGCCAAGAATCGTGAAGGGGCATTCGAGCCACGCCGCCCAACACCGTCGCTTCCAAACCTCAATCTCTCCAGTAAGCCTCTTACATCTGTCTAACTTATCCTTGCAATTTTTCCAATTTCAACCAGGATCGAATCTGGGTCAACCTGCGAACCACTTTTCTGATTACATCAAATTAGATTGATTCGACATCCACCAACTCTTTTAACCGCCTGCTATGTAGTCGCAACTCATCCCCTACCAATATTAACCATCAAAAGTCCTGTTGGATCGATCGCAAGCTTTCCCATCTAGATCCGTCCCTCCTTGATTTTCCGCTCTCTGCATTAACACCCGGAAAATCCTCTTTTTCCAGCTACTTTACTTGCAATAGATACATGGGCAACCACCCATCGACCCCAAATGCCTTTCCATACGTAAGTGACCTATAATCTCCACAGTTGCATTCAACACCCGGATACTTTATAATTTCCGCTCCATAGTATGTTACCCGGATAATTCTCAGCTTCATGCTTTCTCGACACCTCACACTCGGATACTTCAACACTCCCGGGTCTTATCTCATACGCCCATTTTCTTTTGCTTTGCAGGTTGATCCCATGGCTCCCAAACGACAAGGAAAACAACCGACTCAGGCGAGAAATACCCAAACCATATCCGCCAACTGGGGACGTTCCACAACTACGAAAGCCAAGTTGGAGGAGCTAGCCGAATTAGGAACTCTCCCTTCTCAGAAGGACATTCACTGGAGGGCGCCGGGCAACGAGACCCTGCCCACTCCCACAGAAAGCGAGGTAATCTGTTTCGTAGAGCACGTGACCCGGGGATTCCGTCCTCCGGGTCACCCTTTCTTTAGGGAGGTCTTGGATCACTATGGACTCCGAATGTTCGACATAGGGCCTAACTCCATGTTGAACATCACCCACTTCATCGTTCTCTCTGAGTCGTATTTGTGCATGCCGCCGAGTTTAACTCTCTTCGTTGAGTTATTCCAATGCAAGCCATGCCGCGAAAGCGGCGACGGAGCGCTCCTAATCTGTGGCGGGGTATCCATCCAGCGCCGCAGGAATTCTCTAATGCCAGCCCTCAACCTACACTCCCACGTCAAACACTGGCAACTGTCCTTCTTTTATTGCCGCGACACCTCCCCTGACAGTGAAAAGAAGCTGCCGGGTTACTCTGAGACTCCCCTCGAGCCCTCCGAGTCTTTCAGTGCCTTTGCATCAGATTCGGACAGGGAGACAATCCTTCCCTTGCTAACCAAGATAGCCATTCTCTCAGCCCAAGGCCTCCTTGGGCTCAATTTAATAAAAACATGGGTCGATTTCCGGATCCAACCCAACTCCGTTCGCACCAAACTGATGTGCGAGTACTCGGGGCACACCACAGATACGCTCCGATACTCCACCAAAAGCTTTGCAACCGGTGATACTAACAAGACCATCAAGGGCTTCTTATCGGAGAAGCTGGAGGTGATAAAGGGCATCACCGGGTTACCCCCGTTTACTCGGGACAACCCGGCTCCAGCGGTAATACCTGATATCCATAACTTACTTCCGCACCTTGACTCGATACAGCTTCTAACCCTTAGTCTCATTCCTTTGTCTTAGGCTGATGACCCTTTCTGGAGAATTGAACCCTTCCCCCCTTCCAGAGACCCGGAAGACGAGGACGAGCCGGCTGATGGTAGTGAAGGTATTTGCACAGGATCTGCATATTTTTACTTGCATTACTTCCCTTTCATTTATTTTTTCTCCAACTAACACACACCCGATTCGCAGGACTGGAGGACGAAGGTGAGGCCAACGAGGATGACCCGGAAGCAACTGAATCAGACCAAGAAACAATAGTCGGAGCCAAAAGGAAAACCAGAGGAGCCATGTCCAAGGTTCCTTTTTCTTCGTTATCCTCTGAACCTTATTCCTTTGACGCCATGCGACGACTTAACCATCAATTATCAAATTCGTCGTGCTTGAAGGACTCCTCCCCAGCCAAACGCAGAGTAACTCGGAGCTCCCCGGGTGAAGATCCCCTTAACCCGGGCATCTCTATTTCCTCGGTTCCTCGTGGCGGCGCTCCTCCGCCTCGTCCTTCCGACTCTCCTCAACGCCACCCTTCTCCTAACCATCCACGTGCCGGGCAATTCCGGGTCCCGTTGGTAGTTCCCGTGGCAACCTCATCTGCTTCCAGCGGCGAGCTCCCGCCTGATTATACCGTGAACGCCGGGTAAGTTTACGCTACATGATTTCCTTTTATGCTTAACAAGTTTCCACTAAAGCCACCATCATCACTAATAGCCGCTTTTTCTCATCTTTCTTTTAGCGCTCAAGCCGTCGTCAGCGACCCGGAAAATATAGAAGCAGATAACCATCAGGCGGAGAAACCGACTGACCATGCGGACGCCGCGACTGGCGATGATACAGCGAATAACCAGGAACGAGGCCCTCTGAACAACCCAATTCCCCGAGCTGCCGGATCTCCTTCCTCATCGGAACTAGTAGACGAGGAGATCGAAGTTCTAGATACAAGGATGAGTTCTCCCAACCCGGCTACCCAAACTGTCCGGGTCTCAACTCCAAGGGCGGGGAGAGCCCCCCCACCAAACGACCAAGCTGCCGGCTCTTCCGGTGCTCGATCCGAGGAACTGACCTTTACCCAGATGCTAGAAACCCTTCGCACTTTAAGGTCTAATGAAGAGAACATCTTGGGAGCTTTGATAGCCAAACACGAGGTAAATCCGACTAATATTGCTTATGCCTTTATCCAGTCCCCAAGTTCCGAGTGAATTGATTCATAATTTACTTGGGACTTTGTTGTACAAGCGACTGATAACTTATTCCTCTACCCAACTGATCCTTTGTTTGCATGCATGCAGGCTTTCGTAACTCAATCCGAGGAAAAACTGGCGGGCGCCACCAAGCTCATCGAAAAGGAGGTAGCTTTACGTGAGGCAGCCGAGGCCGAGTCTAGGAGGAATAAGTTGATAATGAGAAAATATAGGAAAAGGGCTCACCGGGCAGAAGATGACCTAACAAGCCTTTCCGTCCAAATATCAGACACATATCGTGCTTTACTTGGTACGTTTCCTCCTCCGGTTTATCTTTTTGATAGATAGCAACAGTTTCCCGACTTATGTCTCCATTTCCTCAGGCCCGGACGAAACCATGCCGGAAGAAGATGACATGGCCAAGCTGAAAACCATGAGTAGCGCTATCCGGCAACTATGTGCCGGAACCAGATGGATCCTTGATGAGTTGCGGTGGCCGGGCAGAGGACATGTTGATCTGAAAAGGCTGTTGGACGCCCTATCCACTGTTCCCGAGTGGATTCGTCACTGGAAGCGCTCATCTTGCCGGGTTGGAGTGACCCGGGGGCTTGCACTTGCCAAAGCTTATCTCCCCAAGCTCGAGCTAACGAGGCTTATGGGCGGCTTCCCAGAGTTCAAGCTTGACGGATCCAAGTTTTCAGTAAAGGATTTTCAGGCCGTCCAGAAGGAGGTCCGTTACCCGGCCAGCGTAATTGCTGATGAACTGGACGTTAATATACTTGTTCCAGCATATGATTCTGCCGATAAAGTAATTAAGTCGGATCTTCCTGAGCCGTATGACATGCTGGCTCGGTGGAAGGAGGAAGCTGCTGCGATAAGGGCGGAGGCTGCCAAGAAGCAAGCTGAAGCCGGCTCTGCTCCTGCTGCCTCAACACCAGTCGTTCCGCCCCCTGCAGGAGCTGGTACCGCTGATCCGGGTGCTGCTGCTACCACCAATGATGGCAAGGGTAAGGCCAAGATGGACGCCGAGTGATATATGGTTTCTAATGCCTCTTCTTAAGCGCCAGTCGGTCGACATACTTTTTGAAACAGTCATATTTTGGGCGGTGCGCCTGTGCACCTTTGATATTTTTTCACCAGGATTTTGTAATGCACACTAAGGCCTTGATATACTCGATGCCTGTTCCGGCCTTTTTAAGTTTATCCATTATTAAGCTCATCTGTTCTCGATATCTGGTTTTATTTATTGTTCCTTTTGTGAAAACTCAATTTCCGGGTTTCATGGGTATTGAAAAGCGGATTTTGCTTCGAAGTCCCCAAGTCCCCAAGACTCGGATATTTGGGTTTTTGCAATTATACAAGTAAGCCACTTTTTCTCTTTTCAAGATTTCAAGCCACCGAGCCCGGATCGCCGAGTCTTGGACGCTTGATCTTGAAAAGGGAACAAACTGCCTACTGCTAATTTCACAAAGATCCCTGAGTTGTTTCACATAGGTTTTGAAGTTATGCTTAATAGTCGTTGAGTTTCCAGCTATTCAGCCTTGTACTCTGCATAACTTGTGGTTTAGATGACCCTTTTGACTATCTTGTACTGTAAGCCGGCTTTCGCGTGGATACCATGTTGTTACATCCATACGAAGACGTAGCCAGCCAATCCCCGTCGGGTTTCATGACTAACTGCCATCGTAAGCGAACAAATCATGCCACTTTAATGCGAGTCACATCGAGCTTAAGTAAGAATAGCCAAGAAATTTGGATTTCTTTGTCTGGTTATAAGATTGTAGCCGTACTCGTTTGCAAGTAATCGGCCCTTATAACTCATAGGCATCATGGCCGGGTCTTTGAGTTTGTAACTGTGCTATTCAAGCGACCAGCCCCCAAGACCTAGATATACGCGTCGTACTGAGGGTACATAACCTGATAACAACCATCTCTTTTCTTGATAACCATCTCTTTACTTGATATGAAAAATCTAGGTCAGCAAGCCGCCTCATTAAAAACCCGTCCAGTCCCCAAAGGTACCCTGGATGGGAAAAGAGTACGTCTGAAAACCTGCTGCCTATTACATCGTGCAATTCCACTTGCCAATATAGTCTTTACTAAGTATAATATGGACGTAGCTGAGCCACGTTCCATGGTCTATCTCTTTCTTGCATAGATGAAGTGGTGTGTGCGGTGTCGTTGACTGTAGCCGATTCTTCCCTTGCATCTATCAAGTAATATGATCCGTTGTGCAGATTCCGGCTTATGATAAATGGTCCTTCCCATGGTGGTGATAATTTGTGTTTTCCTTCGTTTGACTGTACCAGGCGCAGAACCAAGTCTCCTTCCTGGAATACCCGGGTTTTCACGCGCCGGCTATGATACCTCCGTAGATCTTGCTGATATATGGCTGATCTTTCCAGGGCTTGTTCTCTTTGCTCTTCTAGCATATCTACGGCGTCCTGCCGGGTTTTTTCGTTCTCTACTTCGACGTAAGCTGATACTCGCGGTGAATCGTGAATAATGTCACTCGGTAACACTGCTTCCGCACCATAGACCATGAAGAAGGGTGTCATCTGAGTGGATCTGTTAGGTGTGGTGTTGATACCCCAAACCACAGAAGGAAGTTCTTCGACCCATGCGCCAGCAGCCCTGACACAGGGAACTCTCAATCGTGGTTTTAATCCGCGAAGCAATTCTTGGTTTGCCCTCTCCACTTGTCCATTGGCCTGCGGATGAGCCACCGATGCAACATCGAGCCGGATTCCATTGTTGCCACAGAACTTCTCCATCTCACCAAGGGACATGTTGGTTCCGTTGTCGGTTATTATGCTGTGGGGATACCCGAACCGGTAGATAATCCTTTTCAGGAACTTGACTGCTGTAGCTGCTTCGCAATTAGTAACTGGCATAACCTCAACCCACTTGGTAAACTTATCAATAGCCACCAAAAGATGTGTCTTCTTGCATGGTGACATATGAAAGGGGCCAACCATATCCATACCCCAGACAGCAAACGGCCAAGTTAACGGGATAGTCCGCAACTCCATAGCCGGCACATGGGTTTGGCGAGCGTACCTTTGACATCCGTCACACCTTGCTACCAATCGTTCCGCATCCGCTAGGGCCGTGAGCCAGAAAAAACCGTGTCGATAAGCTTTAGCCACAAGAGACCTTGTGGACGCATGATGTCCGCAGTCGCCTTCATGGATTTCCTTGAGAATCTGTCTGCCTTCTTCCGGCGCTACGCAGCGCAAAAAGACTCCTGCTGCACTTCTCTTGTACAATTCCCCATTGATGATAGAATATCCCTTTGCTCGCCTCAAAATTTGCCTTGCCAATACCTCCTGTTGTGGTAACTCGCCTCGTGATAGGTAAGCCAAAAACGGTTCTGTCCACTCGGGAATAGTACGTACAGTGGCCACGAGTCCTGAATCCGGGTCTTGATTTGCCAATTCCTCCTCTGACTCGATTTTAACTGATGGTCGCCATAATTCGTCCAGGAAAACGTTAGGCGGAACCGGCTCTCTGCGCGAGCCGAGTCTGGCGAGGGCGTCGGCTGCCTCATTATTTCTTCTGTCTATATGCTCCACCTCATACCCGGAAAAACATCCTGCAACCCTATCAACTTCCCTGCGGTATGCTGCCATAGTTGCGTCCTTTCTATCCCACGTTCCTGACACCTGTTGTACCACAAGGTCCGAATCTCCGAAGCATCGTATCCTCTTGATGTTCATCTCTTTGGCTACCTTTAAGCCATGCAATAGGGCCTCATACTCGGCCATGTTGTTGGAACAGTCGAAGTGAATTTGTAGTACGTAACTCAATTTGTCTCCTTTGGGTGATGTTAGCACCACCCCAGCTCCTGATCCCTCGTACTGCTTTGATCCATCGAAGTGCATGATCCATGACTCGGAATTTGGAACTGTTGCAGTCATGCCTGTATGTGTCCAGTCGTTAACGAAATCAATTAAAGCTTGAGATTTGATTGCTGACCTGGGTTCGTAGTTGATATGATAATCCCCCATCTCTATCGCCCATTTGGCTATTCTTCCCGTCGCGTCCGAGTTTCTGATGATATCCGACATTGGTATTGAACTAACCACTGTTATGTGATGTTCTTGGAAATACGGCTTCAGCTTCCGGCTGGCCATAAAGACCCCGAACACCAACTTTTGCCAATGTGGATAGTGCTGCTTTGCTTCTGACAATACCTCGCTGACGTAATAAACCGGCCTCTGAACCGGGTATCCTTTCCCATCCTCTTGGCGTTCCACAACAACTACTGCACTGACGGCTCGGGGGCCAGCTGCCACATATAGTAACATAGGCTCTTTGGGACCCGGCGCCGCTAGTACTGGTGCTTCAGATAACTGCTTCTTTAGTGCCTCAAATGCCTCGTCCGCCTCTTGATCCCACACGAACTTATCTGATTTCCGCAAGAGCCGGTATAAGGGTATTGCTTTTTCTCCGAGTCTGGATATGAATCGGCTCAAGGCTGCTACGCAGCCCGTGAGCTTTTTAACATGCTTCAAATTTTCCGGTTTTTTCAGACTCTGGATGGCCTTGATTTTATCCGGGTTCGCCTCGATTCCTCTCTCGGAAACTATGAAGCCGAGTAATTTCCCAGCTGGGACTCCGAACACGCACTTTGTCGGGTTAAGCTTCATCTGGTACCTCCTCAAGTTTTTGAACGTCTCCTTTAGATCATCGATAAATGTCTCCGCCTTCCTGGTCTTGATGACCACATCATCCACATAGGCATGGACGTTACGTCCGATTTGGTCCTCAAAGCACTTTTGAATACACCGTTGGTAAGTTGCACCAGCGTTCTTCAACCCAAACGTCATAGTTTTATAACAAAAGGCCCCGAAAGGGGTTATGAATGATGTTTTCTCCCAATCCTCCCTTTTGAGCTTAATCTGATGATACCCGGAATATGCGTCCAGGAAGCATAACAGATCGCTTCCAGCTATTGCGTCTATAATCTGATCTATCCTTGGTAGCGCGAACGGATCCTTTGGGCAATGTTTGTTGAGACTCGTAAAATCAATGCACATCCTCCACTCATTAGTCTTTTTCATCACTAGAACCGGGTTAGCCAACCAATCCGGGTGAAATACTTCCATGATAAAGCCGGCTGCCAATAGCCGAGCGATCTCTTCGCCTATAGCCTTCCTTCTTTCCTCATTCATTTTCCTCAAACCTTGCTTCACGGGCCTGGACTTGGGATCCACATGCAAACTGTGCTCAGCCAGTTCTGTAGGGATACCCGGCATGTCGCTAGGTGTCCAGGCAAACACATCTGCATTCGAACGAATAAACTCCACGAGCGCTTCCTCCTGCTCTTTTCCCAAGTTAGACCCTATGGTAAACTGCTTAGTGGAATCCCCTTCGACAAAATCTATCTTCTTGGTGTCTTGCGCTGCCTTGAATTTTGCTCTCTCATCCTCGGTATTCGGCTTTTTCAAGGCTGTTCTATCATCCGGGTTTACTTGAGACCGGTAATATTCGAGTTCTTCCTTTCTGCATGCTTGCTCGGCCATAACCGAATCTCCTTCGTCGCACTCGGCCGCTATATCCCGGTTCCCATGTATAGTGATGGTCCGTTTAGGACCCGGGATTTTCAGCTGCAAATACACGTAGCACGGCCTAGCCATGAATTGGGCGTATGCCGGCCTCCCAAACAGCGCGTGGTAAGGACTGCGCAATTTGACCACCTCGAACGTGAGCCACTCAACTCGATAATTATCCGTCGATTCTCCAAAAGCAACTTCCAAGGTGATCCTTCC
Source organism: Alopecurus myosuroides (assembly GCA_028641055.1). NCBI lineage: Eukaryota > Viridiplantae > Streptophyta > Magnoliopsida > Poales > Poaceae > Alopecurus > Alopecurus myosuroides. The sequence goes on from CM054062.1 coordinate 180,260,318, forward strand.
CTCGGGGCTCGCCGAGTGACCTGGCACGATCCCATGAAAGATTGTCGAACTTTTTTGTAACTGAGACTCCTTGAGACTCATCCGTAAGAAGGTTTCCCAATAAAGGATGTTGATGCTGCTTCCACCGTCCATCAGGACCCTCTTCAATTCGTAACCATTAACCTGTGGAGCAACCACCAATGCCAAGACTCCTGGACGCTCTACTTTCTCCGGATGGTCTTTCCTACTCCACGTTACCTCTTGTTCCGCCCATCTGGGATATCCCGGCGCGGCCAACGAAACCGAGTTTGCCGCTTGCTTTAATGTCTCCTTGTTCCTGCTGGAAGTTCCTGTAGTATGCACATGATATTGTCCTCTTAAATTAGTCGTTCGTACCGTGCCAATGAAGATGTTGATCCGGCCGATCGTTACGACGGATCCGGTTTCGAGGTGATCCGACTCCGGACCCCAGCCGGAATCGTCCACCATCTTTTCTCCTTCGTGGTCGATGTAGATTTCGCCGATGACAAGATTCTCCATGCCCTTCCGAGCTTCTCCCGTGATGTAAACACCTTTGGACGCAGGCCCCACGGTGGGCGCCAACTGTCGTGGGATAATCACGGCAGATGTTACCGGGGGTAACTGATCTTGGGGCAAGACGACACAGGTATTTGGGAGAGGGTTTAGCTCAGAGGAAAGCATGGTGCAATTCGATCTGGTAGCCGGCAATCAAAGTCGCCGAGTCTCCGATCTTGATATAATAACTCAACTCTGGGATTACACTTGATGCTCGATATCACACGATGATGTTAGGGTTCCTAGATCTCTTTAAACTAGACGCAGGGGTCGGTTTATAAAGCACCGTACCCTCCTGACTTGCCCTCCAAGGCGCACCCGGAATCCTACCCGGACACTGCTTACAAACCCTAGCTTTCCTTACCGCAACCCACAATCCGGGCTACGAGGCCTACAAACTTTGGGCCTTCCAGAAGTTTCATTATCCTTAGCCGGATCCTGCGCCATGTCCCTTGGGCCGGGTTACACCTTGGAGTTGGCCTACCGGGTTATTATCCCTCCATCATTTCTCTCTTGGGTGTTTTTCGCCCCGAGGCGGTGGCGGAATAATTCTTCGATGATGGTATGAGGCGTAGAGTTCCCTGGGGGCCAAGTTCGCGAAAGATATCCCCTAGAGGTGGGCCAGGGTGGCCACACCACCTGGTGGGGCGGCCAGGGGGCACGACACCTCATGGTGTGGGCCCCTCGTGGCCCTCCTCTGGCTCCCTTCTGGCTGGACATCTCCTCTGAACTTCTAAGACACCCCCGGTGTCCCCCTTCTTCTTCTGATCTTCTGAAATATGGTATCTCGATGGTGATTTTTCCATCCGATTTCTGGTCCCGGTGTTTATTCTCCAAAAATTATGAAACATGCAAAATAAGATAAAATAACATAAGGGATGCATTATAACATGAAATATATCATTGAATAACAGAAAATTATGATATAAAATAAAGATGGAAAATGGACGTATCACCCCCCCAAGCTTAGACCTCGCTTGTTCGCAAGCGAAACTGAACTCAGTAAACATGACCACAGGTTTATGGAGTGAAGAGTCGATAAATAAAATACGAACAAGAAGCATCACATTTATCTATGCACCAATCATTATAGACAGTGTAACATCCCAAGTATGAAAACAACCTTAGAATGTTTGCTTCTTGTTTAATTTTAGTTTGCATCATTCCATCATGAGCATTGCATTTGTTCTCAATTGTTTTCACTTGTGTTCCATTTGAAATTCAAATCAAATTTCAAAACTTGGTTCATACTTGGTATGTTCCAATGTTTCAAAAATAGATTCCAAACAGTAACAATTCTATTGTTTCCAATAAACTTGAATTTTTCATATAATTAACTTGCTTAATTTTCAATAATTCAATTATTGCAAAATTTCACTCAAATTCATTTAAATTTCAAACAGCAGCAAAAATTTAAAATTTTGAAAAACAAAAGTTTGTACAACTGGGCTTTTGCAATAAAGAACCTATAAAAAAAATTATCACAAAATTTTTTGAAACCCTATTTGAAATTCAAATAGCAAATTCAAGTCATTTGGCAATTTCAATTTTTTGAAAATAAAGTTAACATACCATTGATCTTGCTGTTATGTATTTCAATAAAAATTATGTCATAAAAGGAAAACCCCAAAACCCTATTCTATTTCTCTCCTTTTCTTTCCTACAAAAAAAAAGTAAACAAAAAAAAAACAAAAAACAAAAAGGGGGAGGCAGGCCAGCCCAAGTGGGCTGAGCCCACCTCATCCCCGAGGCCCAGCCCCCTTACCTGCTCCCCTTCGTCCTCCCTCGTACGGAGATAGAGAGGAAGGGAGCTCCCCCACCTGCAGCGCCACCTACCCCTCCTCCTCCTCTACTTAAGCCCCGAGCGGCCGTGCCCTAGCTCTCTCTTCCCTCCTCCATCTCCGCCGCCGCTTTTCTCCTCCTCCTCCTTCCTCCCTGCCCCGCCTCGCTGCTCCCTAACACCGCACCACCGCGGCAACAGAGGTGAGCGTCCGGCGATCGCCGTCGCCATGGGACTCCTCCGAGCGGCCTGAGCTCGGGAATCAAAGCCCCACGCACCCACCTTCCTGCTCGTTTCCAGGAACAGGCCCGAGCGGCCTCGGAGCACCACCACCGCGTCGTCGACGTCGCCTGTCACCGCCACCTCGCCGAGCAGTCCTCCTCCTTCCTCTACCTCCCCAGGGTGAGCACACCCCTTCCTCCTCTCTTTCCCTCCTGGTTGCACGTACATGCACTGCCAGCACGCGCACACGCCTTGCGCACGCAGCAGCACAGCAGTGCTCGCCGCCGGCGTCCACCGTCCGCCTCTGTCAGCCAAAGTTCAGTTAACTGAACTTTTGTTTCAGTTAACTGACGAAGATGCACCTCAAACCCCCACGCGCCCCTGTTCTGTCACGAACGAAGCAACAACCCAGTGGCACGCGCAGCGCACGCGCACAACCGAGGGCGTGGGTTCGAGCCCCCCCCTCGCGCAATCTTTTTAGGGATTTATCCCTCGCGCAGGAGGCCCACCTGTCTGCGACCCTGACAGCCCAGTAAGCTTCCTACACGCCACGCAAGCGCCACCGTGGCCCAGGGCCCCTTGTCAGTGGCTCAGGCTGGGTCACTGCGAGGTGGAAACCAGTTCTGGCCCTTTTTCTTTTACTTTCCAGTCCCTAGTTTTTACAGGATGGTCCCTGTATTTCAAACTCACATAAATCCCTCATTTTGAATTCAAATTCAACATGTTAAATATGTTTTCCATACCAAATTAAATTCTCTACCTAACTATAAACTTTGTTTACTGTTTTGAATATTTTAAATTGATGACATATTTAAATTCTTGTGTAATCCATTTAATATTGCAAAATTCATAACTTGGGCATAAAAATTCCAAATTCAACAAACTAAATATGTTTTCCACCCCATTTTTCATGAACTTTGCAAATATCAACTTTGTGTTCTGTTTTAAATAAATTAAATTGCTGAAAACAACTGTTTCTTAATTAATGCATTTAAAATTGTCAACTTAATAACTTGCTCATTTTAAATCCTTTTTCAACAAATGAAATATGTATTCCATCTAAAATTTTGTGTTCTTTCCAAATATGAATTTTGTTATCTGTTTTGAACAATTAAAATGGGTGAAAACAATAAATGTTTGTGTAACTCATTTAAGAAGCCAAATTTCATAACTTAATAAATAAAATTCCAAACTTGGTAAACAACATTTCAAATTGAAGCTATTGTTGTTTTGTTATTGTTTTCATCATACATGCATCATTCTAATCAACTTTCACATGATGGTTATTTGTAGATCACTTAATTCAGCTTTAATTCATGAGCTTTCTATATGCAACCTAAATTGCATATGGGCCCATTTAACTATGTTCACCATATCAACTAGTTTATCTTTGATGCATCAATTAAATTGTCATGCATCATCCCATGTTTGTGCATTATGCCATGTTATTGATTGTTTGTCTCTCTTTGTTGTTCGTTTGCTTCTTCTCGAATAGACGACGACGTTGAGACAGACGAGGTTTACGACACTACTTCAGAGGAGTTAGCCCAGTACCAGGCTACTGAGTTTGCAGGCAAGTATTCACTCACCTGAACCATTGTGTCCTTTCCACACTTGATACCGATACTTTCCGTTGTCTAATCTGCTAGCCTTATGATTCGTTGCTTGTGTTCCGATCCTATCACATGTTATCCTGTAACCCTGATATAGCCTATCCTCCACACCTATAACCCTGTTGCTTGTCGCCTGTGTCTTACAAGCATGCTTAGGGTTGTTTATGCTCGAGTCTGATGTCCGTTATTTCTTTACCATATTTCTTATGTTCTGGGGGCTCGATGTTTAAACAACAACCTGTTAATGTTTGAGGTAACGCTAATTTGATGATAAGGCACCGGCAGGAGGCCTGGTATGGTTTTGAGGCCTGCTAGTGTCGAACTCAGGAAAAGTTCTTGTCCTCTAGATCCATGATGAGCGCGCTAACCGCATGTGGGAAGCGTGTATGGGCGCCCCCCGCAACTCTGATTCGATTCGCATCTCGTCCAAATCGCCACACTTAGTTCGGGCTTTCCATTTGATGCACGCATATGCAGGTACGAACCCTTGGCGCCAGGGTGGAACTTTTGTAGTCGGCATTTAGGGCGGCGTGGTCTTCCAGTGCTATGAGGGTTCCCGTTTTCTTCGTGGGGGCTCGATTAGCCGCGCACGCACAACACGTGGTTCTTTGGGCTTGATGCGAAGAAGAGTTGGGTTGTGTTGAGTGCCTCGCTTGGTGGGTTTGATCCCCGTCTGGCGGGATATTCTTACGTGTACGGCCAAATTGGTGCACCCCTGCAGGGTTAAATCTTCTCGAGAAGCCGTGTTGTCCGCGGTTATGGATGACTTGGTGATAGGGCTGGCTAACAAGGATTAGACAACTTACACCTAATCAATAATAAGTTGACTAGTAATAGGCATATTTCCACAATAACCTGAACCTTCATTAATCCAACTGTGTGGGTTATCCTCGGATTGCTTCTTTGGATAAGGGGCGAGATCCAGGATGGGTTTGTTTGAGGTTAGTGGTAGTTGGTTCCGATGCGCTATCTTATCCCTTTCTTTTAGCCGGATGTTGTAGCGTGTCTCTGTAGTTGGTTAGGGCAGCCTACTGCCGCACCTTTGTATCACCTATCTTCCGTTGAACCCAAAGAATCTGTACTTGGTGTTGTCGGGTACACTTTGGTATCTTGTGCGTCTTGCTTGCCAGTACTCGTCTGTACTGACCCCTTTGGGGCTGCGTGTTCTGCAGACTACGTTTCCGAGGATCCCCTTGGTGGCTACTACGTGGAGTATGACGAGGCTGCTGACGAGTAGATAGCGGACCCGGGCAGGATCCGAGACTTCGTAGATGGGCTCCGTTCTTTCGTTTCCGGCCTCTTAGGCCTATTCGGATCTTGTCTGTACTCAGACATTTTGGTTGCTTCCGCTGTGATGTAATGATGACTTGTTGGGACATGTGTCCTCTGCATGACTGTATTTGCTATCTCTGCTCTAGTGAGAGCTTTTGCCACTTATTTCTATTTCTTTGTGTCTTAGAGATTTGTTGTGATATCACTTGTTCAAATGTCGTTGACGTACCATGTGTGAATGTTATGAAGTACGTCAATGGAAGTATTCGGATTCCTATTGGATGGTTTCACAGACGATGAATAGTAGAAGATGGTTGTCACATGTTTACGTGTTGGCCTACTCATATTGAGATGCGGGTGCAAGTAGGCCCCGTAAGCCATTTATCTACTGTTTAGCGGGCTGTGTGTATCCTCTAGAAGTCCGGGTGCGACAAATGGTATCAGAGCCTGTCTTCCTGTAGGATCCCTTTTACTGGTCGCAGTTGAGTCTAGAAACTATTTTGTAGCTATATAGGAAAAATGAAACGTGAGAGTAGGAATTCTGTTCTTTTATTTCTTTCCCCACCCACCCTCCCTTTTTCTGGTAAGGAAGTGCAACGTTGTTTTCGCTTCTCAACTAAACTTTCAAGTTAGGATTTCACGTATCCTGGTTTCTCTAGGATGGTTATATCTACTAGACCATAGGAATGGAGGTGGTTGTGACATGATTTTCATGTTGCCTACTCACGATTGAGAACGGAGGCACATAAGCCCCGGAAGCAGATCCTCTATTCCTTAAGCAGTAGATATTGATCCTTTAGAAGCCCGGATGGGTTTTCCGTAGTACCTCAGGAGTGTTTGGTCTCGTGTTTTCCCAAATGTTGCTTCGATATCCTGTTCTTCTCAAGATCCTTTTCGTCCGTTGGAACCTTGTTGTTGCTTGCCACTTCAGTTTTTCTACCGGCGTCTAATCAAAGCTTCCCCGATCATCTGCAGATGGATCTCAGGTTCTACCCGCAGGTGGTTCGTATGACTCGTTGCGAGAGTACTGCCGGTTATCCGGAGATGCTGAGAGACATGGTCACTTTTCTGGGGTTCCGTTGGGCACCAGAGTACCAGGTCTACGAGCAGCAGCGAGAGTTTGAGCAGACCTACTACCAGGCTATCGTCTACATTCTGTCAGATGATGGCATGAGCGTAGTCCACCGCTACAAGGCAGTGGGTTCCACAGTGGATATGGTTGTGCAGCAGGCAGCTTATGTGAGCCTCACCGTCCTTCGTGCTGACTACTGGGGATTTGACGATTCTATCTATCGCCACATCCCCCGTGGTTACATCACTTCGGAGGGAGCTCACTTCACTCTCTACGACAACTTGGATGTTTACGAGCATGATAACTCCAGGCTGCACACCACTGCTCAGTTTGTGAGACACAGTGACGCAGTTGCCCGCACACTATCTCAGGAGTTGGCTTCAGTCAGAGAGCAACTTTACCTTGCTTTGACTTGTCTGGCGACTTACACCACAGACTTTGTTGGAGACGAGCGCTTTGCACGTTTCGATCAGCCAGTTGGGCGTCGTCTGCCAGATGCTGGAGGTTACGAGCCGATCAGAGGTCCACTCCTTAACCTTGGTGCTGGTTACACTGGGATTCCCCGCTTTGGAGCACAGGGAGTCGACGCTATGTACTTCACCACGCCTAGAGTCGGTCTCAGACCACGTCAGATCTACGTGGATCGTCGTTCCACCTACTTTCGTGGGCGTGCTCCTCACCGTACCTCTCGCCGTACTCCTCGCCGCCGTCCTGTGTGATGAGCATGGGAGTACCGATGTATCCATTCTTAGCTATGTTTAGTTATCCTTTGGTATTCGAACCATTTATGGTGTGTTGGATATTCTGATGTAATTGAACATGTGATGGTGTACCTTTTGGTTGTCTATTCATGCGTCGGAATAATCTCTCTTTCGGTTGCCAAGCCTATCCTTTCCTGTTGTTGTGCTAAAATGCATTTCCATTCAGGATGCCGCCAACTAGGAACAGCACGCCTGAGCCACCGCCAATCACGGAGCTGTTGACTCAGATGACCCAAGTCATGACACAGATGGCTCAGTTTCAGGCTAATCAGCACATCAACCAGACAGCTCCACGAGTGAGCATCAAGGAGTTTCTCAGTCTGGGCCCAAGAGCTTTCGTGGCCACACGCAAGCCTCTGGACGCTGATGAATGGATCCGTGAGATAGCCAAGGCTCTGGAGATTGCACACGTAGCTGAAGAAGACAAGGTCAAGTATGCCTCCTATCTGCTGAAGGGTCAAGCAGCTTCTTGGTGGGAAAACTTCCAGGCCATGAGAACTGGGATGCCAGTCACGTGGGATCGTTTCAAGGAAGCCTTCCTGAAGCACCACATTCCAGATGGTCTCATGGAAAGAATGCGTGAAGAGTTTTGCTCTCTCAAGCAGGGCAAGTTGGACATCATCGGATATCAGAGTGAGTTCAATCGCCTCGCTCGATACGCTGGAGATGAGGTGTCCACTGAAGCTAAGAAGATGGCAAGGTTCCGTAGAGGCTTTAACCCGGAACTCAAGTATGCCCTCACCAATGTCAAGGCCAACAGCTTCGAGGATCTCGTTAACACCTGAAAGTGCATGGTGCCCCATATGTGGTTTTGGTAATTAATGACAATCCTTATGGACTAATGTTTGCATTGAGTTATCCTTGTAGATCTTGTCCATAAGAAATAATGGAGTTCATGTATATTCAAGGATTTACATGAAGAATGGTCATGGTTTGAGTTGAGCTTATTGCTAGTGTGTCTTGAAGAAAAGTATTAGGTTATCCTTCATGGTTATCTTCAAGACATCATCATTTTAAGTGATAAGAAAAGATACAAGGTTGATCAAGCTAGTGATCAACACACAAAGCTACACGATGTACCAAGTGGGATTGTGTATCTCATGGTATGGTAAGCAATTGTCAATATAGCTTTGTGATCTAACCCATATATGTGTGTGGCATCTCTATGTGTGGTTAGGTATCTTTCCATGGGCATGAACAAAAAGGAAGATTTCATATTGCCCATGGTCTATGTCATCGTCAAGCGGTGTTCGTCACCTAGCTTGACGTGGAAGCTCAAGTGAAGCATCTAGAAGAAATCCTATGCTTGAATCTTGCCACCCATATGGAGATTATGGTCAAGTGAAGATGGTCATGTGAGATGCTCTCTAATATTAGCTTATGGGGGAGCAATTCACAATCTTCACGAAGCGAAGCGCAATCAAGAAAGGTGGTCCAACTTGAGGTGATTAAGATCGTCATCATCTAGCTCAATTGGATTGCGCAAGGAAAAGGTATGACTTAGATAGGGTTTCTATTTTACCGGTCTCATTATGCTAGTTGGGAGACCGGATTATAGGATAGATAACCGTACTATCAAGAGGGGTTCTTGAATGCATATCTTGATCGTATCTATCGTAGAGAGCTCAAACCTTTGCATACTTGGCATCATCCTTCTTGGTTCTTATTTGGGTTTTCTCCATGTAAGGTTTTAGAGCTTGTCATGTTCTTCATGTCAAGCTCAAGTTCAACAAAAATGGATTTGGTATGAAAAACTTATCGCATTTTTGTTGTTGGAGGTTTCTACCGGTTGTCCTTTATTGATAGGCCAAAACTTTCATCATTTGGTTTTATATTCCCATTTTGTACTATGATGTTTCTCTGAATATTCTTGTAGTGCTTGTTGTTGCGATTTCAACGAGCCCAAGAACATCGAAAACGGAGTCCGGATGCAAAAGTTACGACCGTTTTCATATAGGGTGTTCTGCAGTTTTTTCCACCAGCGGAGGCTCCGGTGGTGGCTCCGCCGGAAACCCCTTCGGGATGATGTTGGCGGAGCCTCCGGTGAAACCACCGGAGGCTCCGGTGGTTGGGGCATTTTTTCAGCCATTTTGGTGTCCTAACTCATCCGGGGGGCGGAGGTTCCGGTGGTTTCACCGGAGGTTCCCCGCCCCTGCGCGATTTTTCCTCCAACTGTTGGATATTTGGGTGACCTATTTAAGGGGCCTTCTTCCCCAATGGTTCCCCAACCTTTTGGGCAAGTTTGACCTCCATTGTTGACCTCCAAAAGCTTTCTATCTCTCAATCCATCCAATGATTCTTGCTTCCACTTGAGGGAAAAGAGAGAGGAGATCTAGATCTACCACTTCACCAATCAATCCCTTCTCTTTGTGAGGGGAATCTATTGGATCTAGATCTAGGGATTCATTTGTTGTTTTCCTTGTTCTTCCTCCTTACTCCCTCCATAGCATTAGTTGCTTTGATGGGATTTGGGAGAGAAGTTCTTGACCACTTTGTGTGTTCTTGCCATTGCATTAGGTGCATCGGTTTGAGTTCCCCACGAGATTCGTGAAAGAGAAGTTCGTGAGCTTGTTACTCTTGGGTGCTAGGTCACCGGAGAGATTGTTCCTCTTGAGTGTATTGAGCACCCTAGACGGTTAGTGCTTGGGGCTTCCACCTTGTTGCAAGAAGCTTCGTTGAGAGCCTCCAATTGAGTTGTGGAGATAGCCTCAACCTCGTGTAAGGTTTGGTCAACGCCTTCAAGTCGACCTCATAGTGGAAACGAGCATCTCCCTCACCGGAGAAGCTCAAGGAGAATAAGGTGTGCACATCCGTGCTATTGAGGAGCGCCTAGGTGGCTCCCCACCTCTCCAACGAAGACGTACTTCCCTTGGGAAGGAACTTCGGTAATCACACTGGTGTCTCCTTGTGCTTCGGTTATCTCTATACTCTAGCTCGTTACTTATGCATTTACCTTTGTGATAGCCATCGTGCTTGAAGTCATCTATCTTGCTATCTCATAGTTGTATATCATGCCTAGCATAAGTTGTTGGTGCACATAGGTAAACCTAGCTTGCATAGGTTTTGTGCTTGATAAATTAAACGCTAGTTTTATTCCGCATTTACTCAAGCCTAAACCATAATTATTTTAAAGTGCCTATTCACCCCCCCTCTAGGCGGAATCCTTATACTTTCAATTGGTATCAGAGCTATGGCTCTCATTGTTAGGCTTCACCGCCTTGAGAGTAATGATGTCGCTTAGTGAATTAGTGCATGTCGCACCCGGACTTCTAAAGGATACTCGTCGTTCCGTTGAACAGTAGTAGATTGGATTATGGGGCTTACCGGCACCCGCGTCCTCTTACGAGTAGGCCAACACACATATGTGTGACAACCAACCCCTATCTGTTCAGCGTCGTCGTAAACTATCCCATAGAAATCAGGACACTTCCATTGACGTACTTCAAACCATACACACAGGGTACGTCAACAGCGTTTAACAAGTGATATCACAACAGATCTCTACGACACAAAAGATGAAAATAAGTTGCAGCTGGCTCTCATTAGAGCAGAGATAGCAAATACAATCATTCAGAGGACACATGTCCCAACAATACATCATTACATCACAGCGGAAGCATCCAAAATGTCTGAGTATAGACAAGATCCAAATAGGCCTAAGAGGCCGGAAACGAACAGACGGAGCCCATCCACGAAGTCTCGGATCCTGCCCGGGTCCGCTATCTACTCGTCAGCAGTCTCGTCATACTCCACGTAGTAGCCACCATGTAGATCCTCGGAAACGTCGTCTGCGGAAACCAAAGCCCCAAAGGAGTCAGTACATAAACGTACTGGCAAGCAAGACTCACAGTTCACCAAAGTGTAGCCCGTCAACACCAAGCACAGATGCTTTGGGTTCAACGGAAGGAAGGGGATATAAAAGATGTTGCAACTGGCTGCTCTAACCAACTACAGAGTTACTACCACTTCCGGCTATCAGAAAGGAGATAAGATCGTGTATCGTAACCAACCTATCAACTAACCTCAAACAAACCCATCCTGGATCTCGCCCCTTATCCAAAGAAGCAATCCGAGGATAACTCACACAGTTGAATTAATGATAGTCAGATTATTGTGTCAATAAGTCTATTACTAGTCAAGTTGTTAATCATTGGGTGTAAGGTTGTTAATCATTAGGTTTAAGTTGTCCTGAGTACTTGTTAGACAGTACTTTCACCAAGTAATCCATAACCGCGGAAAACACGGCTTCTCGAGAAGATTATCCCTGCAGGGTTGCACCAATTTGGCCGTACACGTATGAATAACCCGCCAGATGGAAAGGCCCTTCCACCAAGCGGGGCACTCAACACAACTCAACTCTTCTTCGCATCAAGCCCAAAGCACCTTGGGCGCACGGCTAATCGAGCCCAGAAGAAAATGGACCCTCATAGCACTCTAAGAACATGTCCCCCTATATGCCGACTACGAAAGTTCCACCCGGGTACCAAGGGCTCGCAAGATCATGCATGCAGCAAATGGAAAACCCGAACTAAATGAGGCGATTTGGACGAGATGCGAATCGAATCAAATTGAGGGGGGCGCCCATACTCGCTTCCCACATGCGGGTAGTGCGCTCATCATGGATCAGTAGACAAGACCCTTTTCCTATTAGGGTCGACACTAGCAGGCCTCAAAACCACAAGGGCCTCCTGCCGGTGCCTTATCATCAAATTATTATTTAACAATAGCATTAGCATGATTGATTGATTAAACATCGAGCCCCCAGAACATAATAGAACTAGATAACAGAAAGTAACGGGTAACAGACTCGAGCAAAAACAACCCTAAGCATGCTAGTAAGACACGGGCTCAAACAAAAGGTTATAGGTATGGAGGTGAGGCAATATCAGGGTAAAGGATACATGTGATAGGTTCGTAACAGAAACAACTAACCATAGGGCTAGCAGAATAGACAACGGAAAGTATCGGTAACCAATGTTGAAAGGAACACAGTGGTTCATGTGAGTGATAACTTGCCTGCAAACCCAGTAGCCTGGTACTGAGCTAACTCCTTAGAAGGGGTGTCGTAAGTATCGTCGGTCTCAACGTCGTCGTTTATCCGAGAAGAAGCAAACAAACAAGGCAGAAATATAAACAATCAATAACATGGCATAGGTGCACAAACATGGGATGATGCATGGCAATTTAATTGATGCATCAAAATAAACTAGTTGACAAGATAACAACATGATTAAATGGACCCACATGCAATTTGGGATTGCATATGGAAAGCCCATGAATTATGGTTGAATTAATTGTTTTACAACTATCCAATAGGTGAAAGTGGATTAGCATTATGCATGGATGAGGAAAACAACAAAATAACAACAATAGAACCAAGTGGAAATAAGGTTTACCAAGTTTGGAAATTTCAGTTATTAAGTTAGGAAATTTTGGTTACTTAAAGGTGTCACACAAGCATTTGTTGTTTTCATCAATTTTAATTGTTCAAAATAGATAACAAAGTTTATATTTGAAAAGAACACAAGATTTTGGGTGGATTACATGTTTCACTTGTTGAAAAAGGATTTCAAATAAATTATTTAGGAATTAAACAAGTTTAAGCAAGAATTAAATGAATTTAATTCAAACATGAACTTATTTGAATTTTTATTTGTTCAAAACATTAAGTGAGATTCATATTTGAAAAGTTTATACTTTTGTGGTTTGAAAACATATTTTATATGTCTCAAAAGAATTTGTTTTGATCAAGTTATGAATTTAACAATATTAAATGATTTAAACAAGGTTTAAATCATTTAACCAATTTTAATTATTCAAAACATGAAACAAAATTTATATTTGAAAAGGTGGTTTAATTTTGCATGGAAAACATATTTCATTTGTTGAAATTGGATTTAAAATGAGCAAGTTATTATTTTGGCAATTTTAAATGCAATAATTAAGAAACAGTTGTTTTCAGCAATTTAAATTATTCAAAACAGCAAACAAAGTTTATATTTGGAAAGTACATGAAAAATTGGATGGAAAACATATTAAGTTTGTTGAATTTGGAATTTTTATGCCCAAGTTATGAATTTTGCAAATTTAAGTGATTTAAACAAGATTTCAAAGGTTTCACCAATTTAAAATATTCAAAACAGTAAAAAAAATTTATATTTGGATAGATCATTCAATTTGGGACAGAAAACATATTTAAAAAGTTAAAATTGGAGTTGGGATGAATTTCTTATGCAATTTACAATTTTAGGGTGCAATCTGCCATTTTTATTACCTGTTAGGGACTTAGAAATATTAAACAAGGAACTAGAAATTACAGCAGGGACCTATGTGTGGTTTCTGACAAGTTATTGGGCATGGAAAAGAAATTGGAAAAGAAAAGGTGTGGCTTGCGAGGGGTGGGGATCGAACCCACCACCTCCTGCTGCGCCAAGGGGGACAAAACCAGTGGGACTGGTGCGGCTGTTGTTGGTAGAGAAGGGGCTCGGGGGGGGGGGGGTTATACTGTGGCTGCGGGTTAATTCTGAACTTAACTGAACCCGAACAGCATCTGTTCAGATCGAGCGGGAGTTGGCCGCCGGCAGGGCTCGCCGTGGCCGGAGGGGTGCTGCGGCGTGGGGGAGCTGCGAGGGGAGGGAGATAGAGGGAGTAGAGGGAGGCGAGCGAGAGGGGAACCGAGGGGGAAGGGCTCACCTTCGAGCGGGCAGAGGGTGGCGGACGAGGCAGGGAGTCGGGCGCAGGGAAGGCCGGCGACGGAGGGGATGGCACCGGCGACGGGGGGCCTCCCGGCCCGAGCCGAGGGGGTGGAGAGGGAGCCCACGGCCGGGGGGTTCCATTCCCGCCCTCACCGCGGCCGGAGGGGGGCTCCCTCGCCGTCGATCACCGGAGCAAGGGGCTGTTTTTTCGGTGGGTTTCAGAGGGTGCAAAGTTCAGAGAGAAAAGGAGACAGGGAGAGGAGAGGGATGGAGGTGGAAGAAGAGAATGGCGGCTGGGGAGAGGGAAGAGAGGGAGCTAGGGCTAGCAGAGGGGATGGCTTGGCGTTTTAAGGGGGATGGAGCTTGGTACGGCTGGCCATCGAGGAGGGGGGAGGTGATCATACGGTGGTGGTTCAGTCGTACAGGAGGATGACATCAGGGAGGAAGACGACAACAGAAGGGTATTGGGCTTCTAGGGTGAATTGGGCTGGGGGAGAAAAATAAAGGGCTGGGCTGCCTCTCTCCTCTCTTGTTAGTTGTTGGCTTTTATTTTTATTTTGTCCCTCTATTTTTTTTGTGCTGAAATGTAATAGGAAGAAAAGGAGGTATATTTGGGGTGGAACATTTTAGGGAGAAATTTTGTTATAGCTATTTAGGTTAACATCAACCACTTGTTAACTTTGATTTTCAAAATTTTCAAAAGAACTTGTGGTTTGCAAATTAATTCAAATTTGAATCATCTTTATATTAAGTGGTTATTGAAAACAATAATTTAATTAGGGTGGACATACATTTTTAATTGGAAGCAAAAGGTTATGATTGTTGTGTAATTTTCATTATTGCAAAAAGGTGGCTGTTTGGTAAATGTGATTTGAATTTGGAATGAAATTGATTGAAATTGGTGGTTGAGTGGTTATTGAAAACACTATTTTAATTATGGTGATCAAATGATTTTAATTGGAAACAAAAGATTGATTTGTTTTGCAATTTTCATAACTTTCAACATGGTTGTTGTTTGGGAGAAAAACATAATTGAATTTTGAAAAGGGTTTGGTTATTGGATGCATTTTTATAGAAACAACACAACAGTTTTGAAATCACACTTTAATGGAAACAAACAATTGTTTTGATTTGAAATATCATTTTGGAAATTGTAACATCACAAGAATGAAACAAAAGGTTTGAAATTTGGTTTGAAATTCAAATAGAAAACAAAGGAAAACAAATGAAAACAGTTGGAAAACAAAGCAAAACAGAGAATAACAAATGGAAAACAAACAAAACAAATGCAATCAACATGATGCCATGATGCAAAACATAAAATAACAGAGAGCAAACATTCTAAAGGCTAATTTTTCATACTTGGGATGTTACAGTGCACGATCCCAGATTTCATTTCGATGGCACAAACTATGATCTTTGGAAATTTCGCATGCTCATTTATTTCCGGGTCATGGACCCACACATGGAGAAAATTGTAGAGTTGGGTTTTTCTCCTCCAAAGGATCCTCAAAATCCAACTTTAGAGGAAGAGAAAAACTTATCTCTCGATGCTCTTGCTATTAATGCGTTTTTCCTTCTTGTGAGCCTTGTAGTTATTAAGCCACTTTTTCCTATTCGGAATGCTCATGAGTTATGGACAAAGCTTCAAGATAAATATGGAGTGTCCAATATTATTGAGGATGATTTCTCTCCCTCCATCTCCGGTCGTGATGAGTTCTCAACTTCTTCTACTTCACCAACATGTGGTAAGCCACAAACTAATGAGATGGTGAGTAGTGATAGGCTTTGCATAATGATAGTGAGATTATTATTGATGATCCTTCATCTCTATCTTATTGCAATGTCTCATCTTTGGACTTAAACACAACTAGCACCAAAAATGTTTTACATGCTTGTGTTGATAGTCTTTGCATATCATGTCGTCATTGCTTGACTAAATCTCATGATGATATGCTTGCTTTATCTTGTTCCCATGATAAAAATGATTGTGTTTCCTCTAGTATTTGTATGGCTAACAATTTAAAGCAAACTCAACTCTCTATGGAACAAGATGTGGACTTGAGTGGTGCCTCAAGTAATGATTCATCATCATCTACCACATTTTGCCTTATGGCCAAGGATTCAAAGGTATCTTCCACTTTGAACCCCAATATATATTATGATGATAGTAGTGATGACGATGTTGGTAAGGAAGATGATGATGAGTCTAAGAAATTAGGCTTATGGTTCGCAAGCCTTGTTGGTGAGACCAAAGAAAATGTGAATGCTCTCCTAGAACAACTTGATGAGGCTAACTCTCTTGTAGATGAAAAGGAGGATATCATCATGACTTTGGAAATTCATAGTGGTAGTCATTCTATCAAGGACAAAGAGCTTTAAAAGGCTTTTGAGAAAGAACGGTCCCTTAGATCTTCTCTTGAAGAGAAACTATATAGTCTAGAAGAAACATATGCTATTAGCCTTTCTAAGCTTAGAAGGGACAATGAATTATCTCTTTCTGTTGCTAATGACCTCAAAGCTAAAAATGTTGATGCTTGTGCTACTAACTCTATTTCTTGTGAAGCATCCACATTAAAGGAGAATGTTGAGCTACGGGCTCAACTTGAGTTGCTAACTAGTAATTATGGGAAATTGGAAGAAACTCATGAAAAGCTCTCAAGCTCTCATAAGGATCTTCTAGTCTACCATGAGAGGCTAAAATTAGCTCATAAGGCCATTTTAACTAAGGTAACATCTTGTGAGCCTCATGTGGACAAAGTCACAATATCTACTCTAAATGCTATATTGCCTTGTGCTAGTCCTAGTAATTCATCCTCTCATAATGTTCCCACATCTTATGATGAATTACTTTCCTTACCTTGTTGCTCTAATAATGATGAATCTACTTCCTCTAGCTCTTTTTTTGATACTAACCATGTAGAGGAAATCAAAGAGCTCAAGGCCCAAGTCACTTCATTGGAGAAAGACTTGGAGAAGTGTCATAAAGGGAAGTCCACACTTGATAATGTGTTGAGTATCCAAAAATCCCCCAATGACAAGAGAGGACTTGGATTCATTTCCAATCACAAGAACAACTCCAAGGTCGACAAGAAGAAGGGCCATGAACAAGTCAAGAATTGGGCCAATATTGTTTGCTTCAAGTGAAAGGTTGAAGGGCATCATGTTAGATCATGCCCTTTGAAGAAGAAGAAACTTAGCGAGAAGCAACAAGGGAAGCGGCCACAAGTTCAAACTCAGTCTCAACTTCAAGTTGAAGAAAGGCCTCTTCCCATGAAGACTCAAGCTAATGCTTCTCAAGTTGATAAATCAACTAAGAAGAATGGAAGGAGTCGTTGTTGCTACTTATGTTGTGAAAAGGGACATCTTGCTTCTTCATGCACTAATGGTACATTATCCAACCCTATCATAATTGATGATGTGTATTCCATTCGGAAGGATAATGTGGGCAATGTGTTTGCCAAATATGTTGGTACTCAAAGTGGTGTCAAGAAAAGAACCATTTGGGTTTCCAAGCCTATTGTGACTAACCTCTTAGGACCCAACTTGGTTGGGGACCAACAAGCTCAAACTTGATCTATAGGTGTTATCGGAGGGCATTGGAGACTTGGCTATATCATGAAGAATTAAGGGATCTTCATCACATATATTTTCCTTAAGCCAAGTCATTTGGATTATCACGTCTCTATCTCATATTCCATGCTCCTTCTTGCGGTAACTTGTATTTATTACATTATATATGCATTGAAAGTTGCTTGCCCCTTTGAATGTATTGCTTTTGTACCTTGCTTGTATTTTGTATATTTTGTGTTTACTACTTACTTATCCTTGAGTAATCTAGTATGTGTTTGTCGGTTCGCACAAAATGTATGTATGAGTTTGCTTTGAGCCTAATTGCATCTTGTGTGTATCTTATTTGGCTCTTTTGAGTGATTAATGGACTATCCCATTTTTGGAAAGTAATATGCCTTTGGCACTTCACAATCCCAAAATGTTTGTACATGAGGAATACCACATAGTGTTGATATTTCAATATTATCTAGTCTCTATATGGTATCTCATACTCATGAGAAATTCAAATTCTAATGTCTATTAATTATCTCAAGTTGGTCTTTGTTTGCCTCTTGCTAAGAAGATACGGATTATCACATTATGGGGGAGTAATATGTTGTGTATATTACAAGCCTAAAGAATGTGAACATTTAAGGTTTTGCCACATAGAATTGATATTGTTAATTATCTTGTTCCTATGTGGCATGTGTGCTCAAACAAGTTTCAATTTGCTTAAATGATTTTATTTTCTCATCTTTTGGTATCTTATTTGTGAGAGAGTTTCTTGGTGCGGTTCTCCACAAATTAGCACTAGAATTTACCTTCTCGGGAACCGGTTGCTTCTTGATATATTAATCATTTCTTTGCATGATCATTCGACTATTGAAGCCACCAAGAATCTCTATTTAAGTATGGTGTTTTCATTCCTATCTTTTACCACATGCTTATGTTTTGTGAATATGATTGTGAACAAATATACCACCGAGAAATATCTCCATACATCTCTTGTCTTTGACAAGTTATAATAATTTGTGGTAAGTTTATCGATCATATTTACTTTTTCCATTGCTCTAAAATTGCCTTGTTTCTTGCCAAGGATTTGTTTGGTTCAAACTCCTTTGTCTCTTCCTTGCTCTAGTCAAAATTTGCTTTATGCTTTATTGAGTTAGGAAAAGCAATGATCCCATCCGTGTGCACTTTCATTCAAAGTCATACTTCTTTGTGTTGCATTTCTTGGGGAATCTATCCTACATTGAGTAGAACACAACTCCTTAATTTGTATTGCATCGTATTGCTTTTCTTGAGCTTGACTAGTGTTTGAACAATATATATGGAGAGTAATGATTCCATTGTGTGCATCTTGTATTCAAATGCAATATCATAATTAATGCACTATTATTGGAAGAACTATCCTATATGTGTTTGAACACTTGTTGTCTTGAAATTAATATTTTATCCCAATGACTTGTCTCTTTGGAAGACGAACATTTTTAGTCTTGGTACTTTGTGTGCCATCATGAAAAGTGTAGAGGGTTTGTTTATTCTTTGATGTTGTTTTTGTTATCTTCTCTATTCGATTTCCTAAATCATGTGTTGATTTGGGGTTTTGATATAATTTGGACACTTTGTTTGATTTTATCTCTTGTGAGTGCCTTGTTTGTTTTAATTGGTATTTTGTCCAATTTGTATCTTGTTTGGTTCTTGAAAGTTTTGTGCATGTATATTTACTTTGTATATCCTCTGACATGCTTACTTTCGTTGATCCAATATATAGAATAAACTCCATCAAATCCTAAATGGCTAAGATGTGCATAAAATTCAAATTCATATTAATATACACATATTTATGTGGAGTTTGTCCTATGTATTGTAGTTGTTCTAACTGCTTTGGACCCAATAAGTTTAGGAACCATTTTGTACTTGATTTTTGTTTTTAGGTACAATGGAGATATATTGGTTGCTTGCTTCATTCATAAGGAAGGTGTTCTCACCATCATATCATAGGAGTCAAGCTACGATGATTATCAAACTCGCATCCTCTTCATCACCAATGCCGTCTCGGAAACAACTATCTATTCCATGCATACATTTCTAGCTTTCAACCTTGTGTAGGTTGCATCTTGGCATGAATTCCATGTGTTGCATTTCATTTGGCTCTTGCAAATGTCTTATCAAAAACATCTTTATTGCAACTATGAGTAAGCCGGGATGATTACATACTAAGGGGATATTTATAATCATTTTCATGATTCACCAATCCCAAGTATATTAATCTAGTAACTTCTACTTGAAGTCTCTCATATGCAATATTGATGAATTCTCAAAAACCATTTGAATCTTTTGTGATATGCGTTACCTTTCTCGAAGCATTCCAACTATCACTTTTCCCTTGTGATATTTGTGATGCTTTGGTGAGTTTATTGTTTGTCCATCTATATCCCCTTAAGATTAAACTAATCCTAGTGCTTTACTTTCAAGAAAAAATCTTATTGGTATATGTATGAACCTATCTTGGATATCATTTTCTTCACCCTTGTACCTATTTTTGTGTGTGCATATTTCTTTGTGGATATATATCTTTGTGATTGGTGTCCACTTAGAAACTTATACACACGAGAATAGTTACATCTTTAATTAATATTCTATTTCTTCAGTGACCATGTTTTATTGCTTTATATTACTTGGTGGTTCCTAAAAGGCACAAGCTTTGCTTTCTTTTGGTATTCCTTTTGCATCTTATAAAGCTTGTGGACCTATGTGTTTTATCATTTGTTGGTTTGTGTGTATTGGAAAGACATGATATGCACTATGTGCCTCATATATTTAAAGACTATGATGAAGCTTTTCTCATCCTATTAGTCTCCTACAAATGTCTTCCCTTGTCACACTCACCTCTTTCGGTTGAGTAAATCTTTACTTGTCACTTCTTGATCTTAATTGCTCAACTCTTGTTTGTTTGCAAGTTGCTTTGCTCCATTTCCAATCTATTATCTTGCTCTTGTTTGTGTTCAAAATTATCTAGAAGGGAGTGATGATTCCATGTTGTGCACATTATATAGTAATTCAAATCTAACATTGTGCATGGACCTTGGGGAGTTCCCTCTTGATTTTCTAGAACACTTGGTTGATCTTATCATAATATTGATTTTGGTCAATCGGTTTTTCGGATCCTTTGGTTGGTTGCTTCTTTATGAAAGTATCCTTCAATTTGACTTTGCTTGTAAATCTTTGGATCCTCAATATAGTTTGATCTCCCTCCATCTATTCCTAGTTGGATATATGCTCTTGATTTCACTCATATCATGAGGAATGCATACACTATGGGGGAGATCTTATTATATTGACCTTCTAATCTTTTTTTCCCATTTCGGCAATGGATGCCAATGGGGGGGAAGTTTAGAGGGTTTAAGGGAATTTGGTTCTATGCTTTAGTTTCGTTCTTAAGCATTTGCCTTCCATGCTATTGCATCCTTGCTCTTTGTTTTGCATGGTTGCTTAATTCATCATATAAACCCTCGTAAAAAGGGATTGTCATCAATTACCAAAATGGGGGAGATTGAAAGTGCATGGTGCCCCATATGTGGTTTTGGTAATTAATGACAATCCTTATGGACTAATGTTTGCATTGAGTTATCCTTGTAGATCTTGTCCATAAGAAATAATGGAGTTCATGTATATTCAAGGATTTACATGAAGAATGGTCATGGTTTGAGTTGAGCTTATTGCTAGTGTGTCTTGAAGAAAAGTATTAGGTTATCCTTCATGGTTATCTTCAAGACATCATCATTTGAAGTGATAAGAAAAGATACAAGGTTGATCAAGCTAGTGATCAACACACAAAGCTACACGATATACCAAGTGGGATTGTGTATCTCATGGTATGTTAAGCAATTGTCAATATAGCTTTGTGATCTAACCCATATATGTGTGTGGCATCTCTATGTGTGGTTAGGTATCTTTCCATGGGCATGAACAAAAAGGAAGATTTCATATTGCCCATGGTCTATGTCATCGTCAAGCGGTGTTCGTCACCTAGCTTGACGTGGAAGCTCAAATGAAGCATCTAGAAGAAATCCTATGCTTGAATCTTGCCACCCTTATGGAGATTATGGTCAAGTGAAGATGGTCATGTGAGATGCTCTCTAATATTAGCTTATGGGGGAGCAATTCACAATCTTCACGAAGCGAAGCGCAATCAAGAAAGGTGGTCCAACTTGAGGTGATTAAGATCGTCATCATCTAGCTCAATTGGATTGCGCAAGGAAAAGGTATGACTTAGATAGGGTTTCTATTTTACCGGTCTCATTATTCTAGTTGGGAGACCGGATTATAGGATAGATAACCGTACTATCAAGAGGGGTTCTTGAATGCATATCTTGATCGTATCTATCGTAGAGAGCTCAAACCTTTGCATACTTGGCATCATCCTTCTTGGTTCTTATTTGGGTTTTCTCCATGTAAGGTTTTAGAGCTTGTCATGTTCTTCATGTCAAGCTCAAGTTCAACAAAAATGGATTTGGTATGAAAAACTTATCGCATTTTTGTTGTTGGAGGTTTCTACCGGTTGTCCTTTATTGATAGGCCAAAACTTTCATCATTTGGTTTTATATTCCCATTCTGGACTATGATGTTTCCTTGCATATTCTTGTAGTGCTTGTCGTTGCGATTTCAACGAGCCCAAGAACATCAAAAACGGAGTCCGGATGCAAAAGTTACGACCGTTTTCATATAGGGTGTTCTGCAGTTTTTTCCACCAGCGGAGGCTCCGGTGGTGGCTCCGCCGGAAACCCCTTCGGGATGATGTTGGCGGAGCCTCCGGTGAAACCACCGGAGGCTCCGGTGGTTGGGGCATTTTTTCAGCCATTTTGGTGTCCTAACTCATCCGGGGGGCGGAGGTTCCGGAGGTTTCACCGGAGGTTCCGCCCCTGCGCGATTTTTCCTCCAACGGTTGGATATTTGGGTGACCTATTTAAGGGGCCTTCTTCCCCAATGGTTCCCCAACCTTTTGGGCAAGTTTGACCTCCATTGTTGACCTCCAAAAGCTTGCTATCTCTCAATCCCTCCAATGATTCTTGCTTCCACTTGAGGGAAAAGAGAGAGGAGATCTAGATCTACCACTTCACCAATCAATCCCTCCTCTTTGTGAGGGGAATCTATTGGATCTAGATCTAGGGATTCATTTGTTGTTTTCCTAGTTCTTCCTCCTTACTCCCTCCATAGCATTAGTTGCTTTGATGGGATTTGAGAGAGAAGTTCTTGACCACTTTGTGTGTTCTTGCCATTGCATTAGGTGCATCGGTTTGAGTTCCCCACGAGATTCGTGAAAGAGAAGTTCGTGAGCTTGTTACTCTTGGGTGCTTGGTCACCGGAGAGATTGTTCCTCTTGAGTGTATTGAGCACCCTAGACGGTTAGTGCTTGGGGCTTCCACCTTGTTGCAAGAAGCTTCGTTGAGAGCCTCTAATTGAGTTGTGGAGATAGCCTCAACCTCGTGTAAGGTTTGGTCAACGCCTTCAAGTCGACCTCATAGTGGAAACGAGCATCTCCCTCACCGGAGAAGCTCAAGGAGAATAAGGTGTGCACATCCGTGCTATTGAGGAGCGCCTAGGTGGCTCCCCACCTCTCCAACGAAGACGTACTTCCCTTGGGAAGGAACTTCGGTAATCACACCGGTGTCTCCTTGTGCTTCGGTTATCTCTATACTCTAGCTCGTTACTTATGCATTTACCTTTGTGATAGCCATCGTGCTTGAAGTCATCTATCTTGCTATCTCATAGTTGTATATCATGCCTAGCCTAAGTTGTTGGTGCACATAGGTAAACCTAGCTTGCATAGGTTTTGTGCTTGATAAATTAAACGCTAGTTTTATTCCGCATTTACTCAAGCCTAAACCATAATTATTTTAAAGCGCCTATTCACCCCCCCTCTAGGCGGCATCCTTATACTTTGAACACCGCGCTCAATGAAGAAAATGGGCGCAAGGCGTTCGAGGAGTCTCGCAAGCACTCACGTGAGGGTGGTTCCTCCTCCAATATGACCACCCCTCCGCAGAAGCGCCGCATCTGGGTACCAAATAGTGCTGTCACTCGGGCTCCATACGCCCAAACTTCTCCAGGCTTCGCTCCCCGCCCACCCAACCCTGCTCAGGTGCATGATACAAGGGCTTCAATGGGGCAGCCAAGGCCAGGGCCCCCTCGTGTCGTCACATGCTACAAGTGCAAGCAGACGGGGCACTACGCCGACAAGTGCACGCAGAGGCAGCTACCTCCACCACCACCTCATCCTAACACAAACCAGGCAATGGTGCGCGCTCCCCCGCCTAAGGCCTTCAACTCCAACAACAGGCCTGTCGGGAGGACCGCAAGGGTGAATCATGTCAAGATCGACAAAGCTGAGGAAGCTCCTGACGTCGTTCTCGGTACATTTCCCGTAAACTCTAATCCAGCTAAAGTGTTGTTTGATACCGGAGCATCACATTCTTTCGTGTCAAAGATCTTTGCGACAACAATTAAACTCCCTTTTGTTGGTTTGGGTTCCCCGCTAGTGGTCAACTCCCCTGGAGCAACTATGCAAACGTCCAAGATCAGCCACAAAAATCAAATTCTAATTGGAGGCCACATATTCCTTGCTTCTCTCATACTGCTTGCCAATTCTGACATTGATGTCATTCTTGGTATGGATTTGCTGAAGGCCAATAAAGCAAGAATTGACTGTGCTCAAAAGTCAATAACTCTGTCCCACCCTTCTGGCCAGATAATCTATCCTCCACCTGAATCAAGTTCCATTCAGCTATGCACCCTCAATGCAAAACCTCTACCTTCACTTGAAAATGTTCCGGTGGTTTGCGACTTCCCTGACGTCTTTCCAGAAGAGTTGCCAGGAATGCCTCCGGACAGAGCTGTTGAGTTCGTGATCAAACTTGAACCAGGTACTGCTCCAATCTCTAAGCATCCCTACAAGATAGGAACTCCCGAGCTGAAGTTGTTGAAGGAACAAATTGATATGTACATGGAAAAAGGTTACATTCAACCTAGTTCCTCGGCTTGGGGTTGCCCAACTCTTTTCGTCGCGAAGAAGGATCAAACAAAGAGACTCGTTGTTGACTATCGTCCTCTTAACGAGAAGACCATAAAAAATAAGTATCCAATTCCTCGCATCGATGATCTTTTTGATCAACTTGCTGGAGCCTCTATATTCTCCAAGTTGGACTTGAGAATGGGTTACCATCAAATAAAGATCAGAAAAGAGGATATTCCAAAGACAGCCTTCACCACTCGCTACGGTCTATATGAATTCACCGTCATGTCCTTTGGTCTCACCAATGCACCGGCGACCTTCTCTCGACTCATGAATTCTGTCTTCCATGAATACCTCGACAAGTTCGTTGTGGTATATCTTGATGACATTCTTGTCTACTCCAAATCCGAGGAAGAGCATGAAGAACATCTTCATCTCACTCTCATGAAGCTTCGCGAGCATCGTCTCTATGCCAAATTCTCCAAATGTGAGTTTTGGATTTCCGAAGTCGTTTATCTTGGTCATGTCATCTCTGCCAAGGGCATAGCCATTGATCCAGAAAAGGTTAAAGCAATTGTTGATTGGAAACCTCCAAAGACGGTGAAGCAAGTAAGAAGTTTTCTTGGCTTGGCTAGCTATTGCCGTCGCTTCGTCCCAAACTTCTCCAAGATTGCCAAACCTCTCACTGACCTCACAAAGAAGGACAAGAAGTTCGTCTGGTCTCCACAATGTGATGAAAGTTTCAATCTCCTGAAGACTAAACTCACTTCTACACAAGTTCTGGTTGGCCCAGATCCTTCCAAACCTTTCCAAATATTCTGTGATGCTTCTCTCCAAGGTCTAGGTGCAGTTCTCATGCAAGAACGTCAAGTTGTGGCTTATGCTTCACGTCAGTTGAACACACATGAGCTCAATTATCCCACTCATGACCTTGAACTCGCAGCAGTTGTGTTTGCCCTCAAGAAATGGAGACAATACTTGTTGGGTAATCGCACTGAAATCTTTTCCGATCATAAGAGTCTGAAATACATCTTCACTCAACCAGATCTAAACCTCAGACAAAGGAGATGGATTGAAAAGATCAAAGACTTTGATCTTACCATTTCTTACACTCCAGGCAAGGCTAATGTTATGGCCGATGCTCTCAGTCGCAAGTCGTATTGCAATAATCTCATGATCATGGAAAGCCAACCTCCTCTTCATGAAGAATTCCAAAAACTGAATCTTGGTCTTGTTCCTCAAGGCTATCTTGCAAACTTGACAGCCACTCCAACTCTCGAGGACAAGATTCGTTCTGAACAACTTCGTGATGCTGAAATCAAGAAGATTGTAGAGCACATCAAAGCAGGCAATGAGAAATTTGAGTCCTTCTCAATTGATGACAAGGGAACGGTGTTCTTCGAAGGACGCATTGCAGTTCCTCAAATCCAAAGTCTCAAAAATGTCATTCTCAAGGAGGCTCATGAAACTCCTCTCTCCATAAACCCTGGAAGTACAAAGATGTACCAGGATCTCAAGACACTGTATTGGTGGCCTAGCATGAAACGTGAAATTGCTCAATACGTTTCAGAATGCGACGTCTGTCAGCATGTTAAGGCAGTTCATCAGAAAACAACTGGTCTTCTCCAACCTGTGAAAATCCCTGAATGGAAGTGGGACATGATTGAAATGGACTTCGTCACTGGTTTTCCAAAGTCCAAGAGGGGCAACGATGCAATCTTCGTTGTCATTGATCGACTCACTAAAGTAGCTCACTTCTTTCCTGTCAAAGAGACAATCTCAGCTAGTCAGTTAGCAGAGCTATACACAGCAAAGATTGTTCCTCTTCATGGTGTTCCATTGGAAATAAGCTCAGACCGTGGAAGCATATTCACTTCTCATTTCTGGAAAAGTTTTCAAGAAGCCTTGGGCACCAAGCTTCTGTTCAGCACAGCCTACCATCCTCAGTCTCAAGGGCAAGTCGAAAGAGTCAATCAGATTCTCGAGGATATGCTCAGAGCATGTGGTCTCTCCTTTGGCATGAAATGGGAGGAATGTCTTCCATATGCTGAATTCTCCTACAACAACAGCTTCCAGGCAAGCCTAGGCATGGCACCATTTGAGGCTCTCTATGGCCGCAGATGCAGGAGTCCAATCAATTGGTCTGGAGCTGGTGAACGTTCACTCTTAGGCCCTGACATTATTATGGAGGCCGAAGAGAAAGTTCGCATCATCCGTGACAATCTGAGGATTGCTCAATCTCGTCAGAAAAGCTACTATGACAGCAAGCACAGGGACATGGTATATGCAGCTGGAGACAAAGCATATCTCCGTGTAAGAGGCACTCATCGTTTTGGTGTCAAAGGAAAGATTGCACCAAGATATATTGGTCCCTTCAACATTCTCTCAAGGCATGCAGAAAATGCCTATCGTCTTGAACTTCCAGAAAAGCTATCCAAGGTGCACGATGTATTTCACGTGTCACAGCTCAAGAGGTGCTTCAAAGATCCAGGTCGTGCAGTTGATCATGATTCCATTGAACTGCAAGAAGACCTCTCTTATGAGGAGCACCCTATTCGAATTCTCGATGAGACCGAGCGCAAAACTCGCAACAAGAGCACCAAGTTCTTAAAAGTGCAGTGGTCTCATCATTCCGATAAAGAGGCAACGTGGGAGACCGAAGAGGATCTTCGCAAGAAGTATCCGGACCTTTTCTCTTCTCAGTAGGAATCTCGGGGTGCGATTCCTTCAAGGGGGGCGTTTTGTAACATCCCAAGTATGAAAAAACCCTTAGAATGCTTGCTTCTTGTTTAATTTTAGTTTGCATCATTCCATCATGAGCATTGCATTTGTTCTCAATTGTTTTCACTTGTGTTCCATTTGAAATTCAAACCAAATTTCAAAACTTGGTTCATACTTGGTATGTTCCAATGTTTCAAAAATAGATTCCAAAGAGTAACAATTCTATTGTTTCCAATAAACTTGAATTTTTCATATAATTAACTTGCTTAATTTTCAATAATTCAATTATTGCAAAATTTCACTCAAATTCATTTAAATTTCAAACAGCAGCAAAAATTTAAAATTTTGAAAAACAAAAGTTTGTACAACTGGGCTTTTGCAATAAAGAACCTATAAAAAAAATTATCACAAATTTTTTTGAAACCCTATTTGAAATTCAAATAGCAAATTCAAGTCATTTGGCAATTTCAAATTTTTGAAAATAAAGTTAACATACCTTTGATCTTGCTGTTATGTATTTCAATAAAAATTATGTCATAAAAGAAAAACCCCAAAACCCTATTCTATTTCTCTCCTTTTCTTTCCTACAAAAAAAAGTAAAAAAAAGAACAGAAAACAAAAAGGGGGAGGCAGGCCAGCCCAAGTGGGCTGAGCCCACCTCAACCCCGAGGCCCAGCCCCCTTACCTGCTCCCCTTCGTCCTCCCTCGTACGGAGACAGAGAGGGAGGGAGCTCCCCCACCTGCAGCGCCACCTGCCCCTCCTCCTCCTCTACTTAAGCCCCGAGCGGCCGTGCCCTAGCTCTCTCTTCCCTCCTCCATCTCCGCCGCCGCTTTTATCCTCCTCCTCCTTCCTCGCTGCCCCGCCTCGCTGCTCCCTGACACCGCACCACCGTGACAGCAGAGGTGAGCATCCGGCGATCGCCATCGCCATGGGACTCCTCCGAGCGGCCTGAGCTCGGGAATCGAAGCCCCACGCACCCACCTTCCTCCTCATTTCCAGGAACAGGCCCGAGCGGCCTCGGAGCACCACCACCGTGTCGTCGACGTCGTCTGTCACCGCCACCTCGCCGAGCAGTCCTCCTCCTTCCTCTACCTCCCCAGGGTGAGCACACCCCTTCCTCCTCTCTTTCCCTCCTGGTTGCACGTACACGCACTGCCAGCACGCGCACACGCCTTGCGCACGCAGCAGCACAGCATCGCTCGCCGCCGGTGTCCACCGTCCGCCTCTGTCAGCCAAAGTTCAGTTAACTGAACTTTTTTTTCAGTTAACTGACGAAGATGCACCTCAAACCCCCACGTGCCCCTGTTCTGTCACGAACGAAGCAACAGCCCAGTGGCACGCGCAGCGCACGCGCACAACCGAGGACGTGGGTTCGAGCCCCCCTCCCGCAATCTTTTTAGGGATTTATCCCTCGCGCAGGAGGCCCACCTGTCTGCGACCCTGACAGCCCAGTCAGCTTCCTACACGCCATGCAAGCGCCACCGTGGCCCAGGGCCCCTTGTCAGTGGCTCAGGCTGGGTCACTGCGAGGTGGAAACCAGTTCTGGCCCTTTTTCTTTTACTTTCCAGTCCCTAGTTTTTACAGGATGGTCCCTGTATTTCAAACTCACATAAATCCCTCATTTTGAATTCAAATTCAACATGTTAAATGTGTTCTCCATACCAAATTAAATTCTCTACCTAACTATAAACTTTGTTTACTGTTTTGAATATTTTAAATTGATGAAATATTTAAATTCTTGTGTAATCCATTTAATATTGCAAAATTCATAACTTAGGCATAAAAATTCCAAATTCAACAAACTAAATATGTTTTCCACCCCATTTTTCATGAACTTTGCAAATATCAACTTTGTGTTCTGTTTTAAATAAATTAAATTGCTGAAAACAACTGTTTCTTAATTAATGCATTTAAAATTGTCAACTTAATAACTTGCTCATTTTAAATCCTTTTTCAACAAATGAAATATGTATTCCATATAAATTTTGTGTTCTTTCCAAATATGAATTTTGTTATCTGTTTTGAACAATTAAAATGGGTGAAAACAATAAATGTTTGTGTAACTCATTTAAGAAGCCAAATTTCATAACTTAATAAAGAAAATTCCAAACTTGGTAAACAACATTTCAAATTCAAGCTATTGTTGTTTTCTTATTGTTTTCATCATCCATGCATCATTCTAATCAACTTTCACATGATGGTTATTGGTAGATCACTTAATTCAACTTTAATTCATGAGCTTTCTATATGCAACCTAAATTGCATATGGGCCCATTTAACTATGTTCACCATATCAACTAGTTTATCTTTGATGCATCAATTAAATTGTCATGCATCATCCCATGTTTGTGCATTATGCCATGTTATTGATTGTTTGTCTCTCTTCGTTGTTCGTTTGCTTCTTCTCGAATAGACGACGACGTTGAGACAGACGAGGTTTACGACACTACTTCAGAGGAGTTAGCCCAGTACCAGGCTACTGAGTTTGCAGGCAAGTATTCACTCACCTGTACCATTGTGTCCTTTCCACACTTGATACCGATACTTTTCGTTGTCTAATCTGCTAGCCTTATGATTCGTTGCTTGTGTTCCGATCCTATCACATGTTATCCTGTAACCCTGATATAGCCTATCCTCCACACCTATAACCCTGTTGCTTGTCGCCTGTGTCTTACTATCATGCTTAGGGTTGTTTATGCTCGAGTCTGATGTCCGTTATTTCTTTACCATATTTCTTATGTTCTGGGGGTTCGATGTTTAAACAACAACCTGTTAATGTTTGAGGTAACGCTAATTTGATGATAAGGCACCGGCAGGAGGCCGGGTATGGTTTTGAGGCCTGCTAGTGTAGAACTCAGGGAAAGTTCTTGTCCTCTAGATCCATGATGAGCGCGCTAACCGCATGTGGGAAGCGTGTATGGGCGCCCCCCGCAACTCTGATTCGATTCGCATCTCGTGCAAATCGCCACACTTAGTTCGGGCTTTCCATTTGATGCACGCATATGCAGGTACGAACCCTTGGCGCCAGGGTGGAACTTTTGTAGTCGGCATTTAGGGCGGCGTGGTCTTCCAGTGCTATGAGGGTTCCCCTTTTCTTCGTGGGGGCTCGATTAGCCGCGCACGCACATCACGTGGTTCTTTGGGCTTGATGCGAAGAAGAGTTGGGTTGTGTTGAGTGCCTCGCTTGGTGGGTTTGATCCCCGTCTGGCGGGATATTCTTACGTGTACGGCCAAATTGGTGCACCCCTGCAGGGTTAAATCTTCTCGAGAAGCCGTGTTGTCCGCGGTTATGGATGACTTGGTGATAGGGCTGGCTAACAAGGATTAGACAACTTACACCTAATCAATAATAAGTTGACTAGTAATAGGCATATTGCCACAATAACCTGAACCTTCATTAATCCAACTGTGTGGGTTATCCTCGGATTGCTTCTTTGGATAAGGGGCGAGATCCAGGATGGGTTTGTTTGAGGTTAGTGGTAGTTGGTTCCGATGCGCTATCTTATCCCTTTCTTTTAGCAGGATGTTGTAGCGTGTCTCTGTAGTTGGTTAGGGCAGCCTGCTGCCGCACCTTTGTATCACCTATCTTCCGTTGAACCCAAAGCATCTGTACTTGGTGTTGTCGGGTACACTTTGGTATCTTGTGCGTCTTGCTTGCCAGTACTCGTTTGTACTGACCCCTTTGGGGCTGCGTGTTCTGCAGACTACGTTTCCGAGGATCCCCTTGGTGGCTACTACGTGGAGTATGACGAGGCTGCTGACGAGTAGATAGCGGACCCGGGCAGGATCCGAGACTTCGTGGATGGGCTCCGTTCTTTCGTTTCCGGCCTCTTAGGCCTATTTGGATCTTGTCTGTACTCAGACATTTTGGTTGCTTCCGCTGTGATGTAATGCTGACTTGTTGGGACATGTGTCCTCTGCATGACTGTATTTTCTATCTCTGCTCTAGTGAGAGCTTTTGCCACTTATTTCTATTTCTTTGTGTCTTAGAGATTTGTTGTGATATCACTTGTTCAAATGCCGTTGACGTACCATGTGTGTATGTTATGAAGTACGTCAATGGAAGTATTCGGATTCCTATTGGATGGTTTCACAAACGATGAATAGTAGAAGGTGGTTGTCACATGTTTACGTGTTGGCCTACTCATATTGAGA
This sequence comes from Alopecurus myosuroides, assembly GCA_028641055.1. Lineage (NCBI taxonomy): Eukaryota > Viridiplantae > Streptophyta > Magnoliopsida > Poales > Poaceae > Alopecurus > Alopecurus myosuroides. The sequence continues at coordinate 180,291,732 of CM054062.1, forward strand.
TGCGGGTGCAGGTAGGCCCCGTAAGCCATTTATCTACTGTTTAGCGGGCTGTGTGTATCCTCTAGAAGTCCGGGTGCGACAGACAGCAACTTCCTCTCATATAATTTTAACTTGAAATGAGTAATGGGAGTCACAAACAAAGATGCAAAAGAGAGAATCAAAATTGGTGATGGCAAACTTCGTTCTTGGTCAGAGCACATTTAATGATATCATACTTATCTTAGGTGATTTTCCATAACAAGGCTTATATTGTAGAGCTTAACATGTTTAATTATAACAATCCTTTTACAGTGATGCATAGCTTTCAAAGTAATACTCATTCAGATAATAAAGCATGTGCTGAACAAAGAAGGATAGAAAACAGGATTGAATAAATCAACATATAGATGGTGTCACGACCCCGGACCCAGAGATATACATACTGTTATGTGCTCCTAGCCATGGACTCACAAGGGCTTCAGGGTTACCAGCCCCGGCCGCAACAAACAACGGCAGGCAGACTGGATTCATCGGCACGTAGTCCGGATCCCCAGTCTACTACTCCTTGTATTCATGCTAGTCATAACCAACTAGGCATATCAAAGCGTCCACGAATCGTATGAAACTGAAGGAAACAGGACCAAAGCTATACAGAGCTGCTATGTGTCCAGAAAGTGCAACAACAATCGAGGGTTACTGGGGTTACCTCGCCCCAGGCCGAATCACATCGGCAGGCGGGCTCGGACATGGATCATCGGCTCCACAACCCCTCGACTGCGACAACTATGCAGGCATAGCCAAAACTGTATAACAATGAGCTCGAAACCAACAAATGATCAAAGCAGCACTCTAGACATGAAGCTTTATTAAACAGGTATTACTAGAGTATAGCTTTACAAACAGAGGTCACACGACCCAACATTACATCAGACAACGGAAGGCAAATTATGTTGCTAATCAACAAGAACCAAAAAGGCCTAAGAGGCCGCAACATAAGGCGACTTCCCAGCCCATAGATTCCAGGCTGCTACCTGGGAACCCCAAACTACTCGTCGATGTCCACGTTGAATCAGCATCACGGGCGTGAGATCTTCACCTGAACCAAAATTAAGCAAACCTGAGTACGGGAGATACTCAACAAGACTTAGCTAACCTATTATATATCTGCTATATTCAGGAAGGGTTTTATGAAGGATGATTTGCGTAAAGCAATATTTATTTTCCAAATCGAGGAGGAGTAGCACGTCTCATAGAAGGTTTTCAAAACAGATGAGAAACTCACTACTGTGATCATCATCATTTCAAACCACCAACATCATTTCCCAGCATCTCACATGCTACAAGGATCACCCCTCTCGGCATCTCCGAGGAGGCACCCTTCATCTATTGCCTCCATGCCTTGACAACATCTTTTACGTCACGTTTAAGTTATCTATGGCCACACGACATTCACCAAGTCGTCCTTAACCGTAGACACGGCTTTCCGAAAGATTTATCCTTGCAGGGTGGTACACTTTACCCACACGTACCATTCGACTCTTAACGCCACATGTACGCTCATCCATGGAGCGCGGCAGAGGGTGGTTGGCCACAACCTTTACCTTGCCGAGCCCTATCCATGAGTCAACCCAAACAGTGCCACCCCGTCAACAGGGAGTTGGCCACCTCCTGGCGGCACCTGTTCTGTGAGTCGGGATCAAGATCCGTGTACGTCCATCACTTGTCCCGGTCGCGCCCTAAACACCTCCAAAAGGTTTTTTTTGACTCACACGCAGATGGAAATCCCAAACTACATGACTCACGGATAGAACCAAACAAGTTAGTTAGTCGAGCGCGGTCTGTTAGGCCCCGCGTGTGGTTGCACGCTCAGTCTTGGTTTCTGCGGCGAGACCTTAGTCTTAGGGTTGGCAAGTACATGACAAACAACCACTTCCCAAGTGGCCTCCCATCCAAGCCTTAGTCATGTTAACCACACAATGCTCATCTCACCACGTCATCATATCATACTATGTTATCGCAGCTCTGATTCATCAACCGGATGGAGCAGAGGTAACAAACATGTATGATTAAGCGAAGTAGATATGAGGCTCTGGCGATGCACACAAGCAAATCTATGGCGGCTAGGAGCAGTGGATCAGGATATTGAGCCAATGCAGTATATAGGTGAACTATATCTACTAGCACTGAAATAAAGCCCATGAAGATAGGGTTGCCAGGGTTCATATGTTAGTTATGTAGTTTTACTAAAAAAAGTCCTGAAATAGACCTCAGAGGGGCAATTCGGGCGATACTGGAAATGAGTACAATTTTAGTTGCTCAAATGGGTTTTAAAACATCATAACTAGATTGCATTTGTCATTTGGAGCAATTTGGTATATAACTTTTAATTTTCTAATTTTAGTGAATAAAACCTTATTTTTCTATTTTAAATGAATTAAACAGTATTAAATAATGTTCAAAAATCAACTTTCTCAAACATGATTGAAAATGACTTATTTAGGTAGATTACATTTTTCTGAACAACTCCATATTTTTATTATATTTTGCTGACTAATATTTTAATAGTTATTGATTTTACAAAATAGACCATTTTTCTGGAATTATTAAACATAGGAGATATGACATCACTGTGATGTCACTGTGACATCAAGTGCTCTGTACTCACGGATGATCTTCAAATTCGAAGAAATTAGCGCGAAATCGAGGGCACAAACTATACCATTAGAGAGAGGAGAACATGGGGAGCCTAGGGATGCCGGCGGCGGGCCATTTGGTCGCCGGAATGGCCGGCGGTGACCGGAGGCGCGGCGGCGGACGTCGGGCTCGACGGCGGGGCGAACCAGAGAGGGAGGGACATGGCTGAGGGTACCCGGAGGGACAGGAGCTCACCCTGAGCGCGAGTGTAACATCCCAAGTATGAAAACCTACCATTTAGAATGTTTGATTTCTTGTTATCAAAGTATTGCATCATGTCATCATGTTTATTCCCTTGTTTGCATTTGTTACTATTTGTTTTGCTTCTGTTTTTATTCTGTTTTCATAATTGAATTTCAAACAAATTCAAATGATGTGTTTCATACTTGTCATGTTACAATATTTTCAAATCAAAATTGCAATCCAAAGTCTCATTCTATTTTCCAATCATTCCATAAAGATCAACTAGTAAAATGGTGGTGTTATTTCAATTAATTAATTCTAAATTGCATTCCAAACTCAAATTCAAATCAAGAAACAGCACCATTTTCAAATTGTAAAAATAACCAAAACAGATGTGCTCATTTGTTTCCAATTAAAGTTATGTGATAACCCTATTTAAAATCTTGTTGCAATAATCAATTTTAATCCCAAAAATTCATCCAATTTCAAACAATCACTAAACAACATTTAAATTTGAAACATTTTGGAAAGCAAGGTTAGCATTTAGTTGCTATGTTAAAAACTAAACTAACCATATTTTTTTTCTAATTTTTCCTAACACTAAAACCCTCCTTTTTCTTCCATTTTCCTTGCTGCAAAAAAAAACAGAAAAGCAAAAAAAATAAGAAAAAGGAAAACAGCGCGCGCAGCAGCTAGCCTACCCAGCCCAGCCCGTTTACCTTTTTCCCGGCCTGGTACCGGTTCGCAGCGCGCCCCCGTCTTCTTTCTTCTGTACGGCACGCATCCGCCGCCGCCACGTCGGCGTACGGCGGAGCAGACGGCCAGGAGGGCTCCCGCGGCCCTATATCTACCCCCTAGCCCTGCGCAGCTGTGCCCTAACCCTAGCTGCCTCCATTCCCTCGCGATCGCCGTCGTCTCCTCCATCTCTGCCCCTTTTCCACCCTCCTCTGTATCTCACCGGAGCTCCGCGCCTGAATTCATGTCGACCACCGCCACCTCGTCGCACCACCACCCCACCTAGCCACCAAAATCCGTCCACCTCTCCTTCCTCTACCTCGACGACACCTAATCGGCCACTGCTACCCTCTGAATCGACGCCGCGGTCCTCGACGTCTCCGGCCACCGTGGCGCCATCTCTGAATACTTGCTCGCCGTCGTCGCTGTCGTACCCCTCGTCGTGATCCAACTGCTGAAATCGACTCGCCACTTCTTCCTCAACCTTTTGGACACCCGCACGAGCCCGGAGATCCTCTGTAGTAGCGCCGCCGTCCACGCCGCTGTCGCCTCGCCGTCGAGTTCCACCACGGCAACCTCCCGGTGAGCGCCACCGTGTCTACCTCCTCCTCCTCCCTGTCCTTTCTGTGCACGCACACACCCGCAACACTTCCATGCACGCATCGCATCCATCCACGGCGCAGCACGGCCACGTTGATCGCCGCCGGCCCGCTGTCGATCACTGTCAGAGTTTCAGACATGTTTCGTCAGTTAAAGTTTCAGTTAACGATGCCAACACCTTAACCTGTCCGCGCGTGTACTACTGACAAGCGAACGCATCTCACTGCACTGGTTACAGCGTTAGCTAGCGAGCGCCTGGTCGTGGGTTCGAGTCCCCGCAGCGCCAATTCTTTTGGGATTTTTCCCTAAGCTGTGGCCCACCTGTCTGTGGGCGTGGTGGCCAGCTGTGCTGCCACGCAGCGCCACATAGGCCCTTGGCCCACTGGCAGTGGCCAGGGTAGGCCCCCTGTGCGGTAACAAAAGTTTTAAAACTTTTCTGTGTTGAAAACAAGTCCTTTTTTTAACAGATTAGTCCCTAAACTTAAAAAGCTTATAACTTTTATTTTATAACTCCAAATAATGAAAATAAAATATGTGTGCTGATCTAAATTCAATTATCTACCTATTGGTAGCATTTGTTTCCTGTTTTGAATTTTCAAAATGCAATTCAAATTTGAATTCAAATAATTCAATTGCAATTTGCTAAAATTCATAATTAATTCATTATTAATCCAAATAATGCAAATAAAATATGTTTTCCATGCTATTTCAAATAACCTTTTCAAATATAAATTTTGTTTCATGATTTGAATAATTTAAATTGCCTAAATAATTTAAACCTTGTTTAAATCATTTAAATTTGATAAAATCATAACTTGCTCAAATTAAATTATTTTTAAACATGCAAAATATGTTTTCCAACTAGAAAAGTATAAACTTTTCAAATGTGAGTTTGAATTTATGTTTGGAACAAATAAAATTCAAATAAAATTCATGCTTGTTTTAAATTCAATTAAAACTTGTTTAATATTGTTTAAGTCATAATAAATTCATCCTAATTCCTTTTTCAATATTTGAAACATGTAATCCAACTAAAATTTGGTATTCTTTTCAAATATGAATTTTGTTATTTGTTTTGAACATTTTAAGTTTATCAAAACAACAAATACTTGTGTGACATCTTTAAGTAACCCAAAAATTTCCAACTTAATAAATGATTTCCAAACTTGTTAAATTCCTTTACCACTTGCATCTATTGTTGTTATTTTGTTGTTATTATCATGCATGCATCATGGTAATAAATTCTCACATGGTAATCAAATTGTAGATCATTTGTTTCAACCTTAATTCATGGACCTTTTTCATATGCAACTCAAAATTGCATATGGGTCCATTTAAATTGTGCTACCATGTTAACTAGTTTATTTTGATGCAACCATTAACTTGACATGCATCATCCCATGATTGTGCACTATGCCATGAATATTGATTGTTTATATTTCTGCCTTGTTTGTTTGCTTCTTCTCGAATAGACGACGACGTTGAGACAGACGATCTTTACGACACCCCTTCTGAGGATCTAGCTCAGTACCGGGCTGCTGAGTTTGCAGGCAAGTTATCACTCACATGAACCATTGTGTTCCTTTCAACATTGGTTACCGATACTTTCCGTTGTCTATTCCTGCTAAGCCATAGTAGTAGTTGTTTCTGTTACGAACCTATCACATGAATCCCTTAACCCTGATATTGCCTCACCTCCACTCCTACAACCCTATTGTTTGAGCCAGTGTCCTACTAGCATGATTAGGTTGTTTTGCTCGAGTCTGTTACCCGTTACTTTCAGTTACTATATTTTTATTATGTTCTGGGGGCTCGATGGTTAATCAATCAATCAATCATGCTAATGTTATTGTTAAATAATAATTTGATGATAAGGCACCGGCAGGAGGCCCTGTGTGGTTTTGAGGCCTGCTAGTGTCGACCCTAATAGGAAAAGGGTCTTGTCTACTGATCCATGATGAGCGCACTACCCGCATGTGGGAAGCGAGTATGGGCGCCCCCCTCAATTTGATTCGATTCGCATCTCGTCCAAATCGCCTCATTTAGTTCGTGTTTTCCATTTGCCGCATGCATGTTTTTGCGAGCCCAGCGCAGGGTGGAACTTTCGTAGTCGGCATATAGAGGGACACGTTCTTAGAGTGCTATGAGGGTCCATTTTCTTCTGGGCTCGATTAGCCGTGCGCCCAAGGTTCTTTGGGCTTGATGCGAAGAAGAGTTGAGTTGTGTTGAGTGCCCCTCTTGGTGGGAGGCATCCCATCTGGCGGGTTATTCATACGTGTACGGCCAAATTGGTGCAACCCTGCAGGGATAATCTTCTCGAGAAGCCGTGTTTTCCGCGGTTATGGTTAACTTGGTGAAAGTACTGGCTAACAAGTACTCAGGACAACTTAAACCTAATGATTCACAATCTCACACCCCATGATTAACAACTTGACTAGTAATAGGATTATTGACACAACAACTTGATTCATCTTTAATCCAACCGTGTGAGTTATCCTCGGACTGCTTCTTTGGATAAGGGGCGAGATCCAGGATGGGTTTTTTTGAATTTATCTTTCAGTTGGTTACAATACTCGATCTTATCCCCTTTCTGTTAGTTGGAAGTTGTAGTTTTCTGTAGTTGGTTAGCGCAGCCAGTTGCAGCATCTTTTATATCCCCTCTCTTCCGTTGAGCCCAAGGCATCTGTGCTTGGTGTTGACGGGCTACATTTCGGTGAACTGTGAGTCTTGCTTGCGAGTACTTGGATGTACTGACCCCTTTGGGGCTGTGGTTTCCGCAGACTACGCTTACGAAGATCCCAGTGACGGCTACTACGTGGAGTTCGACGAGGCTGCTGACGAGTAGGTAGCGGACCCGGGCAGGATCCGAGACTACGTGGATGGGCTCCGTCTTTCTTTTATTTCCCGGCTTCTTAAGCCTATTTGGATTTGTCTGTACTCAGACCCTTTGAATGCTTCCGCTGAGATGTAATGATGTTATGTTGGGACATGTGTCCTCTGGATGATTGTATTTTCTATCTCTGCCCTAGTGAGGGCCAGTTGCAACTTATTTCATTCTTTTGTGTCTTAGAGATATGTTGTGTTATCATCTTGTTCAAAGCCGTTGACGTACCATGTGTGTATGGTATGAAGTACGTCAATGGTAGTGTCCTGATTTCTACGGGATAGTTTACATCGACGGTGAATAGTAAAGATTGGTTGTCACACATAAGTGTTGGCCTACTCGTAAGAGATGCGGGTGCTGGTAAGCCCCGTAATCCAATCAAAATACTGTTCAGTTCGTACGGTGAGTATCCCCTAGAAGTCCGGGTGCGACAGCGAGGAGGTGGTCGGGGATGACAGAGGCGGCCGGAATCGGCGCCGATGTGCGACGGACGGCAGCGGCCGGAGGTGGAGCGGTCAGCCCGATTTGGCTCCTCCCGGGAATCCCTGCAAACAAGGCTGGGCAAGGAGGAAGACGGGGACCAGGCGCTCCTCCTGGTCACCTCTAGTTGGCCGGAGGTGGCCGGGAACGACGACAATCGACAGGCGCCGGCGGGCAGTAGGGTTAGGGTTCGTTTCGGGGCAGGGAGAGGCCGAGAGGGCTCGAGGGAGAGGGTGAGGAGAAGTGAGGCCACGACGTGGTTCTTTGCCTTATCCCCGGAAGCATCAGCGGCAGGAGATGAGAAGGGGAGATCGACGGCGACCATGGAGACAGCGATCTGCTCCTACTGTCACGAGGAAGGAGACAAAAGGAATAATTTCGAAAACCCCCTAGAATCTCTGGATTTTACAAAATGGTCCTTTTCTTTTATAAAAGAGTACAGAGAACAAAGTTTTGAGGCCCTTTTTGCAAGAATAAAATTTGGCAAAAATACTTTTTGTAAATCTTATAAAATTTCCAACAAAACCATGTTTTGCTTTGGTGTGTTTGAAATATTTTCCAGTACGAGATTTTGGAACCCAAATTAAGTACTATTTGTGGGATTTTCTCAAACCATTTAAATTGTTTTAAACATTGCTTAAATTTGTGGTTTCATGCATGTATGATATGAACAACACCACACACCCTATTGTAGCAAAATTTGGGATGTTACAAATCTACCCCCTTACAAGAATCTCGTCCCGAGATTCCCGAAGGAGAATGAAAGAAGGAATACCGGTTTTGAATGATCTTCTCGAACCTTACAGTTCTCTTCGTGACGAGGTCGATCCGTAGAACTTGCGAAGATATCCAGCGGCTACACCTTAGGTGAGAGGGAAAACTCTTAGGAAATGATCTTCACGAAGATCGAGTATCTCATAGATAACTCAGGACAGGACTGTTCATAAAGAACTGTTGAGTTATCGTGCATGAAACCCATCAAGGTAACGGAGTGAATATAAGATGGTTTCAAGTTTGCGGACGATTGGTCTTGAAAGGATTTAGAATTTGAGCTTTGCACAAGACTTTAAATCCTTTTGGGAAAGATAAGTTGAGCAACTTGTGACACCGAGGTTTCTTCGAGATAGAATACCAAGATGGGAAGGATGGTCTTGGATACCAAAACATAATATCCACAGACGAGGGAGAACACGAGAAAACACTGTAGTCGTGAGTCGGAGAGAAATTGATACAAGATCATGTTCACTCTTCAGAGTGGACACGGAAGATAATGGAACTTTCATTCCGTCAAAATTTGTCGAAATCCTTGTCAAGGATAGGGATATTATTTCACGACAGAAGATGAGTAACCAAAGATATTGAAAACACCGTAGTGAAGGAGGAACTCTTGGTCACACCATAAGGCTGGTTAACCAACAAGGATTGAAACACCAGAAGGAATAGGGATCTCTTTCCTATGGTTGATTTTGACGTAGCAATACATCTACCACCTGGTTAAGATCCCATGGCTGAAGTAACTGACAAATTCACACAATGTGTGAGATGAACAAAGCTTCAGGTACAAATAACTTGAAAAGGGGAGCTGATCAATGGTGGTTACAAAACACCACGAGATGTTTTCATGGTGAATTTGTTTCCACTAGAACAAAGGTTTTGAAGGTTCAATGGAGAGATATTGGAAAGATCAACTTCCAGGTTCTCCTGGACGTTCTAGATACCAATATGAGGCTTATGCAAGCCTTCTGTAGGTAATCAAGTGAACGATGAACTTCGGTTTGGAAGAACAGGGAGGAAAACTTGTTAGAATGAACCACACCAGAATTCTCATGGCGAGTGGTTGTTCTTACGGATTCAAAGAGATATGACATTAGGCCTTCCGGCTAATTGTGTCAACCACAACATCAACCATGCCGGATTTTGAAAAGACCTGATTCAATACTCTTGAGGAAACACTAACCATCGTTGCTGCTTGAGATTCAGCTCTGGGTAGTGGATTTATAGCTCAGGCTCGGTATGTTTGAACGAAGAGATTGCACCGGTTAGCAACAACATACATATGCTGGATTCTCAAGATATGGACTACGATGTCAAGCTCGAAAAGATGAGCGAGTTCGCAAAACTCATGTGTTGGCAACTTGTGAAAGACGGTTGCACCTACATGGACTACTTGCAAAAGAACACATCAGAGTCCTTGTTGGGAAAGATGATACAAAGATAATGAAGTTCTTGGACTTCTTATCTTTCACGAGAAACCAGTCAGTGGTTAGGGTGGATGCAAACTTCTTCAACTAAATGGAGGTATCAACCTACCATCTCAAGAGTAGTCCACACATGCATGACTGACTTGGGATTATTCCCGAAGGAACAAGAAAACTCTTCTTGAATCCATGGCGACAACTTTCACCGTAAGCACATGAACCAGAGTAAGTCGCTTCAAAAATCTAGAACACAAGCTTCATGAGGGCACAAAGATGGTTCTCAGAAGTTTCCAACTTTAGGTGCTGATTGTTCAACATGAACCTCTTGCAACTTGGAGAAAATAGGAATGCCATCGATGGGCTCGACAACATCTTATCACGATACTCCAGGCAGATGGACTCATATGATACATGAACAAGGCAGAATATTGGTCGGACCATAGGACATAAAGGTGTACTCGGGGAAAAAATCACCATGAGTGGGAACACCATCAAGATAGTCCTTGGATCTTTTCTCGGTTTGACGATAGCCCAAATCAAACCAAGAGGTAGAGTGATAGCATTTCCGCAAAGGAGATAATATCCTGCTTCAACACGAGGAAAACTAGACATCCCTTAATAAAGGATCAAGTTAGGCAAAGACATTGTCTTTCAACTCTCCAAGTTGTTGTTTTAAGCTCAACCAACTAGTCCAGGATATCCAGCTTAGTTTTCTTGGAGAAAGGAGTACTTCAAAGTACCCCTTGTTTAGACATCACGGTCAGGTGACAAACCTGGTGATACTTCTAGAAAGACAACCAGAATACCACAACCTACCAGTATGTCTCGAAGTTTGGAAGGAATTTTTGCTTTTCAAAGCAACCGATATGGTCTTGAGAGCTTCGGCATGAACCTAACTCTTTGACCATGAATGTCCACTGACATGAACGGATTTAGTACCACAGTCATCTTTAAGTAGAGACCGGGTGCCCAATAGTTCTAAGAAGGATACAGATGTTTCTTAGATTTTCAAAACAACAAGAAATTGCTAAGAATATTTGGTACACACCTCAAAGCACAGACCCATCACACTCAAGCATTCAAGCTTGGAGGAAGGGGTGAATGAAGATGTGTAGGAGCATCACTTCATCGATAAGGCCATGAAACTCAACACAACCTCTTGATATAAAAGAGTGTGATACTGGAAGGTGGAACAGAATAGAAACTAATGAAGCTTCTTTAATCTGCGAATTACAAAACTTTGACCTGGTCCTAGAGATGAACGAGGTACTGGAGTTTGTTTCTCCTGACATTCCAAGGTGGAACGTTCTCACGGAAAATAAGAGCAATTGCATTGGAAGAATCCAACACTCATATCTAACTTGGTTTCAAAACAACGGATGGATATTTCAGTGCAACTGGAAGGTAGGAACATGCTCCGGAGAATCCAGAGATCATGTGGAATGCATAAGGTGATACTCATTTGTAAAACCCATGCAAAAGGGTTGGTATAACTGAAATAAGAACGAAGATGTGGAATTCAGGATGATCACTCTTGCGGTGATCCCTTTTGGTTCCAGTAGAGAGCCTATGGCTATGAGAGTTGGAGTTTCCTAGCCATCCCGAGGTAGAACAGATTCCTCAGGATCCAAAAGAAACGAACTTGGTTTAAAGGTCAGCATCCTGTACTGATGGCATGAGCATCACATGGTTATGACCACATGGTTCAACACACTGCAATTCATCACATTCCGGGACCTTCGGTTCAAGTTCGAAGATTAAAAACATAAAAAAGGAGTAACTACTACCGGAGTGCCTTGAAGGACACCACAAATAGCAATCACGAAGTATCTTTCCAAACAGACAAGCATAGCTTTGGAAGAGTTTGAGCAGAGGATAACAGATACATTCGAGATGGAAAGCAGATCTCAAGGTTCATGATTTAGAATTTCGAAACATGTAAGAATGTGGAATCCTGTCAACTTTGAGAGATTAGGATGGAAAGGAAATTTCCCAGTTTAAGAGATAACAGAACATGGAACACACACGACACTAGAAACTGAACACTAGGTGAACTTGGTTAAAAGACGTCCTTGCCAAAGAAGGCACCTAAGTTTTGAATAACTAGAAGAGATAGAAAAACCTTTTCAAATCAAAACAGGTAAGATGGCCCAGAGTTAGAGCGATACCAGATAAGGAGTAAAAAGAATCCTAAGAAGGTTTTCACAACTCATTTGTGGTTTCAAAGTAGTTTTCACAATCACTAGACTCAACATCGACCAAGCAGTAAGGTTTTCCTATAGGCAGTCCTGCTCTGATACCATGACTTGTCACGACCCCGGGCCCAGAGATATACATACTGTTATGTGCTCCTAGCCATGGACTCACAAGGGCTTCAGGGTTACCATCCCCGGCCGCAACAAACAACAGCAGGCAGACTGGATTCATCGGCACGTAGTCCGGATCCCCAGACTACTACTCCTTGTATCCATGCTAGTCATAACCAACTAGGCATATCAAAGCGTCCACGAATCATATGAAACTGAAGGAAACGGGACCAAAGCTATACAGAGCTGCTATGTGTCCAGAAAGTGCAACAACAATCGAGGGTTACTGGGGTTACCTCGCCCCAGGCCGAATCACATCGGCAGGCGGGCTCGAACATGGATCATCGGCTCCACAACCCCTCGACTGTGACAACTATGCAGGCATAGCCAAAACTGTATAACAATGACCTCGAAACCAACAACCGATCAAAGCAGCACTCTAGACATCAAGCTTTATTAAACAGGTACTACTAGAATATAGCTTTACAAACACAGGTCACACGACCCAACATTACATCAGACAACGGAAGGCAAATTATGTTTTTTTTTGACACCATTACTGTGGGGGAAACCCCCACAGCCCCCCATTTATTAAATAAATAAGAAAAGTTATTTACAAATGTACAATATGTACAAGAAAATTATGGGAGTGAATTAATCCATGATGTCAAAAAAACAGAGTCTGCACTCTTCACCCTGTACTTAAGCAGAGTGACTTCCTGTGTAAACAGGGCCTTCCAACCTCTGAAAGTTGGCTTGATGTTCTTGAAGATCCATCCATTCCTTTGCTTCCAGATGCACCAGCAAGCCAGGATCACAATCTCCACAAAACAAGAACCAGCAAAATGCTTTCTGGCATACATGATAGCATAAGATGGTGTGCCAGGTATCCAAGGAATCTGCAAGTAATTCCAAATCCTTGTACTGAATGTACAATTGAAAAATAAGTGTCTCCAATCCTCAAGAACATGGTCAGGGCACAGGACACAATCAGATGATGAATTAATGTTCCAATGTCGTCGAATTAACATGTCCCTGGTATTAATTCTATCATGCAGGATAAGCCAAGCAAAAAATCTATGCTTAGATTGACACTTGCTCCTCCAAATTGCAAAAGAAATTGGATCATCAGGGACATCAGAAAAATGGTGTTTATAAAATGAGCTAGGACGTAATCTGCCACTAGAATGTGGGCTCTTCCATTGATCTGTAATACCAAGTTGCAATGTAAAATGACCAATCATGCCTTTCAATAACCTAAGCTCTTCATTTGCTTGAACTGACAGGGGTAAAGCAAAGTTCTGGAGACAATCTGTGCCAAGCAGGAAATCATTTACAGACTGAAATTTGTCTTTGGCAAAAGAAAAAAGTCTTGGGAAGGTTATCTTAAGAGGTTGAGGCTGCCATTTGTCCTCCCAAAACAATATTGTGAAACCATTGCCCACACAGCATGTAGTGTAGTTTCTGTAACTCCCAGATAATGCCAATATATTTTTCCACCAGAAAGAACCAGACTCAACCACAGCATGAGGAACAGCCTTATAATAGTAAGCATCAGTAACAAGTTGCACCCAAGGCAAGGCTTCCTGATTATAAAGTTTATCAAGATGTTTTAATAAAAGGGCAGAGTTCTGGATTTTCAAGTTAATTACTCCTAGGCCTCCCTTTTTCTTTGGTTTGCACACCATATGCCAAGCTGCAAGTGATCGAGCTTTTTCCTTTCCTCTTTTACTCCACAAGCAATGCCTTCTTGCTCTGTCAATAACCTCAATGACACCAGTAGGAATAACAAGAGAAAGCATATAATAGGTTGGCAAGGATGATAACACAGAATTCACTAGCACAAGTCTATCTCCATATGACAAAAAAGAGGAGGTGGCAGAAAGCCTCCTCTCAACTCTATCAATCAAAGGAGAGAAATCCTTGATAGAGGGTTTAGTGGTACCCATAGGCAAGCCTAGGTAAGTGAAAGGCATAGACCCAGTTTTGCATTGGAAAAGTTCAGCCAGAGCATTAGCTTCCTCATCAGTTAAGTTGATAGGAATTATAGATGATTTATGAAAATTGATTTTCAGGCCTGTAAAAGCAGCATAGGTGTTGAGAATATCCTTGAAAACATCCAGGTCTTTGGCACATGCTGGAAGCACCACAATAGTATCATCAGCATACTGAATTATAGGAAAATCTTTACGGACTGGGATAGGAGAGGAAAGTATACCATCAGAGTACGCTTTGTTTACTAAACTCTGTAATAAATCAGCTCCTTCAACAAAAAGAAGTGGAGACAAAGGATCTCCCTGTCTAACTCCTCTTTTGCAATGAAATTTCTTCCCAGGTATTCCATTGAGTAGAACAGAAGAAAAACCTGATGCTAAAATTTCTCTTACCCAATTGAGGAATAAATCTGGAAACCCCTTAAATTTTAGGACTTGTATAATGGCATCATGGTCCAAAGTGTCAAAGGCTTTTTCAAAGTCAATCTTGAGAACCACAATTTTTCTTTTGGACTGTTGACACTGATGCAGAAACTCAAAAGACCAAGCAAGGCAATCCTAGATGGTTCTTCCCTTAATAAAACCATATTGGTTATCATGAATTGTATCACAAATCACATTTTGCAACCTATTAGCAATAAGCTTGGTGACAAATTTGAGACAAGTATTAGTCAAGGAGATAGGTCTGAAATCATTGACAGTTTCAGGAGAGTTTGATTTTGGGATAAGAGTGATATATGAGTCATTAATACTTTGTAAAGATAAATTCCCTGAATGGAAATCATGGCAGAGCTTTGTGAAATCTTCCTTTAACACCTCCCAGCATTTTTTAACAAACAGTCCATTGAAACCATCAGGGCCTGGTGCTCTATCAGTCTTAAGGGATTTCATAACTGAAGTAATCTCTTCTGTAGTAAAAGGCTCAACCAAGCATTGTAAACTAACAGTGGGATGTAGGATATTGGAGAGATCTAAAAGTTTTGATGTGACAGAGGAGACTCCCATTCTGTTCTTGAAACATGTCCAAAAAGCAGCTGCCTTGTGATGATGATCTATTAAAGATACACCTTCCTCGTTTTTAATTTCAGCTATAGTGTTAAATCTATAACGCTCTGTAGCTTTAGCATGGAAGAATTTAGTATTTTCACCACCAAGTTGCACCCAACGGATGGTGCATCTATTCTTCCAATATGCAGACTGAGATAACAGCAACTTTTGCAAGTGAGCTTTAACAATGTTTCTGAAATTGAATTCAGGTCTACTGAGGTTTCTCTCCTCCTCCAGAGTATCCAAGATTAAAATCACCTTATTGCATTTAGCAATTAATAGCTTCAAGCTTGAAAGATTTCTACCCCATCTCTTGAGCTCATGTCTGATGTTTTTTAATTTAGCAGTAATAGTGGCCGCTATGTTATTCTTCCTAACAGGCCACTTCCAGACTCTAGCAATAAGATCCATAAAACCAGGTTGATGTATCCAGTGATTTTCAAATCGAAAAATCTGAGCTTTAGGAATGTTGGTGGATATGGAAATAACACATGGCACATGATCAGATGTTGACTTAGCCAAAGGCATAACCAAAGTGTTAGGAAAGTTCAAAGTCCACCAAGTGCTAGTAAAGAACCAATCAAGTTGCTCCAGCAAAGGTTGATCTTGCATATTAGACCAGGTAAAGGATCTACCTTTTAAAGGCAATTCAATCAGGCCTAGATGACTAATAATTTCATTGAAAATGAATATATCATTCATATCAGCTCCAGGTTTGTTCCTGTTCTCCACTGATCTAATAAAATTAAAATCTCCCACTATCAACCAATTTTCATAAGTAGGAATTGATAAATCAAAAAGCCATTGAACAAAGAAGTCTCTGTCAGGGCCACTACAGGGACCATAAACAGTAACCAAAGTCCATGCAGAGAGATTATGTTTTGAGGTAAAATTAATCTGAATGGCAGACTTGAAACACTCAATCAGTTCTCCATCAAAAATGGAACTATTCCATAGAACAATAATTCCACCAGAAGCTCCCATAGAAGGAGAGAAGACAAATTTGTCAAACCTTTTTGGACAAAAGGATCTAATAAAACTGTGATCAAAACTTTCACACTTAGTTTCTTGCAGGCAGATAACTGCACATTGGCTCTCTTCAATTTTGTTATAAACCAGAATTCTCTTATTTTTATCATTTAAGCCTCTGATATTCCAATCCATCACTCTCCAATCCAATAAAAATTGTGGTGTATTATCCATTGACAAAGATAATAAAAGGAACAAAATAGCTAGACCAGCCAGCTACCAAACGAACACCATTCATCAAAGCAGAGTAACAATAACAGGGGCCTATCAGGTTCAGAGATAAACACTTGGGAAATAGATCCATTACATAACTATAATTCCAGGAGGTGATAAGATAAAACATTAGAAATCCAGACCAAAAGACAATACATAAAATTTTGTCTAACATTAATTTCCTTGGTCTTGTGGAGAATCAGGATCAGCATCAAGCTTGTCCTTAGTGAGCTCTTCCTCTGCAATCTCGAGAGCTCTCCCCACCTGCTGAAGAGTCACAATAGGAGTGTGGGGAGTGACAAAACTACTGTCAGCTTGAGGTCTAGCAGACCTTGGCTTCTTCCTGGGCTGTGGGTTTTCCTTCATGGCCACCAACCTGAAGCCATTACTCAGTGCAGCCTGTCGAGTACTACGCCTGACAGAAGATTCCACAGATGGGGTGCTTAATTTGCACCTCCTTCTTTTCCTTGCGGTGACAGCAGAAGCAGTTGGAGTGGAGGAATCAATTTCCTCAATAGTAGCAGAGGGCAGTGGTCCAGATGTACTAGAGGAATCCTTCAGGTAAAGATTTCTGTCAGTCCTCTGTGCCTTGAAGAATCTTCTCTTGGCATTGAATTGGAAAATTTTCCCCTTAAAAGGAACAGAAGCATCTGATATCATAGTGAATGGGCTAGGGGAGAGCCCACTGGGCCTGGCAGAAGACAAGCATAAAAAGGGAATCAATTTGGACAACAGTTTATCCCACTGCATCGAAGGAGGCAAGGTAGGCCCATACAAGTGGGCATTTGACTGAACCCATGGCCAGGCAAAGAGACCAGGGGCATTGGGTGCAGCAGTGGCAGTGTGAACCTGCAGCATGTTGACCATCAAAACATTCTGATTGACAGAGTTGTCAGAATCAGAACTCATTGTAGAGTTGGACTCATGCTGGGGTAGTAGGTGGTCCCAGCCTCCAACTTGCCAAGCAGGGGCTTGGTCCTCATTGAAGGCAAATTATGTTGCTAATCAACAAGAACCAAAAAGGCCTAAGAGGCCGCAACATAAGGCGACGTCCCAGCCCATAGATTCCGGGATGCTACCTGGGAACCCCAAACTACTCGTCGATGTCCACGTTGAATCACCATCACGGGTGTGAGATCTTCACCTGGACCAAAATTAAGCAAACCTGAGTATGGGAGGTACTCAACAAGACTTAGCTGACCTATTATATATCTGCTATCTTCAGGAAGGGTTTTATGAAGGATGATTTGCGTAAAGCAATCTTTATTTTCCAAATCGAGGAGGAGTAGCACGTCTCATAGAAGGTTTTCAAAACAGATGAGAAACTCACTACTGCGATCATCATCATATCAAACCACCAACATCATTTCCCAATATCTCACATGCTACAAGGATCACCCCTCTCGGCATCTCCAAGGAGGCACCCTTCATCTATTGCCTCCATGCCTTGACAACATCTTTTACGCCACGTTTAAGTTATCTATGGCCACACGACATTCACCAAGTCGTCCTTAACCGTGGACACGGCTTTCCGAAAGATTTATCCCTTACCCACACGTACCATCCGACTCTTAACGCCACATGTACGCTCGTCCATGGAGCGCGACAAAGGGTGGTTGGCCACGACCTTTACCTTGTCGAGCCCTATCCATGAGTCAACCCAAACAGGGCCACCCCGTCAACAGGGAGTTGGCCACCTCCTGACGGCACCTGTTCTATGAGTCGGGATCAAGATCCGTGTACGTCCATCACTTGTCCCGATCACGCCCTAAACACCTCCAAAAGGTTTTTTTGACTCACATGGAGATGGAAATCCCAAACTACATGAATCATGGATAGAACCAAACAAGTTAGTTAGTCGAGCGCGATCTGTTAGGCCCTGCGTGTGGTTGCACGCTCAGTCTTGGTTTCCGCGGTGAGACCTTAGTCCTAGGGTTGGCAAGTACAGGACAAACAACCACTTGCCAAGTGGCCTCCCATTCAAGCCTTAGTCATGTTAACCACACAATGCTCATCTCACCACGTCATCATATCATACTAGGTTATCGCAGCTCTGATTCATCAACCGGATGGAGCAGAGGTAACAAACATGTATGATTAAGCGAAGCAGATATGAGGCTCTGGCGATGCGCACAAGCAAATCTATGGCGGCTAGGAGCAGTAGATCAGGATATTGAGGCAATGCAGTATATAGGTGAACTATATCTACTAGCATCGAATACTTTGGAATCGAATGCAAAGTACGAGAATCAAATGTTGTTGGAAAACATATATGAGAAGATAAGAGGTTATGCTTGCCTTGGTTATAAGAAAAACAATAGAAATGTCTTCTCGGCTAAGTGCTTGACTTGTCGGTTAGGATCAAGTATTCGTCATTTGGAGTTGATGGCCTTCACTTCGGAGCCGGATTCTACCGAGGGGAAAACAACACCGAAAAGAAGAACACAATCAACACATGGCATCGATGCAATGCACAATATGTATGCATGACCAATTTAATGCACTGAAATAAATCCCTAAACATGAAGATAGGGTTGCTAGGGTTCATATGTTAGTTATGCAGTTTTATTGAAAAAGTCTTGAAATAGACCCAGAGGGGCAATTCGGGCGATACTGGAAGTGAGTACAATTTTAGTTGCTCAAATGGGTTTGAAAACATCATAACTAGATTGCATTTGTCATTTGGAGCAATTTGGTATATAACTTTTAATTTTCTAATTTTAGTGAATAAAACCTTATTTTTTCTATTTTAAATGAATTAAACAACATTAAATAATGTTCAAAAATCAACTTTCTCAAACATGATTGAAAATGACATATTTAGGTAGACTACATTTTTCTGAACAACTCCATATTTTTATTATATTTTGCTGACTAATATTTTAATATTATTGATTTTACAAAATAGACCGTTTTTCTGGAATTATTAAACATAGGAGATATGACATCACTGTGATGTCACTGTGACATCACAGTGCTCTGTACTCACGGATGATCTTCAAATTCGACGAAATTAGCGCGAAATCGAGGGAACAAACTATACCATTAGAGAGAGGAGAACATGGGGAGCCTAGGGATGCCGGCGGCGGGCCATTTGGTCGCCGGAATGGCCGGCAGCGACAGGAGGCGCGGCGGCGGACGTCGGGTTCGACGGCGGGGCGAACCAGAGAGGGAGGGATAGGGCTGAGGGTACCCAGAGGGACAAGAGCTCACCCTGAGCGCGAGGAGGTGGTCGGGGATGACAGAGGCGGTCGGAATCGGCGCCGGTGTGCGACGGACGGCGGCGGCCGGAGGCGTAGCTGTCGGCCCGATTTGGCTCCTCCCAGGAATCCCTGCAAACGAGGCTGGGCAAGGAGGACGACAGGGACCAGGCGCTCCTCCTAGTCACCTCCAGTCGGCCGGAGGTGGCCGGGAACGACGACAATCGACGGGTGTCGGCGGGCAGTAGGGTTAGGGTTCGTTTCGGGGCAGGGAGAGGTCGAGCGGGCCCGAGGGAGAGGGTGAGGAGAAGTGAGGCCACGACGTGGTTCTTTGCCTTATCCCCGGAAGCACCAGCGGTAGGAGATGAGAAGGGGAGATCGATGGCGACCATGGAGACAACGAGCTGCTCCTACTGTCACGAGGAAGGAGACAAAAGGAATAATTTCGAAAACCCCCTAGAATCTCTGGATTTTACAAAATGGTCCTTTTCTTTTATAAAAGAGTACAGAGAACAAAGTTTTGAGGCCCTTTTTGCAAGAATAAAATTTGGCAAAAATACTTTTTGGAAAGCTTATAAAATTTCCAACAAAACCATGTTTTGCTTTGGTGTGTTTGAAATATTTTCCAGTACAAGATTTTGGAACCCTAATTAAGTACTATTTGTGGGATTTTCTGAAACCATTTAAATTGTTTTAAACATTGCTTAAATTTGTGGTTTCATATGTATGATATGAACAACACCA
The DNA here is from genome assembly GCA_028641055.1 of Alopecurus myosuroides. Lineage (NCBI taxonomy): Eukaryota > Viridiplantae > Streptophyta > Magnoliopsida > Poales > Poaceae > Alopecurus > Alopecurus myosuroides. Next base: position 180,312,018 of record CM054062.1, read on the forward strand.
CACACCCTATTGTAGAAAAATTTGGGATGTTACAGATTGTGAGATCATAACAACTCAAATGCTTGCTAGAGATAGAAAGGAAAGGGTTTACTGACTCAACATAAATGTAAAAGATAGGCCCTTCGTAGTGGGAAGCATTGATCACTCATGTGCTAGAGCTTTTATTTTAATAAACAGAGGTATAAAATGCATGACACTCCTCCCATCCATCTTGCATGAACCATGGCTAACCGAATCCTCGGGTGCCTGCCAACAATCACAAACCATGGAGGAGTGTCTAATTTTGAGAGAGGTGTATGGTTATGTCAACGAATGGCAAACAGAAAATACAGTACGTCACAAGCCAACTAGACTTCACAAGAGCGGCTCCCATTGAAGGATGCAACTGGTATAGAAGGTCATCCCTCTTTCTCTTTTGTTTAGACAATTATGTTTTGACTCATAAATCAGGGGCAAAAATAGTGAAGAGAATTTGTATTATTATTTGGGGCTGGGAACCCCGCTGCCAGTTCTTCTAGCATTTGGATAAGCGGATGAAGCCACTATTCCAGGTGTGTGAGTCCAGTCAACAAGTAAGATAAAGCTTCTCTATTTGCGTCCTCATGAGGAACACAAACTAGGGATAATTTTGAAGATTTTAAAGGTAACACATGAGCAATTTACTTGGAGTTGCAGTGAATTACCACATGTAGGAAGGTATGGTGGACACAAATGACAAGGTTTTGGGGCTCAAGGTTTTGGATGCACGAGAAGAATTCCCCCTCAGTATAGGGTTTTTGGCTAGCAAGGTTGGGTAAAAAGCATAAGAGTTGAGGGAAAACAAACAAATATACATATGATGAAACCAATCATGCAATCTTCATTGAAATCCCAAGCGATCTTAACTTGTGAATACTAAGTTTATGAGCTAATTGGCAAATTCTCTTTCTTATACTAGCATCTCAAAATATTATTTGTACTGACCCAAGCCAAGTTTGCCAAAACCAACTAGATTAACTAATGATCTCCAGAGTGACACCAAATACTAACAATAAGCTCAACCATATGACAGAAATTGAAAAAAAAGGTGTGTAGAAAGTAAATGATGAAACTTCTCACTAATATTTCAAACCGGCAACTCACACCAACGGATACAACGACAACCAACTGAGGAGAGATACTTCCATACTGCAAACCATCCTATATGATAACTTCTCTACTCATGATATGACTCCACTGAAAAGGTAAAACGATGAAAGATAGTGATGTGATACCGCGGCACTCCCCCAAGCTTGGAACAAGCCAAGGGGATGCCAAAACCAATCACAAATTATTTCTTCGGCGGTGATGAAGGTGGAATCATTCGGAGAGGAGTCAGAAAGCCCTTGATGATACGACGAAGCTCAATGTTTTCTGCCTCCAGAATTGCTACTTCGGCCTTGAGAATACAATATTGTTCGCAGAACTGATCGGCGACCCGGTGTGCTTCAGCTATAATAGGAAATATGTTGGGGTCTTGATCCTGAGGCACGGTCCCCTGCACATTATGAGAGTAGCGACGCTGAGGGTTAATGGATCCCACAAAGGTGGGGTTGCTCATTGGCGCTGGTGCATCCCTCCGGATCTCTTCCCTCAAGTTGTTAACCATGTCTTCCCTCCTTGCATCTATCTCTTCTTCCGTTGCCCATCTCGCGAAAGCACCCTCGTTGATGTCTTGCTGGATTTGTCGAAGACGGCGTGCAGCGTAATCCTCAATGCTAGAGACGAAGGAGGACATCTTGACCTAGAAACTCCGAACTCCTGACAGTAAAACAGCTCGAAATAGAAACACGGCGAGAAAACGATATACATACCTCGGGGGGTCCGAGGGGTAATATAGCAAAAATATGTGTAACGAAAGGAAAGTCCAGGTCCAAAACGAGTCGTAGAGGAGCTCCGGGGCGCCCACACCATAGGCTGGCGCGGCCTGGGGTGGGGCCACGCCACCCCATGGTGTGGAGCCTACGGGCTCCGTCTCCGCCTCGTTTCCGGCTCATAATTTTTCATATTTTCCAAAAACAGTTAAAATAAAAGTTGAAAGATGTTTCGCGAACGTTTTCTTACCAAAACTGATACCTATTCGAAAAATGACTCTACAGTTTCTGAAATATGCTTCTTAATAAATTCCTCCAGGATCATGGCTCGAATACAATCAATATTTTCATTATAAGGATCTCCAGAAATATAATGCTTGAGTCTTTGGCCATTCACCACTTGTGAAGTGTTGTCTTCAAGGGAAACAATTTTAATTGCCCCCGAACGATATACCTTATCGATAACAAAAGGTCCTTCCCATCTCGAGAGTAATTTTCCTGCAAAAAATCTGAGACGATACCTATACAATAGCACTTTCTCACCAACATGAAATTCACTTTTAATAATTCTCTTATCGTGCCACCTTTTAACTTTCTCTTTAAAGAGCTTAGCATTTTCATATGCTTCACTCGTCCATTCATCTAAAGAACTTAAGTCAAGTAACCTTTTCTCACCAGCAAGTTTAAAATCTGTATTTAGGTCTTTCACTGCCCAATAAGCTTTGTGTTCTAATTCTAGGGGGAAGTGACAAGCTTTTCCATAAATCATTTTATAAGGAGACATGCCCATGGTAGTTTCATAAGTTGTTCCATAAGCCCACAGATCATCATTAATTTCTTAGCACAATTTTTTCTAGATTTGTTAACAGTCTTTTGCAAGATAGATTTGATTGCTCTATTTGACAATTCTACTTTCCCACTAGTTTGAGGATGATAGGGTGAGGCAATTCTATGATTAACATCATATTTAGCAAGAGTCTTTCTAAAACCACCATGAATAAAATGAGAACCCCCATCAGTCATAAGATATCTAGGGACACCAAACCTAGGGAACATAATGTCTTTAAGCATTTTTAATGAGGTTTCACCATCATTACTTTTAGTAGGTATAGCTTCTACCCAATTAGTAACATAATCAACAACAACAAGAATATGAGTGTAGCCTTGTGAAGGAGGGAAAGGTCCCATGAAGTCAAAACCCCAACAATCAAACGGTTCAATAACAAGAGAATAATTCATAGGCATTTCATTACATATAGAAATATTTCCAACCCTTTGACATTGATCACAAGATAAAACAAACTTTCTAGCATCTTTAAAAAGAGTAGGCCAATCAAAACCTGATTGTAGAACCTTATGTGCAGTTCTATCTCTAGCGTGACGTCCTCCATAAGCACTACTATGACATTTTCTCAATATCTATCGTTGTTCATTTTTAGGAACACATCTTCGCATAATACCATCAACACCTTCTTTATATAAGTGTGGGTCATCCCAAAAATAATGCCTCAAGTCATAGAATAATTTTCTTCTTTGCTGAGCTGTAAAGGTAGGAGGCAAATACTTGGGAACAATAAAGTTATCATAATAAGCATGCCATGGACTCTCTTGAGAGCTTACTTTTATTGCAGCGAACTGTTCATTAGGAAAACTATCATTAACAGGAATAGGATCATCAGAGATATTTTCTAATCTAGACAAATTATCAACAACAGGATTTTCAGCACCCTTCATATCCACAATATGTAAATCAAACTCTTGTAAGAGAAGCACCCATCTAATAAGCCTAGGCTTAACATCTTTCTTTTCCATAAGGTACTTAATAGCAGCATGATCAGTATGAATAGTAACTTTAGAATCAACAATATACTGCCTAAATTTATCACAAGCAAAAACTACAACTAGGAAATCTTTCTCAGTGGTAGCATAATTCTTTTGAGCAGCATCAAGAGTTTTACTAGCATATTGAATAACATTTAACATAATTTCAAAATCCAATCAGGGGGTTGAACAATAGGGGCAGATGATGTCTACGCATGCTTCTATTCTTGTAGACAGTGTTGGGCCTCCAAGTGCACAGGTTTGTAGAACAACAGCAAGTTTCCCTTAAGTGGATCACCCAAGGTTTATCGAACTCAGGGAGGTAGAGGTCAAAGATATCCCTCTCAAGCAACCCTGCAATTAAGATACAAGAACTTTCTTGTGTCCCCAACACATCCAATATACTTGTCAGGTATATAGGTGCACTAGTTTGGTGAAGAGATAGTGAAATGCGAGTAATATGGATGGTTATAAGTAATAATAGCAATCTGAAATAAATATGGTAGCAAGCAAACATGTAGCAGAACAGGCAGAAAACGGTGTTTCAATGCTTGGAAACACCTAGGGATCCTACTTTCACTAGTGCACACTCTCAACAATGATCACATAATTGAATAACTAAATATCTTCTCTTCACTATGCTACTCTTAACCCTCTCCGGTTGGATAGCGAACACTAATCATTTTGTAAGGCTGCAAAAAGCATTCCTTAAAGTAAGCATTCCCATGTCTAGTTAACCCCACGCTGTCACTGTGAGCGCCCTAGAAGGTACTAGACAAACACCACAATTCATAGAGGAGACACACACACGGTGTGCACACTGTCACCTTCACACCGTGGGACAAGGTGACTCCAAAGATCATATTAATAAAACACTTGAGTAGCACAAGATGAAGAGTAACATCTACTTATTCAACTAGATTACAAAGCTCACGATCACATATAGATCACATCATGGGAGAGAGAGATGAATCACATAGCTACCGGTAGATACCTCATCCTCGGGGGAGAACTACTCCCTCCTCATCATAGGAGACAGCAACAGCGATGGAGATGGCGGTGGAGTCGATGGAGATGGTTCCGGGGGCACTTCCCCGTCCCGACAGGGTGCCAGAACAGATATCTATCCCCCGAAACTTGTCGGCAGCGGCGGTGGAGCTACAGATGTGTTTTGTGGAAAAGGTCGATTCTTCTAGGGTTTATGCATCGCGGAGTATATATAGGCGAAAGGGCGATGCCGAGGGGGGGGTGTCCAGGGGGCCCACACCACCAGGTGGCGCGGCCAGGGGTGGTGGCGCCACCCTATGGTGTGGCCACCCTGTGGCCCCCCTCCGGGGCTCTTCGGGACTTCCTGGACCCTCCGGAACTTCTAAGACTTCTGGCTTTTTAATTTTTTCAATTCCGAGAATATTTCCGAAACAACTTTTCTGAAACTAAAAACAGCAGAAAACAGGGAACTGGATCTGTGGCATCTTGTCAATAGGTTAGTCCGGAAAACGTAAGAAAACATAGGAAAACATACGAAAAACATGTAGAAATTGGCATAATATCAACATGGAACATCAGAAATTATAGATATGTTGGAGACGTATCAAGCATCCCCAAGCTTAGTTCCTACTCGTCCTCGAGTAGGTAAACGATAAAACAAAATAATTTCTGAGGTGAGATGCTACCACACAATCTTGATCATAATATGTAAAGTAGAGCATGTGTAAACTAGGATCAAATGAACTAAAGCTGCGATCTATATTTGATATCAACAAGTAACATAAACAAATAATAAGAAATAAGCAAAACTTTTAGTGAATTAATACTAAAATACAATCAACCGTGCAAAGATTATTAGAGATGATTTAAGCTTTCAAGAACAACAATATCATGCACGTCAAACGATCTTCACAACCCCTGTTAGGATCAAGTCAAGCTTTCCACACGATGCAATGCTTGAATCTTAAACTATTTGCACACTAAAAACAAGCAAGTGTTCTGCGTTGGTCTCTGGCACCAGGATGTTATAGAAAAGAGAACATTATGGGGGGTTTGGAAGGTCAATGAAAGAAAGACTCACAAAGCTAAAAGTGGTCATTAGACAAGAGAAAGTATTACAACCGAAGCTATGCAAGGAGTAGGGATTGCCACACAACGGATGCACATAGAGCTATAAGTGTATGAAATCTCTCCAATGGAACTAGTGGGGGTGCATCCAACTTGCTTGCTCACAAAGACCTAGAGCTCATTTGAGGAGGCTCATCATTGGAATATACAAGCCAAGTTCTATAATGTAAATTTCCCCACATAGTTATGAATGAATGATAATATGAAAACTCTCTCCAAACTGAAGTATTGGTGCTAAACATGAAGCACATGTGTGGTATCTATACTTCTTATAAAGAAAAACCCCACTAAGATGCATTAACTAATTTTCTATCTCAACATGCAATCTATCCACATCATCAATCCTCTTAGCCAATCAATTTTCCATGTCATCTCCACCCATACTAATTAATTATTACATGCAAGCTACATATCATACATTTTTGAACAATCCATTTTTCAAATTAATGATTTATAATACACATCACATGTCTATAAAATTTAATCTTGAGTATGATCAACGAAATTTTGCATATATATATATATATATTTAGACTATACTATGTATCATGCCGGGTTTTTTTAGAAAAGAAAGTTGAGACCCTTGGCCTCTGCATCGAAAAACAAACACGATAATTACTATTAGGGATCCCCGTCGCAACGCGCGGGGTATCCTTCTAGTATAAAGGACAGTGATGCACCCCCTCTCTGTTCATTCCCTCTTTGGCCCTTTCTCTTTTTTTGGGCTTTTTCATTTATTTTTATTTTTTTATATATCCTCACCGGTAGGGGAAACATCCTATATTACAATGAATCATCACACTTTTAGTACTCATAACTCATAAAGTAATATATCTAATGTATCCAACTACATGCTCCTGCCGGTGTAGCAGTAAGCATAAATAACCATGAAGCTCATCATCAAGTAACAAAATGGAGGTGGATGTTGTGCAGCAATATATCTCGGAGTGGATATGGAAATGCCATGATAGGTAGGTATGGTGTCTGTTTTGAGGAAGAATATATGGACTTATGTGTAGGAGAACAAAGTCCTCCCACGGGATTTGGATGCACTGGCGGAGTTTGCACTAACTCTCAATGTGAGAAAGGGCAATGCACAGTACCGAAGAGGCTAGCAAAAATGGATGGTGGAAGTGCCAGGAACCGCAACATAGACTCACAAGTTAAAATATTAAAACAAGAAAATCATCTTACAAGGCACAATGCAAATCACTCCAAGAGGGTCCGTCGTAGTGACAAGTCAATGTTAGCTACCCCGACCGTAGCGCGTAACAAAATGCCAATCAAAAATGTATCACTCGTAGCAATCATATACCATTGTTTCTATCAACTGGTAATTTTAAGTGTGGCACAGCTTCAAGTTTCTTAGACCAACCATTAAAAGTTTCAAATTACTATTCCTTCCCGTTTATCCATTAAGAAAATTAGTATCTCAAAACAACAGCAATGATTCAAGTGAAGCAGTTTAGTGATCTACAAGACCATGCAATCTTTTCCACTATACCGACTATCACAATAGCATTCCCATTTACAAGCAAACACACATATGAGAACCACCTAACTACAAAACCTAACAGTTTTGAACAAAGGATGCATGCAAAACAAGAGCTAGAAGCACTAAAAATAACTAAGCATGAGTACTCAACAAATATAAGTGAAGCACAAGAGTATTCTAACGAAAAAGCGGAGCGTGTCTCTCTCCAAAAAAAATATGCTAGGATCCAAACATTTATTACAGCGAAGAAAACTAAACAAACTGAAAACAAAAATAAAAGACGCTCCAAGTAAAGCACATAAGATGTGACCGAATAAAAATATAGTTTCACTAGAAGTGACCTGATAATTTGTTGATGAAGAAGGGGATGTCTTGGGCATCCCCAAGCTTAGATGCTTGAGTCTTCTTGGAATTTGCTGGGATGTACCACCGGGGAATCCCCAAGCTTAGGCTTTTCACTCTTCTTGATCACATCATATCATCCTCTTCTCTTGACCCTTGAAAACTTTCTTCACACCAAACTTCTCACAATCTTCATTAGCAACGTTAGTGCAAATCGAAATAATAAATTCACATCGTTCAGTTTCAACACAAGCCTAACACTCGTAAACACATTATCTACTGTCACAACTTATTTAAAACTCTTTTTCTCAAAATACCACCAAAAGAAAGAGATTAAGATGCAAATGCAATTATTGGCAGAAATCTGTCAAAACGGGACAACATTTAAAGATGATTTTTTTTGAAAAATCTTCTGTTGCTCAAATAAAAAAGTGTTCAACTAAGAAAAGTTGCGTATATATCCCAGCATTACGCACAAAAAAACTCAGGTCATTTTGAATTTTCTGTGATGTTATATGATTTTAACAGTGGACAGAAGAAACTTGTTTCCTGCGAAGAAATCCGAAATATAGTCTCAACTTTCCACTAGAGGATTTACTTGGCTCAACTAATACATGAAAAAAAGATACAAAGAAGTTTCTACAGAAGTATACAACCCCTTGACTCAAAGAAAACAGAGAAAAACAATGCAAAAATAATTAAAAAAAACATGGGTTATCTCCCAAGAAGTGCTTTTCAGCCTTTTAGCTAGGCATGATAATTTGAGAAGATGATCACATGAGAAATAAGAGTTGAAGCACAATAAGAGAGCATAAAGAAGCAATACAAAACACATTTAAGTCTAACCCACTTCCTATGAAAAAGAATCTTGTAGAAAAACAAGTCAACGAAACACAAAATGACTAGCATAGGAACACAAAATAAGTGCAACTTCAAAAATTTCAACATAAAGAGGGGAAACTTCATATTGTTGAGATGCATAAAACCATTTTTCCCTCTCTCATAATAAATTTCAGTAGAATCATGAATAAAATTAACAATATAACTATCAAATAAAACATTCTTATCACGAGCCACATGCATAAAAGAATTAATACTGTCCACATAAGCATAGTCATTCTTATTAATAGTAGTGGGAGCAAATTCAACAAAATAGCTATCATTATTATTCTGATCACCATAATCATTAAATATAGGAGGCATATTGTAATCATAATTAATTTTTTCCTCAATAGTAGGTGGACTAAAAATATCATATTCATCATTGTAAACAGGTGGAACTAGAATACCACAATCATTATAATCATCATATATTGGAGGCAAGGTATCATCAAAGAAAATTTTCCTCCTCAAAAATTGGGGGACTAAAAATATCATATTCATCAAAACTAGCTTCCCCAAGCTTAGAATTTTCCATAGCATTAGCAATAATGGTGTTTACAGAGTTCATACTAATAATTTTGCCACTAGCATGAAAATAAAGTTCCATAGGTATTTTAATTTTCTCTTCAAACACTTCATTTCCTAACTCAAGATAAATATTATAAATAAAGCTCTCTCATATTTTTGTTGTTTTCCATTAAGTCTAACTAGTAAATATAAAAACAAGGAATAAGTAAAAATAGGCCTAACTAGTGAAAACAAGAAACAAAAAGATATAATTGCAGAATCTAAAGGAAATAACTTCAAGCACTCACACCCGAGGATGATAGTACCTTTTACCTTACCTCCCCGACAACGGTGCCAGAAAAGAGCTTGATGTCTACGCACGCTTCTATTCTTGTAGACAGTGTTGGGCATCGAAGTGCAGAGGTTTGTAGAACAGCAGCAAGTTTCCCTTAAGTGGATCACCCAAGGTTTATCGAACTCAGGGAGGTAGAGGTCAAAGATATCCCTCTCAAGCAACCCTGCAATTAAGATACAAGAAGTCTCTTGTGTCCCCAATACACCCAATATACTTGTCAGGTATATAGGTGCACTAGTTTGGCGAAGAGATAGTGAAATGCGAGTAATATGGATGGTTATAAGTAATAATAGCAATCTGAAATAAATATGGCAGAAAGCAAACATGTAGCAGAACAGGCGGAAAACGGTGTTTCAATGCTTGGAAACAAGGCCTAGGGATCCTACTTTCACTAGTGGACACTCTCAACAATGATCACATAATTGAATAACTAAATATCTTCTCTTCACTATGCTACTCTTAACCCTCTACGGTTGGATAACAAACACTAATCATTGTGTAGGGCTGCAAAAAGAATTCCTTAAAGTAAGCATTCCCATGTGTAGTTAACCCCACGCTGTCACTATGAGCGCCCTAGAAGGTACTAGACAAACACCACAATTCATAGAGGAGACACACACGGTGTGCACACTGTCACCTTCACACCGCGGGACAAGGTGACTCCAAAGTTCATATTAATAAAACACTTGAGTAGCACAAGATGAAGAGTAACATCTACTTATTCAACTAGATTACAAAGCTCACAATCACATATAGATCACATCATGGGAGAGAGAGATGAACCACATAGCTACCAGTAGAGCCCTCAGCCTCGGGGGAGAACTACTCCCTCCTCATCATAGGAGACAGCAACGACGATGGAGATAGCGGTGGAGTCGATGGAGATGGTTCCGGGGGTACTTCCCCGTCCCAGCAGGGTGCCAGAACAGAGATCTGTCCCCCGAAACTTTTCGGCGGCGGCGGCGGAGCTACGGATGTATTTTGTGGAAAAGGTCGATTCTTCTAGGGTTTATGCATCGGGAGTATATATAGGTGAAAGGGAGATGTCGAGCGGTGGCCAGGGGGACACACCACCAGGTGGCGCGACCAGGGGGTGGTGGCGCCACCCTATGGTGTGGCCACCCTGTGCCCCCCCTCCGGGGCTCTTCGGGACTTCCTGGACCCTCCGGAACTTCTAAGACTTCTGGCTTTTGAATTTTCCAATTCCGAGAATATTTCCAGAACAACTTTCTGAAACTAAAAACAGCAGAAATCAGGGAACTGGCTCTGTGGCATCTTGTCAATAGGCCAGTTCGGAAAACGTAAAAAAACCGTAGGAAAACATACGGAAAACATGTAACAATGGGCATAATATCAACATGGAACATCATAAATTATAGATACGTTGGGGACGTATCAGCAGATATTAAAGCGTTCTTTAAAATTTCAAAATCTTGTTTACAATCTTCATCAAAAACAGAAGGTACATCCGTTTGAAGATGATTAGTAAGAGGCTTTGATATTTTAGATAAATCTTTAATAAAACTTCTATAGAAACCAACATGACCAAGAATACTACGAATACGTTTGACATCCCTGGGACATGGCATTTTCTCAATGGCTTCAACTTTAGCTCTATCAACTTCAATACCTTTGTCAGAAATTTTATGTCCAAGTACAATTCCTTCATTAACCGTAAAATGGTATTTCTCCAAATTAAGAACAAGATTAGTCTCCTCACATCTCTGCAAAACTTTATCAAGATTCTGCAAACAATTATCAAAAGAAGTTCCATAGACGGAGAAATCTTCCATGAAGACTTCCACAATATCTTCAAAAAAACCATGAAAGATAGTAGACATGCATCTTTGAAAAGTAGCAGGAGCATTACATAAACCAAAAGGCATACGTCTATAAGCATAAGTTCCATAAGGACAAGTGAAAGTTGTTTTCTCTTGATCAGGCTTTCTAAAAGCAATTTGAGAGAACCCAAAATAACCATCAAGAAAGCAGAAACGAGTTTTCTTAAACATCCTCTCTAACATTTGATCAATAAAAGGCAAATGATAATGATCTTTCTTAGTAACCTTATTAACTTTCCTAAAACAAATACACATCCTATAACCAACCACTACTCTTTGAGGAATAAGTTCATTATTTTCATTTGGCACAACAGTCATCCCTCCTTTCTTAGGGACACAATGCACAAAACTAACCCATCTACTATCAGCAATAGGATAAATAATACCAACGTCAAGGAGTTTCAATACCTCATTTCTTACCACATCCTTCATCTTAGGATTTAAATAGCGTTGATGCTCAACAACTGGCTTTGCATCAGGTTCAATATTAATAGCATGCAGACATATAGGAGGAGAAATCCCCTTCAAATCGTTAAGAGTATAACCAATAGCACCTTTGTGTTTCCTCAATATTCCCAATAATCTCTCCTCATCTTTACCAGAAAGTTTAGAACTAATAATAACAGGATATAATTTCTTATCATCAATCTGAGCATATTTAAGATTGTCAGGCAAAGTCTTTAAATAAAAAACAGGATCCTCCTTGGGTGGTAATGTGGTACCCAAATCTTCCACCGGTAAATTATGTTTCAGCATTGCTGGCTGATGTAGGAAAATATCGTCAATTTCATTTCTTTCTTCCATAAATACATCACTTTCATGGTCTTCCATGTATTGCTGCAAAGGATTGTTAGGAGCAAGAGCAATAACATCAAATTGTTCAACTCTATAATTCTCATTAGGTAATTCAGCTTCATAAGGTGATTTAGCAAATTTGGAGAAATTAAATTCATAAGACTCTCCATCAAACTTTGTAAGGATTTTATCCCTTTTACAATCAATAACAGCACCACAAGTGTTTAAGAAAGGTCTACCAAATATAATAGGACAAGTATCACTAGCAGAAGTGCCTAGTACTAGAAAATCAGCAGGATATTTAGTTTTACCACATAAGACCTCCACATCTCTAACAATACCAATCGGAGAAATAATTTCCCTATTAGCAGGTTGAATAATCACATCAATGTCTTCAAGTTCACAAGAACCAATTTCATGCATGGTTTCTTTATAAAGCTCATAAAGAATAGCACTAGAACTAGCACCAATATCACACAAACCATAATAGCAATGATCACCTATCCTAACAGATAGCATAGGAACACTAGGTTTCCTAGATTTACTAGGATGAGAGACCACACTATCTAACATAGAATGTTCTTTTACCTTAGCAGGGAAAGGCATTTTCTCAATATAAGGTTCAGGCACAATAGAATCAACGGTATGAACTTCTATATATGTAGTAGGAACACAATTAACAATATCTTTATAAGGTGCATGGTACTTATCCCATTCCTTTTTGGGAATATCAATATAATAAGCAAAAGCCTTATATAAGTTTGTAGCAACTTGAGAATCAAGACCATAAACAATACTAAAATTATGACAATCATCGGATGACATAAAAGTTTTAATGCATTCATAATCATAGTTTATACCTGACTTTCTACCTTTGTCATTCTCCCATCCTTCTGTGTTTTCTTGAATATGGTCAAGAAGATCCCATTTAGCTTCATCCTTCATACGTGTAATTGATCCAGAACAAGAAGCATCCAATAAATCCTTATCATGAAGTGAAAGCCTTGCATAGAAATTATTAATAACAATATTACTAGGGAGCTCATGAATGGGGCATTTGAGCATTAATAACTACAATGTCCCCCACGCTTGGGCAATACTCTCTCCATAATGAGGCCAAAAATTATATATATAATTCTGATCTCTATGAATTTCACTGGGAGGATAGAATTTAGAATAAAAGAGAGGCACAATTTCCTCCCATCCAATAGTCTGGCTATTTTTTAGCAGTTTGAACCATTCAGCGGCTCGTCCTATCAATGATATAGAGAATAATTTCCTCTTCACTTGGCCCATTGTAATACCTGCACACTTGAACAATTCGCATAATTCATGTAAAAAGAGCAGATGATCTCCAGGATGGACAGTTCCATCACCTGAATAGCAGTTATTCATAACATGTTTAACAATCTATATACGTATTTTATAAGGATCCAAATCATCAGGCAGTTGGTCACTTACTACCCTAGCAGTGGCAGCAGTGGCCGCAAATAAGGACTCAAAAGGAGATCCAAACACAATGTAATAAAGCAGTAGACAGTAATAAAAACAACACTTACAACAGAAACTTCCTTTATCAATTCCACTTCCCAATAGCGCTAGAAAATAGTCTTGATGACCCACAAGTATAGGGGGTGTATCGTAGTACTTTCGATAAATAAGAGTGTCGAACCCAACGAGGAGCAAAAGGTGTTGACAAGCAGTTTCGATGAAGGAATAACTGTAAATACTGAAAGATATATTTGTAGTTTTTTTTTGATATTGCAGATAAATAAAGTGCGAGTAAATAAAATGCAGTAATAATAATTGCAGCAAGTGACCCAATCCTTTCTTCAGCAAAGGACAAGACGGTGGGTTTACTTATGATTAACAAACGTTCTCGAGGACACACGGGAGGTTTCTGTCAAGTGCTTTCGTTTCATGCCACTAAATAATCCCTAGTGTTTTGATAGGTGTTGTGTGGGTGAACCTATGCTAATGTACCGCCCCATCCAAGACTAATACATACTTGTGATTATACCCCTTGCAAGCATCCGCAACTACAAGAAAGTAATTAAGAAATAAATCTAACCACAGCTTTAAACTCCGGGATCCTACGCTCCCTCGTGTAATGGTTTCCTAACGGGGGTTTAGGTTTCTGTCACTCCTGCAACCCTACAATTAGTAGCCAAATACACGATGCATTCCCCTAGGCCCATAAATGGTGAAGTATCATGTAGTCGATGTTCACATGACACCAATAGAAGAATAACACCACAACTTAAATATCAAACCATTAAATATTACTCAACATTACTTCACTACTAACAACCTAACTTCTCCCATGTCCTCAAGAACAACACGAACTACTCACAAGACATCATATGGATCATAATTAGAGGTGATATAATGGATGATAACAATCTGGTCATAAAGTATAAACACCGGTAAATCTCACAAGCATCAACTACTAACAAGTAATCCACACCGGGAGAGAGATCTAATGTAAAACATCGATAGAGGCCCCTCATTGTTACAACGGGATGATGGTGGATGATGAGAGTGATGGTGCTGATGATGAGGGTGATGATGATGACGATCTTGATGATGTCCGGAGTGATGACAGTGACGATGGCGATGATTTCCCCACTCCGAAGAGGAATTTCCCCGGCAGATTTCTCCCTTCCAGAGAGCTTTTCTCTCCCGGGTGTTTTCCGCCCCGAGGCGGCGGCGGAATAATTCTTCACTGATGGTATGAGGCTTAGGGTTCCCTGGGGGGCAAGTACGCGAAAGATATCCCCCAGAGGTGGGCCAGGGTGGCCACACCACCTAGTGGCGCGGCTAGGGGCGCGCCACCTCATGGTGTGGGCCCCTGGTGGCCCCCCTCTAGCTCCCCTTCTGGATGGACTCCTCCTCTGAACTTCTAAGACACTCCCGGTGTCCCCCTTGTTCTTCTGATGTTCTGAAATATGGTATCTCGATGGTGCTTTTTCCATCAGATAGGTAGAGAGAACTTCTCTAGACCGTTAAATCTTCAGAGCTATTTTCTTGTATTGACCTTGGCATGTGTAGCCTCTTGTCTTGATTGTTCACCTTCCACTGTCCTGCATGATAATCTAATAATATGCCTATTATTATGACAACTCTATTTTGTTACTATGCCTTTTTAATGGTCTCACGAAGAACACGTGGTATTTCCACAATGTAGTGGATACCAAGTTTCAATCTCCGACGACTAGGTATTGTTTCCTACCTCTCACAACTTTCCGAACAATATTTGGCACATCCACCATATGGTGAATATCCAATAAGATTCTTTCGGTGCACTAGAAACCGTCTATGGTTAGGATTCCATGTGGTTCAATCTAATGGCCTCAAGAGAAAGACTGTTCAAAGAAACTTGTACAACATAGTGTGAATTGACTTAGACTCATCTAATTAGTAAAAATATCTTCGAGTTTTCTCGAGTTTTAACTTTTTCCTATAGGTGACTATAAGCTATTCCACTGGTGACTTCCTATGGTCCTTCTATATCTTTGGGTTTTAACTTCTACGGAAAAACTCTATCTGATCTAGCGAAATTCTACCTATTTCTTTCTCAGATATAACTATTCATGTGATTTTGTTCGTATCACTTGTGATAGATCTCCATGTGTTGATGTAGTATGTAACCAAATCCAAGCAAGATGTGGAATGTGGTCCATTCCCATCAATGACTTCATTGTCTTCTGCCTTCTTGGCTTTCTGTTCTCCTGAGCTTTTGTGGATGCTTCAATCAACTGATATTTAAGACCGCTCTCATACTAATCCTATACCCTCTAGACCAGTAACATCAAGAAAGAACTCGGTGTTTTCACATGCATATGCACAACAAGTTCCAACTTCGTGCACAGATCTAGACAATCAAAGATCCAAATAAGATCCAGTAAATCCCAAATGCATTTTTCACTCATGCATCAAAAGCCCGTGAAATATTAGTACTTTGAGTAAAACATCTCAAGTACCAAGGCTCTTAAATGCTATACACTACAAGTAGGTATATATTACCTTGTAATCCTATTCTACACAACCACTTTTTACCTCGGTAACTACTCCAATTGCATGCCTTACTGCAATGGAACAAACCAAGACAACATGATCCTATAGTAGTTGTTGCCTAACTTCGTTCCATATAGAACTAAGTACCATGACAACTAAAGTCCTACATATTGATTACGATAAACTTCTCATGGCATATGAAGGAGTAGTAATGTAGCTTCCATCAATACATATGCCTTCTCCTAATTCTATACTATACTATAATAATTCACCTCTAGACTTCATAACTAAGGATATGGTATATACCCAATAGTTACCATGGTTTAATTGATCTTTATGACTATCAAACATCCCTTCTTGACGATTCTTATACGTACTCTATACCATGTTGTACTCCATCCTATTCATTCGTGGAATGGGGTAATCATCACTTTAATTTAATCATCTGTGACTATGTCAGAACTTTCCTTTTCACAATAACCCTGATACATGCTAGACTTCTAACTATTCATACCTAGGTATAAAGAAAATAGATAAGTAGATTTACTCACATTGAGTAAGAAATTCTATACAAGTATTATCATATCATTCTCAAGTGAATGATTATAATAGTTGTAGAAAATGTGCTTTAGATAAAATGGCTTCCTATAGTCTTTACAAACCTACAGATCTCCTAAAAGGTTTTAAACCTAAGGTCACTTTTCTCTGATACCATCTGTGGTGACCCAGCACACCACTGCATGTGTAGTGCGCAAGTCACTGACATAATACTCACAGAAGGACTTATCTGTCAATATTACATCCCTCAGAGTGGTACAGCAGAAACACATCAGGTCCAAGCAAAGCTATAGGGTACAAACTTTCATTACAAAAATCTTGAGAATCTCCTTGACGAATCAAAGAAGATCTCATGCACATGAAGCATGTAACATCCCAAGTATGAAAAACCACCCCTAGCATGTTTGTTTCTTGTTTTATTAAAGTTTTGCATCATGTCATCATACTCATTTTCTTGTTTGCATTTGTTTTCCTTTTGTTTGCATCTGTTTTTCTTTGTTTTCACAATTCAAATTCAAACAACATTCAAACCTTGTTTCATACTTGTTATGTTACAATCTTTTTCAAATAAAAAGTTCAACTCAAAACCCCAATTGTTTCCAATTAATCCATAAGGTTCAACTATTAAAAATGGTGGCTTTAATCAATCACTTAATTCAAATGATTATTCAGATTCAAATACATTTTTTTTCCAAACAGTAAGCTTTTGGAATTAATGATAATTACCCAACAATAATAATCATTTGCTTCCAATTAAAACTATATGATCACCCCATTTAAATTTTGTTTGCAATAATCACTTAATCTCCAAAATCATTTAAATTGGAATCAAATTTCAAACAACACCCAATTTGAAAATTATGAAAATTACCAAACATTTCTAATCCTTTTGTTCAATTTTAAACTCTAGGGTTCACCCTATTTAAATTCTTGTTTTTAATAAATCAATCAATAATCAAATTAACTCAAATTTGAACCAAATTGCAAACAGCAAGTTATTTTGAAATATTTGGAAAACAGAATTTGGCAAGTGTTTGATGTTGACCTATTTAACTCACCCAAATTTTTGCTAATTTTTCCTAGCCCAAAATCTCATCTTTTTCTTCCTATTCCTTTTCAACAAAAAAAAACAGAAATTTTAAAAAGAAAACGAGGGGGAGAGAGGCAGTGGGCTGTGCCCCCGCGAGCCCAGCCCACCCCTTACCTTTCCCTGGCCCGATACCGGTTCGCCCCCCTCTCTCTCTCTTTCTTCCCGCAGTACGGCAGCAGATCCGCCGGTGCCACGTCGCCGCCGTAACGCTCCGACGGCCAGCCTAGCCCCTAGACCCCTATATCTACCCCCTAGGGTTCCCCTCGAGGCCCTAACCCTAGTCCCACCTTCCTCCCTCTCTGCGTCGTCGCCTCCACCTCTCTGCTACCTCCTTCTCCCCCTCTGCAACCACCTCACCGGAGCTCCGCCTATGAATCCATGGACGCCACCGTCGCTGCAGCCCTCCTCCGTCCACGCTGACCACGGGAACGAGTCCCCCTCACCTTCCTCGACATCATCGACACCGCCGCTGTGCTTGACATCCACCACAACGTCGCCGCCATCTTCCACGTCGCCGCCGGAGTTGATTCCCCGAGCCTCTGCTCGACTACACGGGAGGTGATCACCGCCTCTCACCTCTCTCCCTCCTCTGCATCATGTCCGCAAGCACGCCTTGCACGCATCCGCAGCCCACACGCAAGCAGCAGCAGCACGAGCACGCCGTCCACGAGCAGCTCACCGCCGGCGTCGTTTTTCCGTCAGGTTCAGACAGCGCGCGCGTCAGTTAAAAGTTCAGATAGCACAACCTGAACCTCAACCTGCTTGCGCGTGTTATACTGACAGAAACGATCGCATAGCGCAGTGGTAGCAGTGGTTGCGCGCGCGCTCGAGCCCAGGGTTCGATCCCTGGCTCCCGCGAATAAAAACCACATTTTGCACAGTGCACTGACAGGGTGGCCCCCCTGTCAGCTGTTGCGCTCTCTCTGCTGCCACGTTGGCCCTGGGGCCCACTGGCAGTGACCCTGGCTAGGTCACTGCACGGTGTGGACAATATTTCAGCCCTTTTCTTTTTCAGTTAAGTCCAAATCTTTCACAGATTGGTCCCTGCCACTAAAACCCTAATAACTTTTATTTTAAAAACCCAAATAATAAAATAAAATATGTACACTGCCCCAAATTTAATTATCTATCTATTTAAACCAATTGTAATCTGTTTTGAACATTTTAAATGCATTCCAAATTTGAATTCAAACAATTCATTTGTAGTTTGAATAGTTGCATAATTAATTCATACTTAATCCAAATAATGCAAATAAAATATGTTTTCCATGCCATTTTGAACCCTCTTTTCAAATATAAATTTTGTTTCATGATTTGAATAATTAAAATCACTTAAATAATTTAAACCTTGTTTAAATCATATAAAATTGCTAAATTCATAACTTGCTCAAATTAAATTATTTTTGAACTTATGAAATATGTTTTCAAACTAGAAAATATAAACTTTTCAAATATGAATTTGAATTTATGTTTGGAACAAATAAAATTCAAATAATATTCAAACTTGTTTTAAACTCATTTAAAACTTGTTTAATCTTGTTTAGTTCATAATAAATTCATCCTATTTCCTTTTTCAATATTTGAAACATGTAATCCACCCAAAATTTGATGTTCTTTCCAAATATGAATTTTGTTATTTGTTTTGAACAATTTAAATTGCTGAAAACAACAAATGCTTGTGTAACACCTTTAAGGAACCAAAATTTCTTAATTTAATAAATAAATTTCTAAACTTGGTAACCCTTATCTTAAATTGATTCTATTGTTGTTATTTTTCTGTTTTCCTCATCCATGCATCATACTAATCCACTTTCACCTGTTGATTAGTTGAAAAACAAATATTCCAACCTTATTGCATGGGCTTTTCATATGCAACTCAAATTGCATGTGGGTCCATTTAAATTGTGTTACCATGTCAGCTAGTTTATTTTGATGCATCCATTAACTTGACATGCACCATCCCATGATTGTGCACTATGCCATGATATTGATTGTTTATCTTTCTGCATTGTTTGTTTGCTTCTTCTCGAATAGACGACGACGTTGAGACAGACGATACTTACGACACCCCTTCTGAGGATCTAGCTCAGTACCAGGCTGCTGAGTTTGCAGGCAAGTTATCACTCACATGAAACACTGTGTTCCTTTCAACATTGGTTACCGATACTTTCCGTTGTCTATTTCTGCTAGACATATGTGTAGTTGTTTTTGTTACGAACCTATCACATGTTATCCCTTAACCATGATATTGCCTCACCTCCACTCCCATAACCCCGTTGTTTGAGACCGTGTCTTACTAGCATGCTTAGGGTTGTTTGCTCGAGTCTGTACCAGTTACTTCTCTGTTATCATATTTCTATTATGTTCTGGGGCTCGATGTTAAACAACAACCTGTTAATTCTGAGGTAATAATAATTTGCTGATAAGGCACCGGCAGGAGGCCCGGCGTGGTTTTGAGGCCTGCTAGTGTCGACCCTAATAGGAAAAGGGTCTTGTCTACTGATCCATGATGAGCGCACTAACCGCATGTGGGAAGCGTGTATGGGCTCCCCCCTCAATTTGATTCGATTCGCATCTCGTCCAAATCTCCACACTTAGTTCGGGCTTTCCATTTGATGCACGCATATGCAGGTACGAACCCGAGGCCAGGGTGGAACTTTTGTAGTCGGCATTTAGGGCGGCGTGGTCTTCCAGTGCTATGAGGGTCCCCTTTTCTTCGTGGGGCTCGATTAGCCGCTCACGCACAGCACTTGGTTCTTTGGGCTTGATGCGAAGAAGAGTTGAGTTGTGTTGAGTGCCCCGCTTGGTGGGAGGCATTCCATCTGGCGGGTTATTCTTACGTGTACGGCCAAATTGGTGCACCCCTGCAGGGATAAATCTTCTCGAGAAGCCGTGTTTTCCGCGGTTATGGTTAACTTGGTGAAAGTACTGGCTAACAAGCACTCAGAACAACTTACACCTAACTAATGATAACTTGACTAGTAATAGTCTTATTGACACAATAACTTGACCATCATTAATCCAACTGTATGAGTTATCCTCGGATTGCTTCTTTGGATAAGGGGCGAGATCCAGGATGGGTTTGTTTGGTGGTTAGTCATAGTTGGTTACGATACGCTATCTTATCTTATTTCTGTTAGTCGGAAGTTATATCATGTTTCTGTAGTTGTTAGTGCAGCCAGCTGCCGCATCTTTTGTATCACCCCTTTCCTCCGTTGAACCCAAAGCATTTGTGCTTGGTGTTGACGGGTTACACTTTGGTGAACTGTGAGTCTTGCTTGCCAGTACGTTTATGTACTGACACCTTTGGGGCTGTGGTTTCCGCAGACTACGCTTACGAGGATCCCCGTGACGGCTACTACGTGGAGTTTGACGAGGCTGCTGACGAGTAGATAGCGGACCCAGGCAGGATCCGAGACATCGTGGATGGGCTGCGTCTTTTCGTTTCCGGCTTCTTAAGCCTATTTGGATTTGTCTGTACTCAGACCCTTTGAATGCTTCCGCTGAGATGTAATGATGTTATGTTGGGACATGTGTCCCCTGGATGATTGTATTTGCTATCTCTGCTCTAGTGAGAGCTATTTGCAACTTATTTCTATTTATTTGTGTCTTAGAGATCTGTTGTGCTATCATCTTGTTCAACGCCGTTGACGTACCATGTGTGTATGGTATGAAGTACGTCAATGGTAGTATCCTGATTTCTATGGGATGGTTTACGTAGACGATGAACAGTAGGGGTTGGTTGTCACACATACGTGTGTTGGCCTACTCGTAAGAGATGCGGGTGCCGGTAAGCCCCGTAATCCAATCAACTACTGTTCAACGGAACTGCGAGTATCCTCTAGAAGTCCGGGTGCGACAAAGCATCAGAAGAACCAATTTGAAGATCCAAGCTGGAGAAGAACTCTAGCTCAGAACTAATCCACTATGGCTGATGTCAGCTCTAATCTATGGTTTGTAACAGCTAAGTCCACGAATGGTCTCCACCTACACCTTGATAGCTTCTCCTCCACCAGCGTTGTTGATGTTGATGCTTTACTGGTTAAGTAAAAGATGACTCCACCTAGCTTCTTTAGACAGTGACCGCTTCATGATGACGACTTTCATAAGGCTTCAACTCTAAGCTGGGGTCAAACGGGAACGAATGAGTAACGAGCGTTACTCAACAAGTTCATGATATACAGTGGGTAGTTTGATGCACTAACTATAGCTTTAGACTCGAAAGAGTCATAAGCTAATGCAAGGTTTTGTAAATCTTTCTTCAAGAGGTTGCTTTTAATTCTGAAAACTATGCCCGCCAGACCATCACAGGAGCTAGAACTTCATGGACTTGTATTTCCTGTAGAGTTCGCAGTTCTTTTCATGGAACAGGGGGTAACATGCCACATCCTTTTACACTCTCCAAAGGTTCATTACCTTACCCATGGGAGATCAAGACCATGTTGCACAACCAGGCTCGAGATCCTATCCACGCCCACATAGGTGTGGGGCCCAGTTTTTTATCCAAGCCAAACCATGCTTCTCCGCACAACGCATGCCCACCCATTTCTGCCGGCAGGTTGAACCCCTGATTCTACCCCTCACGATAGATATCTAGGAGCCCCTGGCAGACCATCATAGACCCTAGAGTCCGTGGGAATTAAGGGATCCCACCCATGTGCATGTAGTCCCGCAAGACCTACAACGAACGTCTCTGGTAGCCCGTTGACATGCGAACGAGAGAAGATCACAGCTGACTTACTCGCCCCATACAAGACCCATGGTCGACGCGGTATTTACGGCGCACCGAGTTCTGACGGCATTTGTGGTTAAGTCCTATGTAATACTTTCCCATGCAGATGGAAACTTCCTTTGACCTATTCATCTAACCATGGTTCCATCCGCCCACCAAATAGAACACTACCACTCGGGTAGTCATTCAAGTAGTCATATAAAAATAGGATCATGCATTCTTTTTAGAGTAGGTGATAATATGATAGGGTTTTTGCAAATAGTTCGTTATGAAATACTGCAAAGGATATGAGAAAGTGATGAACTTGCCTGAGATAGAAATAACCATAATAATCCATGTCTTCGGGTTCGATGGTCGCGTAGAAAATCCCTACATCTGAAAGATAGCAAAGTAGTCCCAGTAAGGACTACTGAAAACACTGGCAAGATGATACATGCATAGTAATGAGATGCATCGTGAATTACCCTGGAAAACACCCCAGCCTACAAGTGTAAGTCACGTTTGACACGATAACTTACTCACATAGGATTTAGGTGAAATGTTTCATTACTTTTGGTGATGTGGTTATTACTTCTTTTAGACTTACATGTGTTTCACTTTTACTTAACACACAATTGTTATCATGTTTAGGTAGAAGTGTTTATTACTTGGTTAGGTAATAAGACAATAGCACATGGAAAACAACTATTGGAAAGATAACAAACACATTCAGTTTTACATGTTAAAACTGTAGAGCTAATGATGATGCATGTTGGGAACCCCAAGAGGAGGGTGTGATGAGCACAGCGGTAGGAAGTTCCCCTTAGTTAAGAACCAAGGTTATCACTCCAGTAGGAGGAAGAGGATCTTTGGAAGATTGATGCCACTGACGGTGGTACTGGCGCTTCTCCGGTGTCAGCAACAACGTGGAACCTGCCCACAACACAACCAAAATACTTTGTCCCAATGGTACACTGAGGTTGTCAATCTCACCGGTCTTGCTGAAAACAAAGATTAGACGTATAGTCTGGAAAATAATGTATGTTTGCAGTAAGTAAAGAAAGCATGAGATTGTGGTGGTTTTTTTTAACAGTGTAGGAAAATGGACCGGGGTTCATAGGTTCACTAGTGGTGACTCTCCATAAAAGATAGCATGCTGGGTGAACAAATTACAGCTCGGCAATTGACAAATATAGGTTGCACCGTAGTGCACATTCATGACATGATGACTACTATGATATTTAGTGCGGGCATTACAATAATATACATATATCGTAATCCAACTGCATCTATGACTAATAATCCACCATCAGGTTATCATCCGATCCCCCTTAGGTATTAAGTTGCAAACAAAAGATAACTGCATTAAACAAAGTGTGTAATGTATGCAATGATTGTACACGCGGTTACTCTCACTGCTATTTTCTCCCTAGTGGCAACAACACATCCTCCCCCGTCACGTTTCTATCACTCGAGCACAGGCGAAAAGGAGGCATGAACCCTCTATCGAGCATAAATACTCCCTCTTGGAGTCACTAGCAACTACTTGGCCAGAGCAACCACTAGCAACGGAAAGCATGCAAGATCACAAATAACATATGCAGTAAAGACTGTAATCAACTTGGCATAAGTTCAATATTCATCGGATCCCAGCAAACACATCACATAGAGTTACATAAGATCAATCTCGATCATGTTAGGCAGCTCACGAGATCTAAAAATGGAGGCATAAGAGGAGAAGACAACCATATAGCTACTTCTATGGACCCGTAGTCCAAGGATGAATTACTCACACATCACTCCGGAGGCAGGCATGGTGATGTAGAGGCCTCCGGTGATGATTTCCTCTCTGGCAGGGTGCCGGAGACAGCTTCAGAACCCCCCTGATCTAGGGTTGACGGTGACGGCGGCTGCGGAACTTTTCGGGGATTTTTTATCGGGTCTTTAGGGTTTTCCATCCGGGGGGAATAAATAGGTGAAAGGGCATAGGCGGTGGAGCCCTGGGGGCCCCACACCACCCCCTGGCGCGGCCAAGGGGGGCGCCACCCCATGGTGTGGGCCCCCTGGTGCCCCTCTTTGTCTCCTCTTCTGGATCATGAAGAGTATCTCAAACAAAGGATCATGAAAAATAATGCACAGAAAGATAAACGTTTGTTTCAGGTATAGAGAAAGCATGGCAAAGTGATATTTCGCTAGTCCTTAAGAGTGGGGCAAAACATAAATGACATGACACCTTCAAAGTTCATGAGGAAGACTAGAGATAATTTTAGAACAAATGATAACACATCATGAAGTAATTATTGATGTTTATGGGACAATGCACGTAGAACTAAGAATGGAAAAAAATGCTCTCTCAGTTGTGCATAAAGTTAGAAGATGGAGACTCAACATAAAACTAAAAGAAAGGCCCTTCACGGAGGGAAGCAGGGATCACTCATGTGCTAGAGCTTTTTATTTTATTAAACAGAGGTATTAAAAGTTTGACACTCCCCCCATCCATCTTTCACAAACCATGGATAACCGAATCCTCGGGTGCCTGCCAACAATCACATACCGTGGATGAGTGTCTATATTTTGGGAGATGTATGCTAATGTCAACGAATGGTAAACAGAAAATACAGTACATCACAAGCCAACTGGATTCACAAGAGCGGCTCCCATGTGAAGGACGCATCTGGGTAGAAGGTCATCCCTCTTTCTCTTTTGTTTACACAATTATGCTTTGGCTGATAAATCAGGGGCAAAAATAGTGAAGAGATTTTGTGTGTATTAATTTGGGGCTAGGCACCCCGCTGCCAGCTCTTCTATCATTTGGATAAGTGGATGAAGCCACTAGTCCAGGTGTGAAATCCAATCAACAAGTGAGATAAAGATTCTCTATTGACGTCCTCATGAGCAAAAACAAGAACATAAAGCAGGAGTAATTTTGAAGGTTTTAAAGGTAACACATGAGCAATTTACTTTGGAGTGGCAGTTAAATACCACATGTAGGTAGGTATGCTGGACACAATGGGAAAAACTTTGGTTTAAGGGAGTTGTATGCACGAGTAGAGCTCATACTCAGTACAGGTGGAGGCTAGCAAAAGGCTGTGAGCGACAAATCAAGAGAGCATAAGAGCCATAATCATGCATATCGACATAAACATCATTAATTAAAGCATAAGAGGTATCATAGTTCAAAAACTAAGTGGCCATGGAGGCTATTCGTTACTGTTTCATAGTCATAAACATGGTGTGAGCATGCGCCAAGTCAACCAAATAAAACATTCGAAAGAGAATACCATAAATTTATGCTTCCTTATGACAAGAACAACTCATGAATCTTTCAATGACATATTAGCCACTCTCATCTATTTGAGGCTATTCATGATACTCAGCATCACAAGGCTTTAGAACTAAAATAAAATTTAGCATGGCATGAAAAGTTCTAGCAACAGTCTATACAAGCTTCTACTTGCACCGTTATAAATTCTACTTTAAACAACAGTTTCTTCTCCCAACAAGCACCATACAAGATATGTTTCAACAAAAATACTCTTTATGATACAAAAAGCAAACATGAGAGTACTCACATAATACTACTAAAACTAACATCTCTAATAAGAGATGCATGCAAAACAGGAGCTAAATAAATGCAGCAGCCAGGCAAAGATTAAGAATACAAAGTATTCCCATGAAAAAGTGGAGTGTGTCACTCTCCAATAAAAAAATGCTAGGGTCCAACCAAGTTTATTGCAAAAGTAAAAACAAACTTAAAGAAAAAAAACTGAAAGCAAAAATAAAAGACGCTCCAAGTAAAGCACATAAGATGTGATCGAATAAAAATATAGTTTCACTAGAAGTGACATGATAATTTGTCGATGAAGAAGGGGATGCCTTGAGAATCCCCAAGATTAGACGCTTGAGTCTTCTTGGAATTTTCTGGGATGTACCACCGGGGCATCCCCAAGCTTAGTCTCTTCACTCTTCCTGATCACATAATATCATCCTCTTCTCTTGACCCTTGTAAACTTCCTTCACACCAAACTTCTCACAATCTTCATTAGCAACGTTAGTGCAATCGAAATAATAAATTCACATGGCTCAGTTTAAACACATGTCTAACACTCATAAACATATTAGCTACTGTCACAACTTCTTTTAAACTCTTTTTCTCAAAAGAACACCAAAAGAAAGCGATTAAGATGCAAATGCAATTATTGGCAGAAATCTGTCAAAACAGGACAACAGGTAAAGATGATTTTTTTCGAAAATCATATGTTGCTCAAATCAAAAAGTGGTCAACTAAGAAAAGTTGCGTATACAGCCCAGGATTACGCACAAACAAATCCAGGTCATTTTGAATTTTCTGTGATGTTATACGGAATAAACAGTGGACGGCAGAAATCTGCTTCCTGCGCAGAAATCCGAGATATAGCCTCAACTTTCCACTAGAGGCTTTACTTGGATCAACCAAAACTCAAAAGAAAAGATACAGTGGGGTTGCTAAGGAAATAGACAACACCCAGGTTCAAAGCACACAAAAGAAAACAAAGAAAAACGGGTTGAAAACAGAGAAATAAAACGGGTCGTCTCCCGGTATTGCTTTTCTTTAACGCCTTTCAGCTAGGCAAAGAAAGCAACTCAAGTATTTTAAAGTGGAGAAGCATCAACATCATTAACTTCCTCTAAATAATTATTTGCATCATTAGGCACTCTAGGAGTTTCTGAAGATTCAACATGAAGTTCACTCTTAGTTTCATTAATTATTTTAGCAATTTTCATCACATATTGAGATTTAGGTTTAGTTATCTTGGGAACATACATGAATCTTTGCTCCTTTCCCACAAAGGCTTTCTCCTTTTTGAATTTAAGATATGAAAAAGTTGAGCTTAAAGTTCCCATAGCCTCCTCTAGTTTACCAATCCTAAAATTTTGATCATCATGAGTGTTGCAAGCTTCTAGAGCAGTGATTCTTTTATCAATAGTAATTATTGATTCATTAAATTTGCTAGCATTATCAAGGAAATTTGGTATTTTATTTCCAAAGAGTTTAGTTTATTAATAACATCCTCCAAAGTGGTCTCAGTTTTAACAGCTGTAGTGGGGGTGCTCCTACTAAACTTTCAATCAAATTGCAGGCTTCCAAGGCAGGAGTTTCTAGAAAATTTCCACCCGTAAGATTATTTAACACATGCCTATACCAGCCAGAAATACCAACATAAAAATTTCTCAGGAGTATCAAGGTAGAATTTTTTTTTGTGCACCTATTATGAGCATCATTTATTCTATACCAAGCATCTTTTAAACTCTCTCCCCCTTGTTGCCTAAAAGAACGAACCTCTACTTCAGGAATACTCATTTTAGCAAAATAAAAGCAAGCAAATAAATAACAGCTATAAAGTAAACTAATTTTTTTGTGTTTTGATAAAGAGAATCAAAACAAGGCAAAAAATAAAAACAATACAATATACAAAATAAAGAGGTTGAGAGTGAGAGACTCCCCTTGCCAGAAGACTTCTTCCTCCCCGGCAACGGCACCAAAAATTTCCTTGATGACGCGTGTTGGGAACCCCAAGAGGAGGCTGTGATGAGCACAGTGGTAGGAAATTCCCCTTAGTTAAGAACCAATGTTATCAATCTAGTAGGAGGGAGACGATCTTTGGAAGGTTGAAGCCACCGACGGTGGTACTGGCGCTTCACCGGTGTCAGCAACAACGTGGAACCTGCACACAACACAAACAAAATAATTTGTCCCAATGGTACAGTGAGGTTGTCAATCTCATCGGTCTTGCTGAAAACAAAGATTAGACGTATAGTATGGAAAATAATGTATGCTTGCAGTAAGTAAAGAAAGCAGGAGATTGTGGTGGTTTCTTTTAACAGTGTAGGAAAATGGACCGGGGTTCATAGGTTCACTAGTGGTGTCTCTCCATAAAAGATAGCATGCTGGGTGAACAAATTACAGCTGGGAAATTGACAAATATAGGTTGCACCGTAGTGCACATTCATGACATGATGACTACTATGATATTTAGTGCGGGCATTACAACAATATACATAGACCGTAATCCAACTGCATCTATGACTAATAATCCACGCTCAGGTTATCATCCGAACCCCCTTAGGTATTAAGTTGCAACCAACAGATAATTGCATTAAACAAAGTGTGTAATGTAAGCACTGATTGTACATGTGGGCACTCTCACCGCTGTTTTCTCCCTAGTGGAAACAACACATCCTCCCCCGTCACGTTTCTGTCACTCGAGCACAAGCCAAAAGGAGGCATGAATCCACTATCGAGTATAAATACTCCCTCTTGGAGTCACTAGCAACTACTTGGCTAGAGAAACCACTAGCAACAGAAAGCATGCAAGGTCACAAATAACATATACAATAAAGACTATAATGAACTTGGCATAAGTTCAATATTCATCGGATCCCAGCAAACACAACACATAGAGTTACATAAGATCAATCTCGATCATGTTAGGCAGCTCACGAGATCTAAACATGGAGGCATAAGAGGAGAAGACAACCATCTAGATACTGCTATGGACCCGTATTCCAAGGATGAACTACTCACGCATCACTCCGAAGGAAGGCATGGTGATCTAGAGGCCTCCGGTGATGATTTCCTCTCCGGCGGGGTGGCGGAGACAGCTTCAGAACCCCCCTGATCTAGGGTTGACGGTGACGGCGGCTGCGGAACTTTTCGGGGATTTTTTATCAGGTCTTTAGGGTTTTCCATCTGGGGGATAAATAGGTGAAAGGGCAGAGGCGGTGGAGCCCTGGGGCCCCCACACCACCCCCTGGTGCGGCCAAGGGGGGCGCGCCACACCATGGTGTGGGCCCCTGGTGCCCCCCTTCGTCTCTTCTTCGGTCTTCTGGATGCTTCTGGGGAAAATAGGCACTTTGGGCTTTGTGTGGTCCAATTCCGAGAATATTTCCAGCACAACTTTTCTGAAATCAAAAACAGCAGAAAACAGGGAACTGGCACTTGACATCTTTTTAATAGGTTAGTCGCGGAAAACGTGTAAAAATGACATAAAGAAGGGAGAAAACATGTAGCAATTGGCATAATATTATCATGGAGCAGCAGAAATTATAGATACGTTGGAGGCGTATCATCTAATGACAAATAGTTTAATTGAAAATGATGAACTAATACAACTAACTCTATCATCACATAACTAGCTAATGACTAGTGATGATAGGTTTAGTAGGTGTGTAAACACTAGGGTTTTATTAATAAGGAAAATAATGTTGTGGTAGGTATTTCTGGTTAAACAAAATGTTTTGTGTTTGACATATTTGATTTGAAAATGTTTTTCTATTTAATTTGGTATATCATTTGAAGTTTTCTGAAAAGATTTGAATAAGTTATTAATTTATTAATTTTAAATAAATTAAATGACTAGGCAAAATATTACACACATGAAAAGTTGGTAAAATGACTATGTAAACATCATACATGAGTTGCATTTGTCATTTGGCGCATTTTGGTATATAACTTGTATTTTTCTATTTTATGAATTATTTATTATTTTTCTCAATTTTAAATGATTTTATTTAATTAAAGAAAATGTTTAATTTTAAACTTTTTAAACATTTTAGAAAAGTTGATAAACATTTAGATTATATTTTTCTAAACATTTCCATATCTTTTTCATATTTTCTGATAATTATCTTAATAGTTATTGAATTAATAAGTTTTATTTATTTCTGCCCTATTTAAATTGACAGGTGGGTCCCACCTGTCATATTGGATTTAAATAAATAAAAAAGATCATGACATCATGATGACGTCATGAACGCGTCATCGCAGAGAAATTCCTCTCTGTTTGATTTCAATCCGCGAATCCGCTGCGTTTGAGCTTGATTGAATGGTTCCATTGTCTAGAGTTGCTCCTGGCGAGCAAAGGTGTAGCGGCGCGGTGACCAAATGGTCACCGGAGTCTTGCAAGCTTGCAAGGGGGTGGCGGCGCTCACATACTCTCACGGAGACGAGGCTCCCGGCAACTAGAGAGCAACCGGAGGGCACCCAGGGATTCCCCAGCTCACCGTGAGTCTCGTGGTAGCGTTGGGGAAGCAAGGCGCGGCTCAATGGTGGCTAATCGATGACGACGACCCTCTATTGGCCGTGGAAGAGATGGACCCGATTTGTCCACCCACGGGTTTCCCAGCAAGCGAGACTTGCTAGAGAGGTAGATGACAACAAGGCGGAGCTCGTGGTGGTCTCAGATTCTCCAGGGACGGCCGGAGTCCACGACGATGTGCGGTGGCCGTACGGGCTAGGGTTAGGGTTTCCGGGTTCCTCACAAAGAGATACAAAGATTGAGAGGGGAGGAAGAGAGAAAGAGAGGCACGACGACCCGCTCCTTCTTATCCTCGACGAGGAGGCGGCCAAGCAGGACGTGGTGTGGAGGCTGCCACGGCGACGATCTCCTCTGCCTTCTAGCAGAGGAAGAAGACGAAGGAAAAATAAATGCCAAATTTCAATAACTCCCTACAGTTTCCACTAATTGCAACCAAGTCCTTCTGTTTAAAAGAATAATTGTTTTCAGGGCCTTTTTGAAAAGATAAAAATTATTAAAAAATTATATTTGAATTCCTCATCAGAAATGCAATCTCACCATGTTTTGTTTTGGTGGAATTGGATAATGTTGGAATTTTTATTTAGGGTGCGAAATTAAGTGGTTTTGTTTTTTCTCTTAATTTAATTTATCAAATGGCTATTAAATTATTTTAGGCATGATTATTATGATCACACACACCAACCATGTGGTTAATAAAGTGGTGTATCATAATTGGACAATTTTAGATACCATTCCTTTTAGAAACTAGTTTACTAACACTGCTTAGTGGTGTTTTTATGTATGGTAATGAAATGAACCCAATTAGGGAATTTTAGTCCATGACATACCAAATGCTTTTGATTAGGTAATGGACTTTTTTCTCTTATGAGGCTTTGTTATTTTCTTAATTGAAACTCTTAGCAAGTTTGGTTGACATTTTAGTTAAGTGTGTGTAAGCCATGTTTGCTGTTTTTAGCACTTGATCAAATGGGCAACATGAGTGGCTTCGGAATCTTATTTGCTTGTTTTCATCATAGTTTGCAATATGGATATTATCCCATGTTTTTTTTATAACATGTAATAATTTACTTGGTTATGTGTAGATGAATTTTTGTTATGATCTGTTAGTCTTATGTATGAAAAGGATATGGAAAACAAGGAGTTAATCTTGTTACCATTAACCTCTACATATCACAAGACATGTGGATGCAATGGCTGGTTATTATTTCATACTTGATAATTGTTTACATTAAAGATATTATTATGAGTTCCTCATCTGTTATGAGCTTGATAGAGGTTATTGATTCTCTAATATATCCTAATGATTTACTGGACAATTTCTTATGCTCCCATACTAAGGCAGTGTTGCTTCTTGTGGTCTTCTGTTGCCTGCAATATCCTTGTCTCTAGTTGCTACTAGTCTTCAGGTACTGCCTTTGTCACTTGCAAGTAAGATCGGCTCTTGGATTCCATATTCAATTATCTCACCCTTGTGGTGAAAACAACCAGTTGTTCCAAGCAAAGATTTTACTTAGATGATTATAAAAGTATATAAGTTTGTTTTATGACATCTAGTTGCCATATGCATATAAGAAGATTTTGTTAACAAGTGGATCAGACTTGCCTCCAAATTACTAATCATATACAATAGGCTCAGATGTACTAGGTTATTCAACCTTCTGTTTGTTTGTGTATGACACTCAATTGTTTGAGTATACAAAAGTGATCTGTTAATAAGGACTAGAAACTTGTTACCAAACTACTTCTATATAACAATAACATTGGAGTATCACACTATTTCAAGAGGAGTTAATAAGATCATATCATGATATAAGAGTTTTCAAATACTCTTCTAGTAGATTGAAGTAGCACTTCTAGAATACTCTAAATAATCTTCTTGAAGATCTTCATGTGGTAGTTCCTCCTGTCTTGTGGGTTGCTTCTCTTGCATAATGACTTAGAGAAGATTGGGAAACAAGATATAATGGTCTAGCCAAAATAACAAGATCTAGATTAAGAGTTAATTCATGTTTTTATTATCCTTCTATATACCTCTTATTTTATTTCCCAAAAGATATGTACTTATTTCATATATGATTTGTTTTACTTAGTTCTCAATTCAATTCCTCTAATAGAGGTTATAACTTGTTGTTATTCATTACTTGTATCTAGAGATGCTTTAGTTGTTGAATGTTGACTTGGATAGAGATGTGGAGTGTTTGTGGAATGAGGATTTAAAATACTAAGTTGATCAAATAGTTCATTGATGTGTTGAGGTTTCATATGCTCACTTGTATAAGATGAATGAGACATTGAGCATATGCAGGTTATTGGAGTTTAATGACTTATGTCATAGTTGTTAGTTGTTTTCTCCGGTGGCATGATTTTACTTAATATTCTTCCTTTGTAATCTTTGTCATGCATAATGTAGACATAGAGATTTGGAAAGATCATATGTAATTATCAAGGTTTAACAGTAGTTTTAAGAAGATTTATTTATTCTTTTAGGTACTTCTTTTATGGTTGATGAGATATGTACATATTCCATAAATATGTTATTAATGATAATCAAGTCATTTCCCACTTGTGGGGTTTGAGTTAATACTTGTTTATATCATTTGTGTTCCCTTGAACCTTTGTGATTTACTTATGAAGGTTCACTTAATAATTATTAGATAATTTATAAAGATGTTGTGTGAATGGTTGATAACTTAAAGAGTTCACGATTAGAGGATATAATATCTATCCTGATGTGATGGTTCAATTGTGCATTACTATCTAGTGGAAGTGTGATCATCAGCTATGTGATTTGGATACGCACCCCTCTTTGAGTTCTAAATACCTAGTGAATTATCCCAAGTCACTTACAGACTTGCGGTTAAGGTTGTTGAGAGTTAGTGTTGGTCACAACCAATTATGGTTTGTGTAATCAGATGGTTTGGTTTACAGGATACATCTTATAAAGATCACTCCAAATGTACTCTTGATCAGATGATCTACACCTATTTCATCTTGTCAAGTGAAACATTGGTCACTTTGCTTCATTTAAACTTTCGCGCCAAAATTTCCCGTATTTTGAGATGCATGCTACGCAAATGCACATGTTATATTTAGATCCTTATAACCTCCCAAACAATAGGATATTACACACTACCTATTGATAAGTCTTTTTGGGTGAACTTAGGGAGCAACATGATGAAATATAAAAACTGGGTAACGAAAATAGCAATTAGAATAAGAATTAATTAATTTTTGTTTTTGATATAAAAAGCAAACAAGAAAAAATAAAATAAACTAAGAAAAACAAAAACAAAGTAAAGATATTGGAGGTGAGAGACTCCCTTACAGAAATCCTCTTCCTCCCCGGCAATGGCGCCAGAAAACTTGTGGTGTGTAGTTGACGGGAGGCTGCTTGCTCTTGAAGACTTTGAAATCCCCGGCAACGGCGCCAGAAAACTTGCTTGATGGCGGGTAAACACAAACTCGTTGGGAGACCCCAAGTGTAAGTTATGAAGAGTACAACAGCAAGTTTTCCATTGGAAAAAACCAAGGTTTAATCAACCAGTAGGAGACAAAAAATCACTTCTGAAGGTTGATGACAACTGAAGTTGGCAGGGCGCACTGCCAGGCTCAACAGCAACATGGAATCTACACAACACAATGAAAATACTTTGCCCCAAAGAAACAGTGTGGTTGTCAATCTTACCAGTTTTGCTAACACAAAGGATTAGATGTATAGTGTGGAAAATAGTACTTGTTTGCAGTAAATGAAAAGAGAACAGTGATGGCAGTGAATGAGAGGAAAACAATGGTTGCAGTAGAAAAACAGTGTTTGCAGTGGTTGTATTATCTGTCGAGACATCGTAGTAGAGTTCATAGACGGGGGTGCCATGAGCCTACGGGTAGAGACGTGGGGGGACGTGGTAGCACAACAACCAGGAACACCAATTTTACCCAGGTTCGGTACGTCGCAACTAGGCGGCGTTCCTACTCCTGCAACCTCGCTAGATCGGGGCTGAAGCCTGAAGTATACAAAGTACAATGTGAGTAGGGTTTCGCTAACTCGGCGAGGATCAACTTCTCGACGAGTTGGCTTCTAGCTAATTGTCTATATGTTGTCTTTCTTCTCTCCCGTCCGGCTTTATATAATAGCCGGGTTAGGGCTTACAGAAAGGAAACCTAGAAGACTACGGAAAGTATCTAACTTGGAAAGCAGGAATCTGCCTTCTACTCCAAGCCGCACCACTTTGGGCCGTGATCCGGGTTCTTCTAGAATCCGACTTCTGTGCGTCAGCTTACTAGGCCACCTAATGGACTGTGATCCATTACCAATCAGGCTACCCTGGTAATCCGGCTCTTTAGGACAATGCCATATATACCCCTATTCGGTATATATCCGACAGTAGCCCCCAAGAAGGATTGAGACTTCATCCTGCCACCTTTCGTCAATTCGCATTCTGCTCCGAGAAATGTTGGCGATTTCTCTCGATTCTTCTTTTTCCCAAAACTTCATAACGCATAACTCGAATTTCATCAAAATCCGGCTTTCTCTTCCACGAGCCTTCGTGGAGAAGGAGTTTCTTGACATGTAACTCAAAATCGGATTTACCAGAATAAGGATTTTGTTTCACGCGCCTTCGTGGACAAGGAACTTCGTGACGTCAGCGATGAAAACATGCTGACATCACGGGCGTTTGGGTTCAGTCAAAATCCTGAAACGTATCTCTGACAGATTCTCGTGGGAAACGAGGAGATATCACTTAACACTCTACCTCCTTATTTCCCAGATTTTCTGGCATGACATGCGTCGCCGATCTAACGGTCAAAATAGCCGTTGGCACGTATCTTAACGTTTTTCTGGCTATAAATAGCCGTCCTCGAGCCCTCCGGCTGTTCTTCCGCTCTCACTCCATCTCCCAGCCCTCAAGCGGCATTGCTCCCGAGCCAAGAACTTGCTAGTGCGAGCAGAGCCCGTGCGTTCCGCACTGTCCCCGGAGGTTCATCATTGGAGGTTCCGGATCTTCTCCGCGCCGCCCAAAAATGGCCACCGGTGACTCACCGCGCGCCGCAGAGGAAAACTCCGTCTCCATCGACATTGTTGAGATCATCAACAGCATGGATACCCAAGTGGATTCTCCCGGCCACGCCGCCGCGAGCACGCCGGAGAAAACTGCCGGTGGTCTGGCCCGCGAGGATCCTCCTCTCGCGGCCGAAAACTTGGCAGCGTCATCCTCCACTCCGTCTCCGCCCTTCACCGTCGAAACGGCGGAAGAGAAGCTCACCCTCGTCGGTGAGGAACTCGCTACCGCGGCCGCCACCAGAGCAGAAGACGAAGGATAAATGTCCGGGAATTGGAGCTGTTGCAACTTTGTTCCTTCCCTTCTTCTGACAATGGAGAAGGAGGGACTGGTTCTGAAGGGGAAGTGGCGGCACGAGGAGGACGACTCCGAGCCAACGCCAAAAGTCGGGGAAAGGGTTCTCCTTACCTCACACATTAGAAGAGGTATGGGCTTTCCGCCTTCTGCCTTTTTCCTCCAGGTCCTCAACCACTATAACATTCAACCCCACAATCTTCCACCTAATTCCATTCTCTATTTAGCCGGGTTCCAGGCCCTCTTTGAAGGGTATCTAGGACTAGAACCTAGGTTAGACTTTTGGTAGTATGGTTTCGGGGTTAACTGTAACCCTTCTGAGGGCGCACTCCCAACTTGCGGAACCATTTTCTTTACCCTCTGTAGATTTAGGAAGGATTGGTTCCCCAAGATCAAAACCTCGGAATCCTTCAAGTTTTGGACGGATTCCTTCTTTTACCACCAAGATGTCCCGTTTCCCGGAAAGGAAATGGGAATTCCACCTTTTGTTAACTCTGCTGCCACTCCCCAAGACAACTGGGCAGTGGACGCAGTTCAAACTTTGCCGGATGATTTAATGAAAATCAAATGGCGTATCACAAAACTCGTCTCCTCCACTCCTCCTCTCACTGGAACCGACACAGTTATGTGTTTGTTCGGGAGACACATCCAGCCTTTGGCTTATCGCGGAACCCGACTTCTATGTGAATACAAGGATCCAGAGGATACAATGAGGGGAACGGACAAAGTGTTCTCCAAAAGGGACTTCAAGAAGCGGGTTAATCATTTGGTCGCTACTCGTGACCAATATGAAGAAAGCCGAGAAATGTACCATGAAGGAAATCCGGCCCCAGTGGTAATGTTTTTCTTCTTTGGGCAGTTTCTCGGATTTTTATCTTTCTCAGATTCCTAACTTAGCCGAACTTTGCGCATTTTTCCATAGTTCGCCGATCTCACCGACAAGGATCTTGCGACCGATGCTGAACTGGACGAAATGCGTGCCAACTATTCTGGCGGAAGGAAACGCAAGAAACCATCGACTTCTGAAGAAGTGGTGGAACTTGACGGAATTCCCGTCGCTACTTCCAGTTAAATCATCCGGGTTTTCTTTTTCTCTGCTTTTTTGCCTCAGGAGTTCTTTTTTTTTCTCGGAATTCTAATTTCTCGGAATTTCTTTCCTTTTATTTCCTTTCTAGTCTTGCTCCTACCTCTCTGAAGCCGAAAGGCCAGAAGAAGCATAAGGCAGTTGCTAGCAGAGGGGTGCATCCATCCCCTGCTGCAGCCCCTGATACCCCAGCTGCCACAGGAGGAGGAAACCAAGCTACAAGGAAGGAAGAATACCCCTTGCCGACCAGCCAGCCTATTGCATCCGAGCCGGACGCGAGGGAAAGGGCGGTGCCGGAAATGGGTGGCCCTTCTCGTACAGCTGAGGAGGAACCCATTCCGACTTTCGACAAGGTATTCAAGGTAAAGGAAGAGCCCTTTGACGAACACGGATTTATGAAACCGTGGGAAACAAAACACTTCGCTCCTGCTCCCTTAATCCGTCCTTGGCCGTAAGGCGGGCTTATTGTAAGGAATAACTTCGTATTTTCACCTCGGCAGGTCATCCAGGAAGGCCTTTGCCACATTGGGATTCTTTTTGCAGAGTATGCAAAAGAATTCAACGAAAACTTGTCAGGTTTGCAACGGATGAGCCAGGTAATATCTCTAGCCCCCAAGCATTTTGTCAAAAGTATACTTTTTTGACTTAATGCTTTTTTCCATTACCTTGCTTGATTTTTTTGACTTACGCGATTTGTTTCTTTTCCATGTTTCAGCAAACTGCTGAAACCAGTAACATGGAGATTTTCATCAAGCTCGGCATCAAGAATAAGGAGGTGAAAACCCTTCTTAATATTCTTGAAGACGAAGAATCTGAGCTGGCCTCCGTTCAGCAAAAGCTGGATGAATCAGCAGGTAAGTTTTTTCATTGCTTTTGCTTGGAAATTTTTCTAAGTATTTTTCCGAGTTTCTAACTCTTCTTTTACTTGCTTTTCAGCTTCTTTAGCGAAAACCAAACAAATTGCTGAAGATGCCGAAAATGCGGAGAACCTCCGCAAGGAAAACATGGAGCTTCACAGTGAGCTTCACAAAATCACTGTGAAGCTCCAGAAAGACCTGAAGGCCAGCCAACTGGCTGTCGGCATTGCCGAGTCCAAGGCTTCCAACCAGGCCGAGAAGGACAAAGCCACCATCAGGGACCTGGAGAACACGCTGAACCAGCGCCTAGAGGAAGGCACGAAGATGGACCGCATCCTCGGTAAGTATTTTGACTTTTACCGTATTTTGATTTTTTCCCTTCTTCTGCTTTCCTTAACTTTCTTTTGTTGATTAAAACAGAAGGTAGCCCCCACCTAACCCGGATCGAAAGAATACGGGCTTTCGAGAAGGTCTTCACCACGCTCAAAGCTGTGGGGATGTTACTTATTAATAAGTACATTCCAGACAAATCAGGGGAGTTCTCGGAAGTTAACAAACTTCCGGAGGCTATCGTGGAGGTGGCGAACCGCAA
Organism: Alopecurus myosuroides; assembly: GCA_028641055.1. Classification (NCBI taxonomy): domain Eukaryota; kingdom Viridiplantae; phylum Streptophyta; class Magnoliopsida; order Poales; family Poaceae; genus Alopecurus; species Alopecurus myosuroides. Next base: position 180,350,341 of record CM054062.1, read on the forward strand.
GGAGTCCTGGTTTCGTTCCGCGGCTCGTGGTGGTGAACGCATGGCCCTTGGGCTTATGCGTATGCATTACCCCACTGCGAAATCTTGGCGCGTGGCGTCCGACATCCCTCAAGGATACACAGATGCTCAGCGGACCAGCATCTTTGAGGAAATCAAAGGTCACGACACCAAGATCGCCAATATGGTGAACATCTCCACCTTCTACCCCGAGGAGGAAATCCCGATAACTCCCGAGGAATCCAGCAGCAAAGACAAAGACTCGGATGCCTGAAGAAACTGCTTGGTCCTGGGTAGAAGATAGGAAAATAGAAACATTACTGATCTTACAATGTAAGACTTATTGTAATGCTATCTATTCTTTTGTATAAACAAGTACTCCGCCTTTGCAGTTAAATTATTAAGTATTTGCAAGTTTTCCGGGTTTTTAATTTCTTTATCTAAGTTCTCTGGTTTATATGTCTTAACTGTCCTTAGTGTTTGAAATGGCTCGATTGTACATAATCTTCATGCCCGAGTGACTGGGTAATAACCGATCAGTCAGAACTCGGAAACATGGATAGTACTAAAGGCATTTTTACTTACTAATTCTAGTGACCCAACACATAAACAATCAGATAATACTTAGAGAAAGCAAGGAAATTTGAAAAAAGTATGAAACTCATGCACGCATGCACAATAGGCTGAGTAGCATTCAGGTTTATAACTCCGAGCATGCATGCACAATTCGGGTTAACATTGAGTATTTTGAAAGATCATTAGGAAATAGATAAGGCGGACTTATGCTTTATATGAAAACAGATAAAACAGTAATGCATGTCCGACAACTTTATTTCATGGTCTCAAAGATGTTTACATAGAAATTAAACTAAGTGTAGAAGGGACGTAACTGCTAGATGCTCCAAGGCCTTTTTGTTTCTCCTAGTTCAACATCTATCTTCCTCTTTCTTTTGCGATTTGGACGCTTGGGATCAACTTCCGTGTCTCGAATATCTACAAGATAATACGATCCATTTTCATAGCCTTGCTAATGAAAAATGGTCCCTCCCAGACTGGGGCTAACTTGTGCTTCCTTTCTTGCACCAATCTTAGCACTCGGTCACCTTCTTTGAAAGATCGATGCCTGATTTTCCGACTATGGTAGCGTCTCAATCCTTGCTGATAAATGGCGGATCTTTGAAGCACAAGGTCTCTCTCTTCTTCTAAAAGATCGCGGCATACTGTCGTGCACATTCGGCATCCGAGTCATCGTAAGCCTACACTCTTGGGCTATCATGGAGCATGTCCGTTGGAAGCATTGCTTCTGCGCCATAGACCAAGAAGAACGGGGTTTGCCATGTTGATCTATTTAGCGTTGTTCGAATAATCCAAAGCATAGAAGGTAGTTCTACTACCCATGCTCCAGCTTCTCTATGAAGAGGAGATTCGAGTCTTAGGCGCATTCCTTGCAGGATTGAGCTATTCATTCTTTCAACCTGCCCATTGGATTGTGGGTGAGACACATATGCAAGATCTAGGCGTATTCCCGTTTGTCGGCAATATTTTGCCAACTCTCCAATAGAGAAATTTGTCCCGTTGTCGATGATTATACTGTGTGGAACGTTGTATCTCATGACTACATCAATGATGAAGTTTCTGGCAGTCACACCGTCAAGTTTCTTGATGGGTTTTGCCTCCACCCACTTGGTGTACTTATCCACTGCAACGAGTAGATGTGTAAGTCCACCTCTTGCAGTTTTGAATGGTCCTATCATATCTAGCCCCCAGACCGCGAACGTCCATGTTATAGGGATAGTTTTGAGTGCTTGAGTTGGCATATTCGTCTGCTTGGCGTAATACTGCCATCCGGTACATGTGTTTACTATGTGTTCGACATCTGTCTTGCTGTGAGCCAGAAAAACCCTGCATAGAATGCTTTTTTGACTATGATTTTTGATTGAGCATGATGTACGCAATCTCCTGCATGGATTTCTTGCAAAATTTCTCATCCTTCGTCTGGCAAAATACATCCCGTAAAAATTCCGATAGTGATGCGCTTATACAGGCAACCATTAATTACCGTGTATCCTTTGCATCGGCGTTGTATCTGCCTTTGCAAGACCTCGTCTGCTCCATCCGGGAACTTCTGATCAACTAATAAGTTTAAATATGGAATTGTCCAATCCGGGTTAACGAGAAGAACTTCAATTGACTCGGCAACGAGAGGATAATCAATATCTCCACCTTTGATCGATGGTTCGTGCAAGTGTTGGACAAACACACCAGGTGGTAGGGTTCTCACTCTTTTCGACCCCGTGCGGGCTAATGCATCCGTGTTCCAATTTTCTTCCCTTTTGATGTGAAGTACTTCAAATCCAAGGAAGCAAATGGCAAACTCGTCCGCCGTTCTCTGATATTCGGCCATGATGGGGCTTTTGGCGTCCCATGTTTGGTTTAGCTGATGATGTACCAAATCTGAGTCACCATAGCATAGTATGCGTTTGACGCCTATTTCTTTTGCAATATGCGAGCCATGAAGCAATGCTTCGTATTCTGCCACGTTATTACTGGCGTTGAAGTGTATCTGCAATACATACTCCATAATGTCACCTTTTGGGTATTTCAGCACTACACCAGCTCCAGCACCTTCTTTCATCTTGGATCCATCAAAGTGCATGATCCAGTATTCCGACTCCGGCATTGGTGTGTTCTCCATTGCTTCTGTCCAGTCAGCGACAAAATCTGCCAACACCTGGGATTTAATTGTCGTCCGGGGTTGGTACTTAATGTCGAATGCGGCTAGCTCAATGCCCCATTTGGCTACTCGGCATGTTTCATCCGCATTGTTAATGATATCCTCTAGTGGTGCTTTACTTACCACTGTTATGGAATGTCCTTGGAAATAATGGCGGAGTTTTCTAGATGCGAAAAACACGCCATATGCCAGCTTTTGATAATGTGGGTACCTTTGCTTCGACTCGGAAAAAACTTTGCTAACATAGTATACTGGATGCTGATCCGGTATACTTTGTTCTCCTTTCCGCCTTTCCACAATTATCACAACGCTAATAACCCTGTTTGTTGTTGTTAGATACAACAACATAGGTTCTTCGTATTTTGGCGATGCCAAAATCGGTGCTTTCATCAAGGTTTCTTTCAGCTGGGTTAATGCTTTGTCCGCCTCTTCTATTCACTCAAATTTGTCATATTTCTTCAACAATTCGTATAATGGCAGAGCTTTATCTCCTAGCCGGCTTATAAACCTGCTGACTGCGGCTGCAGAACCCTTCAATCTTTGTACATCCTTTAAACACGTAGGCTTTGTGATGTTCAAGATTGCCTTGATCTTTTCCGTGTTTACTTCTATTCCTCTGTGAGAAACGATAAAACCCAGAAGTTTTCCAGAAGGAACCCCGAATACGCACTTTAATGGATTCAACTTCATTTTGTAAGTGCACAAATTTTTGAAAGTTTCTCGTAGATCTTCAAGGAGTGTATATTTTTCCTTGGAAACTACGGAAATGTCGTCCACATAAACATGAACATTTTTGCCAATCTGACTATGCAAACAACGTTGCATGCAACGCTGGTAAGTTGCACCTGAGTTCTTCAGGCCAAAAGGCATGGTTATATAGTAGTATGTTCCATACGGGGTTATGAAGGAAGTTTTGATTTGATCCTCTTCCCTCATACGTATTTCATGGTACCCGGAATAAGCATCCAAAAAGCATAAAACCTCAGAGCCAGCAGTGACATCTATTATTTGATCGATTCGTGGCAATGTGAACCTATCTTTTGGACACAGTTTGTTCAGGCCGGTGTAATCTATACAATCCTAAGAACAGTACTATCTTTCTTTGGGACTAATAATGGGTTCGCAGACCAATCAGTATGTATGACTTTCCTGATAAAATCTGCTGCCAAAAGCCGGATAATTTCCTTGCCAATAGCCTTCCGCCTTCTTCCATCAAATCGACGGAGACCTTGTTCGACGGGTTTAGATCCTGGAATCACTTTGAGTTGATGCTCAGCAAGCATCCTGGGTACACCTGGCATGTCCTCAGTACACTAGGAAAAAATATACCAGTTCTCACGGAGGAACTTGATGAGCGCGCTTTCCTTTGGTGTCTAGGATAACATGTCTTGTATTCTCGAAAAAGCTTTGAAGCTATCTACGGGCTTCCGGCTTTCTTTTCCTGCTGGCATTTCTGTCGGCGATACTTCCTTTGCCAACTCTTTCAATTCTTCCTTTTCTATTACTTTTTCGGAGCAAAGGGTGTTTCCTTTTTCTAGCTCGTTCGCCAATTTGAAGTCTCCGGAAATGGTGATTACTCCCCCTTTTGGCCCTGGCATCTTCAACTTGTTATAAATATAACATGATATTGCCATGAATTTGGTGAAAGTTGCACGTCCGAGTATTGCATGGTATACACTTTCGAACGGCACCACCTCTAAAGAGATTTTTTTCCTGTCGGAAATGCTCTTTCTCTCCAAAGGTTACATCTAGGGAAATTTCTCCTAGGGATTGTGCTTGTCTGCCAGGAACGATGCCGTGGAAACGTATGTTTCTATGATTGAGCTGGGTCTCGGAGATTCGCAGATGCTTCAGTGTATCCAGGTACATTGTATTGATGCTGGATCCTCCATCCATCAACACTCTTTTTAGCCTAGTGTTTTGAACAATAGGTCTTACAATAGAGCTTGTGTGCCGGGTTCTGGGATATTTCCGGGATGATCAGACTGATCCCAGGTAATTGGTGTGTTTGAGTACTTCAAGAATTTGGGGGTTGGTAGAACAACTGCGTTTATTTCTTGAAGTGTCCTCTTTGCCACCTTTGCAGAGGGAGTTTCCAGGAAAGTTAAATTGCATTCTCCATCAACTCTCAGGAATTTTGGTTCACCTTTTCCATGCTGTTCTTGGATTTTTTTCGTTAGTGTCTGATTCACTGTCTTCTTTTTCAGCTTCTGGCTTTTACTTGGAGAATTTCCTCTTGGAGTTCTTTCCTTTATTCCCGGATTCTGCAGTGCCCTTCATATGCTTATTGAGGCGACACTGCGCACTTGTATGGGTAGGCTTCCCAAATTGTGAATGGTGGACACAGTTTTCGGACTTAATTTTTTTCCACTCTTCCTTAGAATAGGAGATAGGTTATGTTCTTCTTCCTTTCGACTTGCCGCCAGTATCCTTTCCAAATGTTAAATTTACTTCTTTGGGTTTTGTCTGTGCTTCTGGAGTGGTCTTCTTTTCAGAACGAGGCGTCTTTTTGTACTGAACCAAAGCATCAATATTTCCACCTCTCGCTCTGATGTCATCTTCGGCCGCTTCATGTTCATTGGCAGTAGTAAGCATAGATCTGAGATCTTTGTGCTCCTTTGAACCAACCATGAACGGTACGAGGCCGGGTTTTAATCCATTGATGAAAGCATGCATTTCTTGTACATCACTTACTCCAGAGAAGCTGTTTTTCATTGCTGTCCATCTTGATATAAAGTCGACATACGACTCATCTTCAAATTGGACGCAATGATTTAGCTGGTTGATGCTCTTAGGGCGTTTGTACGTACCCCGGAAGTGCTGAGCAAATACTCTAGCCATATCATCCCAGCTATCCACTATTCTTGATGGAAGACCGTTAATCCAATCTCTGGCTCCATCCAGCAACATTAGGGGGAGGAATTTTACTGCTTCCAGGTCGGTTCCCTTGTTGATCTGAACGGCAGTATAGTAATCTGAAAGCCATGTATCCGGGTTTGTACTTCCGGTATAATTTTGGTAAGTTGGACCAACCTTGGCAAAGCCAGAATGTAGAGTTATTCTTCGGATCCTGCCAGTGAAACACTTAGGTCCAAAGTATAGATCATCTCTTTCCGCCTTATCGGCGTGTGCGGAATATCTGCCGGCTGAATGGACAGAAGGGGATCTGCTCCTTTCTGGCCCATTGTTGCGCGAATGCGCTCTTCCAGGATTATCCCGGTTTCGTCCGTTATCGTGTCCTTTGGAATGGGGCGGAGTTCTACTCCTTGGCCTTTCTTTATTCCTAGGAGGAGTATGGGACCTTTCACGTCTGTGAGGATTTTCGTGTCTTCCGGCTTTTTCAGCAGGGCGTCTCGGAGGCGGCATCATTTTTCCGTCTTTTCGGTTTTGTTCCTCCCGATCTTTATGATCGCGGGGTATATTTCCGCCTTTTTGCATGTGGGATCCCGTTCTGGACGCTTCATCCCTATTGTCCGGGGTTTTCTTGTCCTTTTTAGGGTATCCCTTTTTGTCCTTAGAATCGCCTGAATCTCCAGGTTCTCCGGGTCCAGGTGCTCCAGCGGCGCAAGTGGCAGTTTTGCATAGGGAGGAGTCATCATGCAACTTCCCTGATCTTGCCTGACCTCGCTGCTGCTATTCCAGTGCTTTACCCAGGAAAGCATACACTCCTTGCAGCTTTTCGTCTTTGGAGTACAGATCGTCATTAAGGATGGCGAACGCGGCTTCCGCGTTTTCAGCTGCAGTTTTATAGATGCGTTCGCCCTTAGCATTTATGTTGTCCACCTGTCGTTGCCAAGAAGGGTTTTGCAACCGTTCCTTTGCTAGCAGTACATCCGACCTTGTGATTCCGGGTAATCTCGTGGGCTTTATCCCGGACATATTCCGTCTATCGAATTCTTCAATTTCCTCTAGCTTTGCTTTTACAGTAGCTTGGGCTTTGAGGATATTTTCTTGGGATCGGAATAGTTGTTGTTGTTGCCTCATAATGGCTTGCCTTCTGGCTTCCAGCACTTCCGGTGGCTCGTAGGGTCCGACCAGGGTTTTGATAAGATTGATCTCGTCCTGTTCCGACAATTCAGGGATAGGGATTTCTTTCTTTTTCTTCTCCACTGGTGTGACCTCGCTTGCTCCTCCTGCTTCCAGGTTTTGGCTAGCATTATCTGCTAACTTTTATTTCTGGAGTTTGTACTGGAGTTTCTTGGCAGTCTTCTTGTTCTTCTTGGAAGAGGGAGGTTTTTTACCAGGTTCTTCCTCTGTCAATTCCTTGACATCGGGGTAAATAGGGCTGGTTTCACCATTCTTTCTTTCCTCATCTGGTGGAGGTGTTTTGGGGTCTTCATCATCTTCAGCATCCGAACTATCAGTCGGTTTTTCCATAAGTACTTCATGGAAGCCCCCAGTCATAGATTTAACCTTTCTTTCAAAAGCGTCTTCATCTTCGTCTTGTGAATCTATATCTTCAGATCCAGGTTCCGACTCCAATCTTGCCTCTATGGCAGCTAGTACAGAGTCGGCTTCCGAATTCACCGTTTCATTGGCGGGTGTCGGATCTTCCACTGGCTCTATCGGATTGTTGTTTTCTGCTTCTTCCACGGTATTGCTTACTTCCGTGTTTTCAGGGACCTCGGATTGCACCATGCCAATGAAGTGAGATCTGATTGCAGGCATCTCCGAAGAGGCAGCGAATTCAGAGTTTTGGTGATCTGAGCAAAATCCGGTATCATAGTTTTCTTCAACTGGGTATAGGGCGGGTGGGATAAATTTACTTCCACCACATAATCCACATTGCTTCTGTAGTTAATCCGATAAATATGTTTGCAGATCCAATCGGTAAAACGCAGGCAATTACCAGATGATTCCATGCTGGCATGTACGATCCATTGTCGAGGAAAACACGGGTGGGACGTCATTGTCGAATTCCAAGCTTCCGACAGTTATGGTACTGCCGATTCCGCCGAGTATCCCTGATCAAAACTTAACGCCTAACGTCGCTGGCCCCACGGTGGGCGCCAACTGTCGAGACATCGTACTAGAGCTCATAGACGGGGGTGCCATGAGCCTACGGGTAGAGACGTGGGGGGACGTTGTAGCACAACAACCAGGAACACCAATTTTACCCAGGTTCAGTATGTCGCAACTAGGCGGCGTTCCTACTCCGGCAACCTAACTAAATCAGGGTTGAAGCCTGAAGTATACAAAGTACAATGTGAGTAGGGTTTCGCTAACTCAGCGAGGATCAACTTCTCTACGAGTTGGCTTCTAGCTATTTTTCTATATGTTGTCTTTCTTCTCTCCCGTCTGGCTTTATATAATAGTCGGGTTAGGGCTTACAGAAAGGAAACCTAGAAGACTACGGAAAGTATCTAAATTGGAAAGCAGGAATCCGCCTTCTACTCCAAGCCTCACCACTTTGGGCCCTTGTCCGGGTTCTTCTAGAATCCGGCTTCTGTGCGTCAGCTTACTGGGCCGCCTAATGGACTGTGATCCATTACCAATCAGGCCACCCTGGTAATCCGGCTCTTTAGGACAATACCGGGGTCCACAGTTCACTAGTGTTCTCTCTCCATAAAAGATAGATAACATGTTGGGTAAACAAATTACAGCTGGGCAATAAAAATATATAAAGGCTTCACCGTATTGCATATGCATGACATGATGATTACTATGTGATTCATGCGGGCATTACAACATAATTCATAGACCGTTATCCAACTGCATCTATCACTAATAATTCACCCTCGGAGCGTCATCCAATCAAACCTCGTGTATTAAGTTGCAAGCAACATATTATTGCCTTAAGTAAAGTATGTAATGTAAACAATGAAAACATTGTTGTTTTCTCCCTAATGACAACAGCACATCCCCCATCCGTTACGTTTCTGTCACTCTAGCGTGAATGAAAGGGAGGCATGAACCCACTATCAAGCATAAGTACTCCCTCTTGGTGTAAAAAGTATCAACTTGGCCAGAACATCTACTAGTAACAGAGAGCATGCAAGATCATAAATAACATAAACATGATAGATTGATAATCACTTGACATAGCATTCAATATTCATCAGTCCTAGCAAACACAACATGTAGCATTACAAACAGATTATCTTGATCATGTTAGGCAGCTCACAAGATCTAAACATGAGGGATAAGGAGGAGAACACAACCATCTAGCTACTGCTATGGACCCGAAGTTCAAGAATGAACTACTCACGCACCCCTCCGGAGACATGCATGGTCACGAAGAGCCCTCCCCGTATTGATTCCCCCTCCCGGCAGGATGCTAGGGAGAGCTTCAGAACCCTCCCGGACTAGGGTTGACAATGACAGAGGCTATGGAACTTTTCGTGGATGGAGGCTCGGGTATTTAGTGTTAACCCAAGAATGACCTTAAATAGGAGAAAGGGCAATGTCGGTGGGCAGCCAGGGGAGCCACACCACCTGGTGGCGCGACCAAGGGGGGCCGCGCCACCCTATGCTGTGGTGGCTCCAGGCCTCCTCTCCGGATCCCGTCCGGACTCCGTGTACATGACAAATTTCTAAGACCCTGGGATTTTGTTTCGTCCAATTCCGACAATATTTTCAGAACAACTTTTCTGAAACAAAAAACAACGGAACACAAGAACTGGCACTTTGGCATCTTGTTAATAGGTTAGTCCCAGGAAATCCATAAAAATGATGTAAAGTGTATAGAAAACATGTAGCATATGGCATGAAAACAACATGGAACATCAGAAATTATAGATACATTTGAGACGTATCAACATGCTACCACACAATCTTGATCAAATAATATTGTAAAGCACAAGTCATGAATGAAGCGATCAAAGTCAATGGTCTATAGTTTGCTAACAAATAGATAATGAGTAAACAACTGAATCATATGCGATTTTTTTCTCATGAATAGTACTTCCAAAAAAACCATCAAAACGTTTTGCATAAGAGTTAACTCATAAAGCAATAGATTCTAAATAAAAGACATCGATCAACACGTAGGAAGATTTAAGTTCCAGCAGTGGCTTTCAACTTTCAACATATATATCTCATGGATATTTTCAACAAATAGTAATATAATATGTGCAATAAACTAGCATGTAAAAATTGTTGCACACAAAGTTGACACAAGTGTTTGCTTCTGAGACAGAAAGAAGTAGGAAAACTGACTCAACATAAAAGTAAAAGAAAGGCCCTTGATACGTCATAAATGTATCCCTAATTTCTGATGTTCCATGTTGTTTTATTATTGTTTCCCACATGTTTGCTATGCACTTTATGTCATTTTTATCGATTTTCCGGACTAACCTATGACAAGATGTCATAGAGCCAGTTCCCTGTTTTCTGTTGTTTTAAGTTTCAGAAAAGTTGTTCTGGAAATATTCTCGGAATTGGAAAGTTCGAAGCCCAGAAGTCTTAGAATTCCCGAAGGTTCCATAGAGTCCCGAAGAGACCCGGAGGGGGGCCTCAGGAGGCCCACACCATAGGGCGGCGCGCCCCCCTTGGCCGCCCAGGGGGTGGTGTGGGGCCCCCAGGCCTCCACCGCCTTTGCCCTTTCGCCGATTTAATCCCCCCGAGACATAAACCCTAAAAAGATCCCACTTTTTCCCGAGCAACACCCAAGGCCGCCGTCATCGTCATCCCGAGATCGAGAGGGTTCTGGAGCTGTCCCCGGCACCCTGCCGGAGGGGAAATCATCACCGGAGGGGTCTACAGCACCATGCCATCCTCCGAAGTGATGCTTGAGTAGTTCATCCCTGTACTACGGGTCCATAGCAGTAGCTAGATGGTTGTTCTCTCCACTTTGTACCTCATGTTTAGATCTTGTGAGCTGCCTATCATGATGAAGATCATCTTTATGTAATGATACATGTTGTATTTGCTAGGATCTGATGAATGTTGAATGCTATGTCTTCTGATTATCAATCTATCTTGTTATCTTCATGCTTATGTTATTTATGATCTTGCATGCTCTCCGTTGTTAGTAGATGCTCTGGCCAAGTAGATGCTAGTAACTCCAAGAGGGAGTATTTATGCTCGAGTGACAGAAACGTGACAGATGGAGGATGTGATGTTGTCATTAGGGAGAAAACAACAATGCTTTGTCTAAGGATGATGTTATTGTTTACATTACACACTTTTCTTACTGCAATTATCTGTTGCTTGCAACCTAATACCCAACGTTTGTTTAGATGATATTCGAAGGGTGGATTATTAGTCATAGATGCAGTTGGATAACGGTCTATGTATTTTGTTGTAATGCCCGCATGAATCACACAGTAATCTTTATGTATTGCATATGCACAATGGTGCAACCTTCATTTCTGTCAATTGCCCAGCTATAATTTATTCATCATACATGTTATTTATCTTTCACGGAGAGACACCACTAGTGAACTGTGGACCCTGGTCCTTTTTCCTCATACTGATAAACACCTACTGCTTTCATACTGTTACTACTGCTTTCATATTGTTCTCCTACTGTTTTCCACACCATACATTAACCTCTTTGTGTTCAGCAAAAGCGATGAGATTGACAACCTCACTGCTTCGTTGGGGCAAAGTGATTTGATTGTGTTGGGTAGGTTCCACGTTGCTTCTGAACCAATAGTGCGCCCTGCCATCTCAGCTACTTCAACCTTCTGAAGTTAATCCTTCCTCCTACTGGTCGATTCAACCTTGGTTTCTTTATGAGGGAAACTTGCTATTGTGCTCTTCATACCTTCCTCTTGGGGTCTCCCAACGAACGTGTGTATCACGCGCATCAGCCCTTTGCAGAGGGAAGCAGGGATAAATCATGTGCTAGAGCTTTTTAAGTTTTGAAACATATAGAGAGTATAAAAATAAATTTTGAGAGAGGTGTTTCTCCATCTCAACGAATGACATCGAATGATTTATCATCATTTCACGTTTAAAGGCTTCAAGAGAGGCTCCCGTAGAGAAGAATAAAGTTCCTCTTACCCTTTGTTTGAACAAGCTAAGTTCATGATTTCTCAAGCCCATAGTGTTAAGAGATTTATTTGGTTATAAGTTGTAATTTATCTTTTAGGGGCTCGGCACCCGCTTGCCTGCTCTTTTTACAATATTAGAGACTTAGCACATTATTCATGCTAGTCAAGGTGTGAAGCCAAATAAACATGAAAGAGACAATAAAGCATCCAATACTTCCTCATGAGCTAAAACAGAGAACAAAACATATTTAATAATTTTGAAGGTTTAAAGGTAGCACACGAAATATTTACTTGGAATGGCAGGAAATACCACATACTAGGTAGGTTTGGTGGACACAAATGGCATGGATTTTGGCTCAAGGTTTGGATGCACGAGAAGCATTCCCTCTCAGTATAGGGTTTAGGCTAGCAAGGTTGTTTGAAGCAAACACAAGATATCAACTAGTACAAAAAAGACTTACATGAAAACAAATTGCAAGCAGTATAAGACTCTATAATGTCCTCATTGTTACTCAAACACCTTTACCAGAAAATATCTAGACCTTAGAGATACCAATCATGCAAACCAAATTTCAACAAGCTCTATGGTAGTTCTCCACTAATAGGTTTTAACCACATGATACAAGAGTTTAAACATGAACTATTTGAAAGCTCAAAACAATTGCCAGGTATTAAATTATCCAAGACAATGATCTACAAGAATATGTATGTCTTTTCCAATATACAATATACAATATACCACATGTAGCATTTTCTGTTTCCAACCAAACACCATTATTTCAACACAAACTCTCCAAATAATTTATCAATGAAACAACAGAGTACTACTCTACAAGAACTAACAACTCTGAATAAGAGATGCATGAAAAACATGAGCTAAAAGAATTGCAGCAGCTAGACAATAAACAAAGAATATGAGTATTCATATGAAAAAGAGGAGCGTGTCTCTCTCCCACACAAGAACTCTACGATCCAACCAAGTTTATTACAGAAAAAAGCTCCAATTAAAGTACATAAGATGTGAATGAATAAAAATATAGTTCCACTAGAAATGACCTGATAAGTTGTTAATGAAGAAGGGGATGCCTTGGGAATCCCCAAGCTTAGACGTTTGAGTCTTCTTGAAATTTGTTGGGATGATCCACGGGGGATCCCCAAGCTTTGGCTTTTCACTCTTCTTGATCACATTATATCATCCACTTCTCTTGACCCTTGAAAACTTCCTTCACACCAAACTCAAAGTAATTCTCAATAGAGGGTTAGTGCATAATAAAAAAAACTCACATGTTCTGCATGGACACAAGCATTACCAATACTTTCTAAACATTAGCTACAGACACTAATGTTTTGTTGACCAAAGAAATCCACTCAATATAGTAAAAGAGAGAATGCAAAATAAAAGGCAGAATCTGTCAAAACTAGACCAATCTGTAAAGATGAATTTTTTTGAGGCACTTACATTGCTCATATCAGAAAACCCAGAACTAAGAAAAGTTGCGTACATATATAAGGATCACGCACAAAATGTTTAAGGATGTTTAGATTTTTCTGTAATTTATTATGAATTAAACGGTGGACAGCAAAAATCTGTTCCTGCGCAGAAATCTGAATCTAGCATCAACTTTCAACGAGAGACTTTACTTGGCACAACAATTTGAAAAAGTAAAGATACAAAGGAGTTGTTACACAAGTAAACAACACCTTTAATCAGAGAAAACAAAAGAAAAAATACAGAAATAAAACATGGGTTATCTCCCAATAGTGTTTTTCTTTAACGCCTTTTAACTAGGCACAGAAAGTAAGAATCAGGTATTTTCAAGTGAAGAAGCATCCAAATCAATAACAGAAACCTTACGTTTACCTATCTTACCCTTACTCTTACTTTTAGGGAACACATGACTACAGCCCGGTGTGGAGGTGAAATTCATGGTGCCTTTTCCCATATCTATTGTTGCTCCCGAGGGTTTTAGCAGAGATCTTCCAAGAGTAATTTTTCCTTTTCCTACACATTCAATAACAAGATAATCAGTGGATACCGTTATTACTAGGATTTTTGTAAACACTCCTTTAGCTACCCCAATGGGTAATATAATGGCATTTCCAGTAAGAGGTATTCCTTCTCCACCTTCACAAAGTTCCCAAAGATTCAAAGATTCGTAAATATCTTTAGGCATGAGACAAAATTCAGACATAATATCACAACGAGCATGAAAATTTTCACCATAAAAAGCAACTTTTACTGTAGGGATCCATTTTGAGATTTTGAAATTTATTGGGACATAATCACAAGATATATGTGCCTCAAGAGTGTTTAATCTAGCATGAATGCTCACAAGGGCTGAATCAAATTTACTAGAGGTTGCAATAAACTTTTTATGGCATTATATCCCCATCACAATGAAGGAAATCTTATCCTACTACAACATCCAAAGCATATATATAAGAACGAACAAGACCAAAGTAAAATCTACTAAGAAACATGCTTAGACTCATTTTAGGCTCAGTTTTACAATAAGAACAAAAAATTCTAGACCAAGCTTCTGTAAAACTCTCCTCACTCCCTTGTTTGAAAGTGAAGATCCTTTCCTCAGGTGACATAGTAATAGGGACACGACTAGAGATAAAGGCAACTTTAAATATGAACTAATTTTTTGTGTGTGTTTTTATATAAAGAAGCAAACAAGACAAAATAAAATAAACTAAGCAAAACAATAACAAAGTAAAAAAGATTGGAGTTGAGAGACTCCCCTTGCAGAAATCCTTTTCCTCCCCGGCAACAGCGCGAGAAAAGAGCTTGATGGCGTGTGAACACACATTCGTTGGGAGACCCCAAGAGGAAGGTATGATGAGTACAACAGCAATTTTCTCCCTCGGTAAGAAACCAAGGTTTAATCAGATCAGTAGGAGAAATAAATCACTTCTGAAGGTTGTTGACAGCTGATGTTGGCAGGGCGGATTACCAGGATCAGCAACAACGTGGAATCTGCACACAACACAACCAAGATAATTTGCCCCAACGAAACAGTGAGGTTCTCAATCTCACCAATCTTGCTGAAAACAAAGGATTAGACGTATAGTGTGGAAAATGATGTTGTTTATAGTGAATAAGATGAGAACAATGTTTGTAGTGAAAAAGAACAGTGTTTGCAGTAGGTTGTATTATCAGTGTAAAAGAATGGACCGGGGTCCACAGTTCACTAGTGGTGTCTCTCCATAACATATAAATAAATGCTGGGTGAACAAATTACAGCTGGGCAATTAACAAATAGAGAATGCACCGTAATGCATATACATGACATGATTACTACTATGATATTCATTTGGGTGTTACAACATTATACATAGACCATTATATAACTGCATCTATGACTAATAATCCAACCTCAGGATGTCATCCGAGAAAACTTTGGGTATTAAGTTGCAATCAACAGATTATTGCATTAAGTAAAGTGCGTAATGTAAACAACAGAGTTATCCTTAGACAAAACATTGATATTTTAACCCTAGTGGCAGCAACACATCCACAATCTTAGAAGTTACTGTCACTCTCCCTGATTATTGGAGGCATGAACCCACTATCTAGCATAAATGCTCCCTCTTGGAGTCACAAGCATCTACTTGGCCAGAGAATTTACTAGCAACGGAGAGCATGCAAGATCATAAATAACATATATGATAGATCTATAATCAACTTGACATAGTATTCAATATTCATCGGATCCCAGCAAACACAACATGTAGCATTACAATAAGATGATCTTGATCATGTTAGGTGATACGTCTCCAATGTATCTATAATTTCTGATGTTCCATGTTGATAGTATGCCAATTGCTACATGTTTTCCGTATGTTTTCCTACGTTTTCCGGGAATAACGTATTAACAAGATGCCCAGTGCCAGTTCCCTGTTTTCTGTTGTTTTTTGATTTGAGAAAAGTTGTTCTGGAAATATTCTCGGAATTGGACCCCACGAATCCCGAAGTTTCTATTTTCCCCGGAGGCTTCCAGAAGTCCGAAAAGAAGTCGAAGACGGGCCCCGGAGGGCCCTCACCATGCCCAGGCACATGCCCACCCCTGGCCGCTCCTGGGGGTGGTGAGGAGCCTCCGGTGCCCCCCTGACGTCGCCCTTTCGCCTATTTGTACTCCCCCGAGGGAAAACCCTAGGAGAATCGGCGAAATTCCACGAAACCTTCCGCAGCCGCCGTCATCGTCAACCCAAGTTTCGGGGGACAGATCTTTGTTCTGGCACCCTGCCGGGACGGGGAAGTGCCCCGGGAAGCCATCTCCATCGACTCCACCGCCATCTTGTAACATCCCAAGTCTGAAAAATAGCCTATAGAATGTTTTGCTCTCTGTTATTTTATGTTTTGCATCATGGCATCATGTTGATTGCATTTGTTTTGTTTGTTTTCCATTTGTTTTCCTCTGTTTTCATTTGTTTTCCTTTGTTTTCTATTTGAATTTCAACTCAAATTTCAAACCTTTTTGTTTCATCCTTGTGATGTTACAATTTCTAAAAAGATATTTCAAAATAAAACAATTGTTTGTTTCCATTAAAGTGTGATTTCAAAACTGTTGTGTTGTTTCTATCAAAAATTCATTGAATATCAAACCCTTTTCAAATTCAATTTGTTTTCCATTTGAAATTCCAAACCAACATCCAAATTTTTGTTTCCAAATAAAAACCTTAATTGTTTCCAATTATCCCATAATGTTCAACTAATAAAATGGTGTTTTTATTTCAATTAATTAATACCAATGTGGTTTCAAATTCAAAGCAAATCATCAACATCACCTAATTTGAACCTTTTGAAATTACCAAACAAATCAACCATTTGTTCTATCTTAAATCAATAGGGTTCACCCTATTCAAATCCTTGTTTCAATATTAATCAATTAATTTCCAAGTTGCTTTCAAATCCAAACCAAATCACTAAACAACACCTCTTTTGAAATTACAAAAAGAACCAAAACATTGTTGTACTCTTTGTTTCCAATTAAACTCATTGGTTTTCCATAATTAAATTCTTGTTTTAAATAACCAATTATTAACCAAAATTTCATTCAAATGCAAGCCATTACAAAAACAGCAAATAAATTTAAATTCTCAAAAACCTAAGTGGCCAAGTGGTGGTTGTTGAGCCAACAAACTCACAGGAATTCTTCTCAAATTTTTTGCAACTCAAAACCCTCCAATCTCTTCCCTTTTCTAATTGCTACAAAATAAATAAATTGGAACAGATAATTAAAAGGGGGGAGAGAGAGAGAGCAGCAGGCCCAATTTTTCTCCTAGCCCACCTATTTCCCCTTCTAGCCCAGCCCAACCTATTCCCTCAGGCCCATACCCCTTCCCCTGTCTTCTTCATCCTGTAGGGCTCAAATCCTAGCAACTCCACGTCGACAGAGGGAGCAGGCAACGGCTGCCACTCCTCCTCCCCCTCCTTAAGTCCAGCTCGATACCCTAGGGTTTACCCTCCACCCTTCTTCTCCCTCCTTCCTCTCTTCCCCCGCCTCCATTCTCTCCCTTCCCCTCTCTCTTTCTCCTCTGCTCTGTATTTCCCTGAACCCAACACCTCCACCCGAAAAAACAGCCCCTTCTCTCCGGTGATCGCCGGCGTGGGAGGCGCCCTCCGGCCAGGGCGGGTGCGGGAATGGAAACCCTGCACCACCCTCTTCCTCCTCCACCCCGCGGCGCTGGCCGGGAGCCAGCACAGCGCCGCCACCGTCGCCGACATCCCGCCGGTCGCTGCACCTCCTGCCCCCTGCGACCCGCTTCTGTCCGCCCCGACTCCCTCGAGCGCTCAAGGTGAGGCCGCTCCTCCCTCGACTTCCTCCCTCTCGCCCTCTACCTCCTCCCCTAGCGGCGCCTCCCTATTTTTCCCTCCGGCGAGCAGCAGCCGAGCGCTGCGTTCGCTGCTGTCCGTTTCCATCGAGTTGCAGTTCCAATCGGGTTCAGATAAATTCAGTTAACTTCCGCGCAGCCACAGCTTAAGCCCCCCCGAGCCCCTTCTCTGTCACAACTCGAGCACTAGCCCACTGGTATCAGCACCCCTTGGAGCAGCAGGAGGTGGGGGGATCGAATCCCACCCCCTGCAGATTAACACAACCTTTTTATTTTTCAATTGTTTGGTCACAGAACTTCTCATTAATCACAACTAGGCCCCTGGTAATTAATTCTAGCCCTGCAAATTTTTTTTCCAAGTCCCTAATAAGATAAAAATGGCAGATTTGCACCCAATTTTGTAAATTGCATAAGAAATTCATCCCAACTCCAAATTTAACTTTTTTATATGTTTTCAATACCAAATTAAATGTTCTTTCCAAATATAAAATTTGTTTACTGTTTTGAATATTTTAAATTGGTGAAAAATTTGAAAACTTGTCAAATTCACTTAAACTTGCAAAATTCATAACTTGAGCATAAAAATTCCAAATCCCACAAACTAAATATGTTTTCCAATCAACTTTTCATGTACTTTCCAAATATAAATTTTGTTTGCTGTTTTGAATAATTTAAATTGCTGAAAACAACTGTTTCTTGTTTAATGCATTTAAAATTGCCAAAATAATAACTTGCTCATTTTAAATCCAATTTCCACAAATGAAATATGTTTTCCATGCAAAATTAAACCCTCTTTCCAAATATAAACTTTGTTTTCTGTTTTGAATAATTAAAATTGGTTAAATAATTTAAACCTTGTTTAATTCATTTAAAATTGGTAATTTCATAACTTGATCAAAACAAATTCTTTTTGAACATATAAAATATGTTTTAAAACCATAAAAGCATAACCTTTTCAAATATGAACTTCACTAAATGTTTTGCCCAAATAAAAATTCAAATAAGTTCATGTTTGAATTAAATTCATTTAATTCTTGCTCAAACTTGTTTAATTCTTAAATAATTTATTTGAAATCCTCTTTCAACAAGTGAAACATGTATTCCAACTAAAATCTTGTTTTCTTTTCAAATATGAACTTTGTTATCTATTTTGAACAATTAAAATTGATGAAAACAACAATTGTTTGTG
The DNA here is from genome assembly GCA_028641055.1 of Alopecurus myosuroides. Taxonomy (NCBI): domain Eukaryota; kingdom Viridiplantae; phylum Streptophyta; class Magnoliopsida; order Poales; family Poaceae; genus Alopecurus; species Alopecurus myosuroides. Next base: position 180,369,041 of record CM054062.1, read on the forward strand.
TGACATGTTTAAGTAACCCAAAATTTCTAAACTTAATAAATGATTTCCAAAACTTGTTAAATACTTTTATCACTTGCATCTTTTATTGTTATTTGTTGTTATTTTGTTGTTAACATCATGCATGCATCATGCTAACAACTTTCACATAATAATTAGTTGTAAGTCATTTGTTCCACTTAATGCATGGACCCTTTCCCATATGCAACTCAAAATTGCATAGGGGTCCATCTTGATTGTGTTACCATGTCACTTAGTTTATTTTGATGCATCTACTAAATTGACATGCATCATCCCATGATTGTGCACTATGCCATGATGATGATTGATTATATTTCTGCCTTGTTTGTTTGCTTCTTCTCGGATACACGACGACGTTGAGACCGACGATACTTACAACACCCCTTCTAAGGATTTTAGCTCAGTACCAGGCTACTGGGTTTGCAGGCAAGTTATCACTCACATGAACCATCGTGTTCCTTTCAACATTGATTACCGATACTTTCCGTTGTACTTTTCTGCTAGCCTTAGTAGTAGTTGTTTCTGTTACGAACCTATCACATGAATCCCTTAACCCTGATATTGCCTCACCTCCACTCCTATCACCCCTTTGTTTGAGCCCGTGTCTTACTAGCATGCTTAGGTTGTTTTGCTCGAGTCTGTTACCCGTTACTTTCTGTTACTATTTCTATTACGTTCTAGGGGCTCGATGTTTAATCAATCAATCATGCTAATGTTACTATTAATAATAAATTTGATGATAAGGCACCGGCAGGAGGCCCAGGGTGGTTTTGAGGCCTGCTAGTGTCGACCCTAATAGGAAAAGGGTCTTGTCTACTGATCCATGATGAGCGCACTAACCGCATGTGGGAAGCGAGTATGGGCGCCCCCCTCAATTTGATTCGATTTGCATCTCGTCCAAATCGCCACACGTAGTTCGGGCTTTCCATTTGCTGCATGCATGATCTTGCGAGCCCAGGCCAGGGTGGAACTTTTGTAGTCGGCATTTAGGGCGGCGTGGTCTTCCAGTGCTATGAGGGTCCCCTTTTCTTCGTGGGGCTCGATTAGCCGCGCACGCACAGCACGTGGTGCTTTGGGCTTGATGCGAAGAAGAGTTGAGTTGTGTTGAGTGCCCCGCTTGGTGGGAGGCATCCCATCTGGCGGGTTATTCATACGTGTACGGCCAAATTGGTGCAACCCTGCAGGGATAATCTTCTCGAGAAGCCGTGTTTTCCGCGGTTATGGATTACTTGGTGAAAGTACTGCCTAACAAGTACTCAGGACAACTTAAACCTAATGATTAACAATCTTACACCCAATGATTAACAACTTGACTAGTAATAGGCTTATTGACACAATAATATGAACCATCATTAATACAACTGTGTGAGTTATCCTCGGATTGCTTCTTTGGATAAGGGGCGAGATCCAGGATGGGTTTGTTTGAAGTTATCTTTCAGTTGGTTACAATACTCGATCTTATCCCCGTTCTGTTAGTTGGAAGTTGTAGTTCTCTGTAGTTGGTTAGCGCAGCCAGTTGCAGCATATTTTATATCCCCTTTCTTCCGTTGAACTCAAAGCATATGTGCTTGGTGTTGACGGGTTACACTTTGGTGAACTGTGAGTCTTGCTTGCCAGTACGTTTATGTACTGACCCCTTTGGGGCTGTGGTTTCCGCAGACCTACGTTTCCGAGGATCTACATGGTGGCTACGACGTGGAGTATGACGAGACTGTTGACGAGTAGATAGCGGACCCGGGCAGGATCCGAGACTTCGTGGATGGGCTCCGTCTTTTCGTTTCCGGTCTCTTAGGCCTATTTGGTTCTTGTCTGTACTCAGACATGTTGAATGCTTCCGCTGTGATGTAATGATGAATTGTTGGGGCATGTGCCCTCTGAATGATTGTATTTGCTATCTCTGCTCTAATGAGAGCTATTTGCAACTTATTTCAATCTTTTGTGTCGTAGAGATCTGTTGTGATATCACTTGTTCCAATGCCGTTGACGTACCATGTGTGTATGTTTTTGAAGTACGTCAATGGAAGTATCCTGATTTCTATGGGATAGTTTACGTCGACGCTGAACAGATAGGGGTTGGTTGTCACACATACGTGTGTTGGCCTACTCGTAAGAGGACGCGGGTGCCGGTAAGCCCCGTAATCCAATCTACTACTGTTCAACGGAACGGCGAGTATCCTTTAGAAGTCCGGGTGCGACAAATGGTATCAGAGCCTGTCTGCCTGTAGGATCCCTTTTTACTGGTCGCAGTTGAGTCTAGAAAACTATTTTGTAGCTATATAGGAAAAATGAAACGTGAGAGTAGGAATTCTGTTCTTTTTCTTCTTTCCCCACCCACCCTCCCTTTTATGGTAAGGAAGTGCAACGTTGTTTTCCCTTCTCATCTAAACTTTCAAGTTAGGATTTCACGAATCCTGGTTTCTCTAGGATGGTTATATCTACTAGACCATAGGAGTGGAGGTGGTTGTGACATGATTTATCATGTTGCCTACTCACTATTGAGAACGGAGGCGTGTAAGCCCCGGAAGCAAATCCTCTATTCCTTAAGCAGTAGATATTGATCCTTTAGAAGCCCGGATGGGTTTTTTTCCGTAGTACCTCAGGAGTTTTTGATCTCGTTTTCCCGGTGTTGCTTCGTTATCTTGTTCTTCCCAACATCCTTTTCGTCCGTTCAAATCTTGTTGTTGTTTTCCACTTCAATTCTTCTACCGGCGTCTAATCAAAACTTCCCAAATATCAAGTCTATCTGGCCAGAAAGGTTGTTGTTGTTGTTGTTGGTTCCAGGCTATGAGAGCTGGCATTCCTCACCTGGGGTTGTTTCGAGGAAGCATTCCTGAAGCACCACATTCCAGATAGTCTATTCTCCAAATGAATCAAGCTCTATCCAGCTATACACCCTCAATACAAAAACCACTCCCTTTATTTGAAAATGTTCCGGTGGTTTGCGAAATGCCTATCGTTTTGAACTTCCAGAAAAACTATCCAATGTGCACGATGTGTTTCACGTGTCACAGCTCAAGAGGATCTTCCCAAGAAGTTTCCGGACCTTTTCTTTTCTCAGTAGGAATCTCGGGGCGCGATTCCTTCAAGGGGGGCGTTTTGTAACATCCCAAGTCTGAAAAATAGCCTTTAGAATGTTTTGCTCTCTGTTATTTTATGTTTTGCATCATGGCATCATGTTGATTGCATTTGTTTTGTTTGTTTTCCATTTGTTTTCCTCTGTTTTCATTTGTTTTCCTTTGTTTTCTATTTGAATTTCAACTCAAATTTCAAACCTTTTTGTTTCATCCTTGTGATGTTACAATTTCTAAAAAGATATTTCAAAATAAAACAATTGTTTGTTTCCATTAAAGTGTGATTTCAAAACTGTTGTGTTGTTTCTATCAAAAATTCATTGAATATCAAACCCTTTTCAAATTCAATTTGTTTTCCATTTGAAATTCCAAACCAACATCCAAATAGTTGTTTCCAAATAAAAACCTTAATTGTTTCCAATTATCCCATAATGTTCAACTAATAAAATGGTGTTTTTATTTCAATTAATTAATACCAATGTGGTTTCAAATTCAAAGCAAATCATCAACATCACCTAATTTGAACCTTTTGAAATTACCAAACAAATCAACCATTTGTTCTATCTTAAATCAATAGGGTTCACCCTATTCAAATCCTTGTTTCAATATTAATCAATTAATTCCCAAGTTGCTTTCAAATCCAAACCAAATCACTAAACAACACCTCTTTTGAAATTACAAAAAGAACCAAAACATTGTTGTACTCTTTGTTTCCAATTAAACTCATTGGTTTTCCATAATTAAATTCTTGTTTTAAATAACCAATTATTAACCAAAATTTCATTCAAATGCAAGCCATTACAAAAACAGCAAATAAATTTAAATTCTCAAAAACCTAAGTGGCCAAGTGGTGGTTGTTGAGCCAACAAACTCACAGGAATTCTTCTCAAATTTTTTGCAACTCAAAACCCTCCAATCTCTTCCCTTTTCTAATTGCTACAAAAAAAATAAATTGGAACAGATAATTAAAAGGGGAGAGAGAGAGAGCAGCAGGCCCAATTTTTCTCCTAGCCCACCTATTTCCCCTTCTAGCCCAGCCCAACCTATTCCCTCAGGCCCATACCCCTTCCCCTGTCTTCTTCTTCCTGTACGGCTCAAATCCTAGCAACTCCACGTCGACAGAGGGAGCAGGCAACGGCTGCCACTCCTCCTCCCCCTCCTTAAGTCCAGCTCGATACCCTAGGGTTTACCCTCCACCCTTCTTCTCCCTCCTTCCTCTCTTCCCCCGCCTCCATTCTCTCCCTTCCCCTCTCTCTTTCTCCTCTGCTCTGTATTTCCCTGAACCCAACACCTCCACCCGAAAAAACAGCCCCTTCTCTCCGGTGATCGCCGGCGTGGGAGGCGCCCTCCGGCCAGGGCGGGTGCGGGAATGGAAACCCCGCACCACCCTCTTTCTCCTCCACCCCGCGGCGCTGGCCGGGAGCCAGCACAGCGCCGCCGCCGTCGCCGACATCCCGCCGGTCGCTGCACCTCCTGCCCCCTGCGACCCGCTTCTGTCCGCCCCGACTCCCTCGAGCGCTCAAGGTGAGGCCGCTCCTCCCTCGACTTCCTCCCTCTCGCCCTCTACCTCCTCCCCTAGCGGCGCCTCCCTATTTTTCCCTCCGGCGAGCAGCAGCCGAGCGCTGCGTTCGCTGCTGTCCGTTTCCATCGAGTTGCAGTTCCAATCGGGTTCAGATAAATTCAGTTAACTTCCGCGCAGCCACAGCTTAAGCCCCCCGAGCCCCTTCTCTGTCACAACTCGAGCACTAGCCCACTGGTATCAGCACCCCTTGGAGCAGCAGGAGGTGGGGGGATCGAATCCCACCCCCTGCAGATTAACACAACCTTTTTATTTTTCAATTGTTTGGTCACAGAACTTCTCAGTAATCACAACTAGGCCCCTGGTAATTAATTCTAGCCCTGCAAATTTTTTTTCCAAGTCCCTAATAAGATAAAAATGGCAGATTTGCACCCAATTTTGTAAATTGCATAAGAAATTCATCCCAACTCCAAATTTAACTTTTTTTATATGTTTTCAATACCAAATTAAATGTTCTTTCCAAATATAAAATTTGTTTACTGTTTTGAATATTTTAAATTGGTGCAAAATTCGAAAACTTGTCAAATTCACTTAAACTTGCAAAATTCATAACTTGAGCATAAAAATTCCAAATATAATTTAAAAAACTAAATATGTTTTCCAATCAACTTTTCATGTAATTTCCAAATATAATTTTTTTTTGCTGTTTTGAATAATTTAAATTGCTGAAAACAACTGTTTCTTGTTTAATGCATTTAAAATTGCCAAAATAATAACTTGCTCATTTTAAATCCAATTTCCACAAATGAAATATGTTTTCCATGCAAAATTAAACCCTCTTTCCAAATATAAACTTTGTTTTCTGTTTTGAATAATTAAAATTGGTTAAATAATTTAAACCTTGTTTAATTCATTTAAAATTGGTAATTTCATAACTTGATCAAAACAAATTCTTTTTGAACATATAAAATATGTTTTAAAACCATAAAAGCATAACCTTTTCAAATATGAACTTCACTCAATGTTTTGCCCAAATAAAAATTCAAATAAGTTCATGTTTGAATTAAATTCATTTAATTCTTGCTTAAACTTGTTTAATTCCTAAATAATTTATTTGAAATCCTCTTTCAACAAGTGAAACATGTATTCCAACTAAAATCTTGTTTTCTTTTCAAATATGAACTTTGTTATCTATTTTGAACAATTAAAATTGATGAAAACAACAATTGTTTGTGTGACATGTTTAAGTAACCCAAAATTTCTAAACTTAATAAATGATTTCCAAAACTTGTTAAATCCTTTTATCACTTGCATCTTTTATTGTTATTTGTTGTTATTGTCGGGGGGTTACCCCCGAGTAGGGTAAAGACAGGTGGTAAAGGCCGCTTACAGAAGAGAGGTTTGGTCGAGTAGCCGACTACCGGGTACTCGCTACCCGGTCGACTGCTACTCGGTCTCACCTCAAGATGACCAGAAGGAGATATCGATCAAGTTCTGCCCTGACGAGTAGAAGGTTTGGCCCGAGTACAATTGGCGGGAACCTTTGGCGGGAAACTACTCGGGCAGGAAGTCAAAGGAGCCGTTCTGACACAGGATCCCGCGTATCCTGAGTCCGTACTTGGCAGCATTCGAACTACTGTTCACGTGGGGACGGCCTGCCTGACAGTGACAGCATGGAAGCAGGCCGTGGCAGGATAAGGGGGGCCTACTCTGTGCCTAGGTACAGTGATACCAGTCTGTCCCCTAGTTTTGCCCAACGACTTTACAGAAGCAGCCAAGATCAACGACCAAAGCTGTCAGCGAGTACTCGGAGAAAGGACAGTGTGCACACTATGTCGACACTTGTCTAAGATTTGGACGTATCCGGCTGGGCACCGTGTATATAAGGTGCCCCGCCGCCTCCTGCGCGAGGCACGTACACACAGGCTCATAGTGAACCCTAGAAACCCTAAGTTCTTGACCTAGCTCTACTCGGAGAAGAGAGAGAGAGGCTACTCGGTAGCGTTACCATTCGTACTGTGGCTACTCGGAGAGACATCGTAATACATAGAGAAAGGCAGGAGTAGGGGTTTTACCTCCACACGAGGGCCCTGAACCTGGGTACATCGTGTTGTTTGTGTTGTGTGGATCTTACCTCACGCGGCTACTCGTCGCGTGATCCCTCCCCGGACACCTCCAGCGTCCATCGTCCCCACATCATTAGCCATCCCATGGCATCTGCCGTGACACCACCACGACAGTTGGCGCCCACCGTGGGGCAACCAGCGGCGCTGGCTGGAGTTTCTGTTCGGACGGGATCTTCATCGGCGGAGCGCGTAGTTTGTGGCCTTGTCCACAGATTCGGCTCCTTCGACTTCGTCACCGACAACGCCGGCTGTTTCGGCGGCATGGCCATGCCCGAGGGCGGCTCGGTGATCTCCTTCGGCTCGCATCTCGTCTACGTCGCCACCGTCGCCAACAGCGCCTACCCCGAGCTGGTGCAAGACGCGGAGGATCCTCCCGCGGTGGTTGCTGCTCGCGGACGGCCTGCATGCAGCTCTGCATGCTGCGCTGAGGTGATGGTGACGGGCTTGGCGGCGAACACTGGCGCAGCTGCCACTGGCGCTGCGGCCGTTGTCGAGGAGGTTGACGACCCGCCTGCTGGTGGCAGGAACCACCGGCCCTACGAGAAGGAGAGCAACCTGCCGCCTTCCACGTCTACGGTCATTCCCGCGTCTGCAGCGCGAACCGGCATGCCCACTCCCACCGACGTCGAGCTCCTAGCCGCGAGGGAGCAGCTCGAGCGGCAACGCCAGGAGCTGCTCGCCGAGCAGGCGGAGTTGGAGAAGATCAGGCTTGAGCTGAGTTTGGACCAGCTCGAGTACAACAAGGCCCACGGCTTCACGCCGGTTGCCAGGAGGCCCAGCAGAGTGGGCGCTACGCGGCGCAACCTGGGCGCCGAGATGGCGACAGTTGCGGAGGAGCCCGCGCAGTCCGCCACCGCGAACACCTTCACAAGGCCAAGGTACAGCACACCCGCCAAGACGCTGCGAGCTGCGCAAGCCGTGGCTGCCGAGTTGCCGCGCCTAGATGGAGAAGCGCGTCTCAGGCAGCAGGAGAGGCTCAATGAGTTGGTGCTGGAGGCCGCCAGGCAGAACGAGGAGTTCCGGAAGGCCAATCCGGGAGCTGGAGCCTCGCAGGTAGTTCACTCGCATGCGGCAAGATCTAACGATCAAGCCTCATCTCCGCATCCTAGCCGCGAGAAGAGCCGCAGCGGGCGTTCGGGTAGGGACAGGCAAATGCAGGTGTATGACCCGGCTGCTGCCGCGAAACAGACTGCTGTGCCGCAGCAGCCCGGGCAGGAACACAACGCTGCAAGAGCAGGCTCTCAAGCCCATCAAGCTCAAAGCCGTGCCCGAGAAGCCGCGCGTCCGGGTACTTCTCGGCAACCCGCAGCCCCGCCTACTCGGCAGAGGCAGCAGCCGCGCCCAGTGGCACCAGTCGCCAACCCGGTGGAGCAGCCCGCAGCAATGCAGGTGGATAGGTATGATGATGGCTACTCGGCTATGGAGATGGCTGGTTATGACATCCATGACCGTGTTGGTGAGCGTGTGTTGGCGCCTGGAGATGCAAGGCACCAGTTGGATCGTCTCAGCTTGTCGGCGCGGCTTGAGAGCACGGGTCCTCCTGGCCCCGAGTGCTTTGGCCCGCGCATCATGAACGAGCCGTCCGTGAAGGGTTTCCAGCTCGCAAGAGGCACCAAGAGCTACAATGGTAGCACCAAGCCTGAAGATTGGCTCAACGACTACGTCACCGCAGTCCACATTGCGGGTGGCAACAGGAGATGGGCGGTGCGCTATGTGCCGCAGATGCTAGAGGGTCCAGCCCGCACTTGGCTCAACAACTTGCCCAAGCACAGCATTAACTGCTGGCTGGACTTCTCGGACGCATTCGTCAGCAACTTCACCAGCACCTACAAGAGGCCGAATAGGCCACAGCAGTTGTCGGCTTGCCGGCAGCGAGAAGACGAGACGGACCGCGAGTACCTTACTCGGTGGAGCACCTTGAGGAACACCTGTGAGGGTGTGAATGAGGCACAGGCCATCACTTGGTTTGCGCAGGGATGCCGACATGGCAGCATGCTTTGGCAGAGATTGCAGAGGGAGATGCCGAACACCCTGGCCGAGACCATCAAGATTGCGGATCAGTACGCACTCGGAGATCCTACTCAGCCACTGATGGATTCCTCTGAGCCGAGAAGAAACTTCAACAGCAGCAAGCGCAACGAGTTCCGCAACAAGCGCCGAGTAGATACTCGGTATGATCCTGAAGAGGTGAATGCAGTGAATGTCGGAGGCGGTGGTGGCCAAAGGCAGAAACCTGCTGGAGCCTACGGGCAGAACCAGAACCAGGGCCAAGGCAACAAGAAACCGTTCCGCACTGCGCAGCCGGGTAGCGGGAACTCCGAGCAGCCGAAGAAGTTTGTCTTCGATGACATGAAGGATGGTCCGTGTAGCTTTCACACTCATCATCCCTCGAGGCCTGCTAACCACACTACTCGGCAGTGCGAGTGGTGGGATGTGATCAAGAGTGATGACTTGCCTCCTCCTCCTCCTCTGCCAGCCGCCAATGCTACTGTTCAGCCTACTCGCGCTCCCGTAGCTCGGCCGCCAGTCTATCCGAGAAGAGAGAATGTCAACCAGGTGGCTTTAGGAGCCAACCGGAACTTCAACAACGAGAGATACCGCAACAACAACAACAACTACAACCGCAACAACAACAACAGAGGCAACAACAACTATCAGGGCAACAACAATGGCAACAATGGCAACAATGGGGGCAATGGCTCCAATCAGTACCAAGAGCACCATGAGAGCTATATGATCTTCACTTCTGAGGCAGTCGACAAGCAGTCGCAGCACAGGTGGGCCATGGAGGTCAATGCAGTGATTCCGGTCGTCCCTCACTACATGTATTGGTGTGACCAGGAGATCAGGTGGACTCGGGCAGATCACCCCAAGGTGATGCCCAATCCGGGTACCTATGCTTTGGTTCTGGATCCTACCTTCCTGGGCCCCGAGAAGAATGTGAGGTTCAGCAAGGTGCTGATCGACAACGGCAGCAGCATCAACATTGTGTACAAGGATACACTCGAGAAGCTTGGCCTGGCCGAGAACATGATGCTGCCTAGCAAGACCACTTTCCATGGCATTGTGCCCGGGATCTCATGCAACCCGATTGGCCGAGTATGGATTGATGTGCTATTCGGCACTCGGGAGAACTGCCGCACAGAGCGCCTGCAGTTTGAAGTGGTGGATCATCAGAGCCCATATCATGCTCTACTCGGCAGGCCTGCTCTGAGCAAGTTCATGGCTTCTACCCATGTGGCCTATCTGAAGATGAAGATCCCCGGTCCCAATGGCATCATCACCATCTCGGGAGATTACAAGAAATCCATGGAGTGTGCCTCTGCTAGCTCCCAGCTGGCGGAATCGATGGTGATTGCTGCCGAGAAGAAGAAGATGTACGAGGTGGTGGCCATGGCTCAGTCCGCACAAGCTGGCGCACAAGGTGTGCCGAGTACCCAGCATGGTACTGCTTTCCAAGCTGCCAAGGAGACCAAGACGGTCCAGGTTGACCCCGAGTTCCCGGAGCGTGTGGCTATCATTGGTGCCGGGTTGGCCGAGAAATAGGAAAGCGCGCTCATCCACTTCCTCCGTGAGAATCGGGATGTTTTCGCCTGGACTAATGAAGATCTACCAGGAGTCCCGAGGGAGTTGGTTGAGCACTCTTTGCATGTGCGTCCTGACGCCAAGCCCGTGAAGCAGGCTTTACGCCGCTTCGGGGATGAGAGAAGGAAGGCCATCGGTGATCAAATCACCAAGCTGCTGATCAGTAACTTCATCATGGAAGTGCTGCACCCGGACTGGTTGGCCAACCCGGTCATGGTCGAGAAGAAAAAGGAAGATCCCAAGGCTGCCACCGCATGGCGCATGTGCGTCGACTACACCGACTTGAACAAGGCATGCCCCAAGGATCCCTTCCCGCTACCTCGCATCGATCAGGTGATCGATTCCACTGCCGGCTGTGAACTGTTGTCTTTCATAGATGCCTACTCTGGTTTTCACCAGATTGCACTCAACCCTGCTGATCAAATAAAGACTGCTTTCATTACCCCGTACGGGGCTTATTGCTATCGTGTCATGTGTTTTGGCCTGAGGAATGCGGGTGCAACCTATCAGAGATGCATGCAGAAATGCTTGCATGACCAGCTCGGCAAGAATGTGCAGGTGTACGTAGATGACATTGTCATCAAAACGAATAAAACACATACTCTGCTTGCCGACTTGGAGGAAACCTTTGCTAACCTACGCAGGTACAAAATGAAACTGATCCGAGTAAGTGTACCTTTGGTGTACCAGCTGGAAAGCTACTCGGTTTTCTGGTTTCTAGTCGGGGCATTGAAGCCAATCCGTCTAAGATAAAAGCTATTGAGAGCATGTCTTTGCCGAGATCATTGAAGGACGTGCAGAAGTTCACGGGTTGTCTGGCATCTCTGAGCCGTTTTCTTGGCCGAATGGGCGAGAAGGCTCTGCCTCTGTACCAGCTGATGAAGAAAAGTGACAAGTTTGTCTGGACTCCGCAAGCGGACGTGGCATTCAATGAGCTGAAAGCAATGCTGGCTAGCGCTCCCGTCTTGGCTAGTCCGCTACCCAAGGAGCCTATGCTGCTGTACATTGCGGCGACTAACCGAGTAGTCAGCGTGGTGATAGTGGTGGAGCGAGAAGAAGAAGGCAAGAGTGTGCAGCGCCCAGTCTATTATCTCAGTGAAGTGCTGTCCAGTTCCAAGCAAAACTATCCTCATTACCAGAAGATGACATATGGTGTGTACCTGGGCGCCAGGAAGCTGAAACATTACTTCCAGGAGCACCCCATCACTGTTGTGAGCTCTGCTCCCATCTCGGACATCATGGGAAACAAGGAAGCGAGTGGCAGAGTAGCCAAGTGGGCGATTGAGCTAGCCGCGTACGCTCCTGCGTATACGAGAAGAGAAGCAATCAAGTCTCAGGTCCTGGCGGAATTTCTTGTTGACTGGGCCGAGATGCAGTATGAACCTCCTGCTCCAGTTTCCAACTATTGGAAGATGCACTTTGATGGCTCGAAGGTGAAAGAAGGCCTTGGTGCTGGCGTTGTGCTTACATCACCCAAGCGGGATCAGCTCAAGTATGTGTTGCAGATTCATTTCAAGGCATCCAACAATGTAGCCGAGTACGAGGCAGTGGTGCATGGTTTGCGAGTAGCAAAGGAGGTTGGTGTGCAGCGCATTATATGCTATGGCGATTCAGATCTGGTGGTGCAGCAAGTCTCAGGTACCTGGGATGCTTTGGATGCCAACATGGCATCGTATCGCTTCCTGGTGCAGTCAATGACTGGGTTTTTCGAAGGCTGTGAGTTCCAGCACATTCACCGAGCAGAGAACGAAGCTGCAGACGAGCTGTCCAAGCTGGGATCTTCTCGGCAGTCCATCCCGGCAGGGATTGCCTTGGAGCATTTGAGGAAGCCATCCATCAAGCCTTCCCCCAACTCGGAGTCCGTCTTTGTTCCTTCTCTGCCGAATGAAGAATCTGACCCAATGGAAATTGACTGGGAGAGTGCTGCAGGGAACCCGGGGACTGCCGTCCTCTACTCGGGGACTGCCATTCCTTACTCGGGGACTGCCATTCCCTACTCGGGGACTGCCACTCCCTACCCGGGGACTGCCACTCCTTACTCGGGGACTGCCACTCCCTACTCGGGGACTGCCATTCCCTACTCGGGGACTGCCACTCCCTACTCGGGGACTGCCATTCCTTACTCGGGGACTGCCACTTCTTACTCGGGGACTGCCGCCCTCAACCCAGAAGCTGTTGCATTCATTGAAGAAGTTCTCGCCAATCGGTCTGGGCTGCAGAGAAGCGCTCCTACTCCTCCTGTGCAACCACCAGAGCCTGTCCCAATGGAAATGGACGAACCAGTGTTTCCCGTGCGGGAGACACCGAGTTGGGCAATGCCCATATTATCCTTTCTAAGGGACGGCACTTTACCTGAAGATGAGGTAACTGCGAGGCAGATTCAGAGAAGGTCCAAGGGCTACACTATAGTCCGAGATGTGCTGCACAAGAGAAGCGCCACTGGTGTGCTGCAACGCTGTGTGAGCCCAGAAGAAGGAGAAGAAATCCTGGTGGAGATACATCAAGGGGAATGTGGGCATCACGCCTCTTCTCGGGCTTTAGTCAAGAAAGCTTTCCGGCATGGCTTCTACTGGCTCACTGCATTGCAGCAAGCAGAAGATATTGTGAGGAAGTGCACTGGCTGTCAGATGTTCGCAAGTAAGATTCACATGCCAGCTTCCGAGTTGAAAACAATTCCTATCACATGGCCGTTTGCTGTTTGGTGCTTGGATATGGTTGGTCCTTTCAAGCCGGCTAAAGGCAATATGACACACATCTTGGTCATGGTGGACAAGTTCACCAAGTGGATCGAGGTGAAGCCTATTCGGAAGTGCGATGGAGTCACAGCTGTGAAGTTTGTGAAGGATGTGATCATGAGATATGGCTACCCGCACAGTATCATCACCGACAACGGCACCAACTTTGCAGAGGGGGCAATGGTGCGATTCTGCAGAGATAAGCACATCCGACTAGACGTTGCGTCAGTCGCGCACCCTGCCTCCAATGGGCAAGTTGAGAGAGCAAATGGGATGGTACTGGCAGGCATCAAGCCAAGGCTTATCGAGCCATTGCTGAAAACACCTGGGTGTTGGCTAGAAGAGTTGCCAGCGGTGTTGTGGAGTCTAAGGACTACCCCTAACCGGTCAACCGGCTACACGCCATTCTTCTTGGTATACGGGGCTGAGGCCGTGTTGCCAATAGACTTAGAGCATGACTCCCCCCGAGTAGCCCTCTACACTGAGGTGGAGGCGAGAGAAGCTCGAGAAGACGACGTTGACCTGCTTGAAGAAGCAAGAGAGCTGACTCTGTCACGTTCGGCTATCTACCAGCAAAACCTGCGGCGCTATCATAGCCGAAAGGTGAACCCAAGGGTTTTCCGAGAAGGAGACATGGTCCTTAGGCTTGTGCAGCGCACAGCCGGGATGCACAAGCTGTCTCCTCCTTGGGAAGGGCCTTTCATTGTCAGCAAAGCGCTGCACAATGACGCGTACTATCTTGTAGATGTGCGCCCATCGCAGGCGAACAGGGCAGATAAAGCTGGAGAAGAAACCAAGCGTCCCTGGAATGTAGCTCTACTTCGTCGTTTTCATTCGTAAGCAAAGATGTGTATGTACCCTCTTATCCGAGTTGAAATTCTACTCTGCAATCTAAAATTGTTCTCGGGGACTGCCCTCGTCCAAAATTGCTCTAAGTGTTTTTACTCGGCTTGTTTCCTTTGTCTATTCGGTTGCTCCACTTCAGAACTCATAAGTGCATTGAGTACTGTGTTTAAACCTATATGCCAACTCTTCGACTCTGCTGCTGTCCGAAACCCGGCTTCATGGCAAGCAAGAGAACAAGCAAAAGGTCAATGAGCACACGAAAATCACTAAGGAAGAAAGAGTGCAGGAACCGAGTAGATTGTCGGTTACTTTTTGTTCCCTGTTTTTCGTCTTCTCGGCTAAGTGGTGGGCTGCGTTACCATGATTGTTTCTAGCGGCTAAGTATTTGCAGCCCTGCTACTTGATTCTTGTGACTCGAATACCAAACAAGCGACAAGTCGCAGGTAGAGCAGAGATGAAAAGACAGGGTGAATAAGAAATGCTACTCGGGGACTCGCATGGAAACTCAACTCGGCATCAAGCCAGTGTCGTTCAAATTGATTAATGTCAACACAAACAGAGTGGGCATAAAAACTGAGTAGCAAGCAAGATAAAGATAGTCTGTTACATCTGCTCCCGGCATTCCGGGGATCTGATAAGTTTTCGAGTAAACAAGAGTGCAGGTTGCTTCAAGTTGAGGAGGCAGTGTTCTCGGCGCTGGTCTTGGCAGCTGTTTCCTCGGTGGTGGTCTTGGCAGCAGCTTCTTCGGTGGCAGTCATGGCGGCTGTTCCTTCGGTGCTGGCGTGGGTGGCATCCGCCTCCGTCTGCACGGCGGCGGATTCCTCCATCTCGGCATCCTCCTGGGTGGTCGCCTGCTCGGAAGTGGCCGTGGCCACCGAGACGGGTCCGGGAGCCGAGGAGGAGCCTGAAGCGTGGCCAGGAGGAGGCACCGTGTCGTCGAGAGCAGCACCTGAGGAGGTGCCGAAGTCGAGTGGCTCGGAGTCGATGTGCGCCCCTTCGTCTTCGTCGCTACTCGCGACGACGGCGGCCTTTCCCTTTCCGGCCTTGCCCTTGGGAGATTCGAAGAAGTCGCCAAGTTCTTCCTCTTCGTCATCATCTTCTTCGTCCTCGTACTCGGTGTCGGGTTCGGGGACGCCCTCGATGTAGACCTCCGTCTCGGCGCATTCTGCGACCTCATACGCAATCTGCTTGCGCAAGGCCACGCTCTCGGCGTCCGTCTCCCACTTGGAATCATTACGCTTCCCGCGGATGCGCTGCATATCCAGGTTTTCATACCAGGATGCTATGCAGAGAAGCATCACGTCCGCACCAGCACGGGCTCCAGAGGCTCGCCATTTTTTCAGCTCGGCCTTCACGTTCTCCAGCTTGTGGGCGAGATCCCGCATGTTCCTTGGCAGGGGGTCATGAGGCCAGAACAGCCGGTGGAGCTCGAAGCCCGCATGCATCAAATCAGTTCCGACGCCGGCCAGCTGTTCGAAGTAACCTTTGAGCACCAGCAAGCTGTCCTCGATATCAGCCCTGGTGTCAATTGGCTCACCCAGCGAAAGGCGAACTGCTCGGGCCTTGGCTATCGTAGGCGTAGAGGAAGAATCAAGACGAGGCCAGATATCTGAAATAGCAAGTGGCAAGATCAAAAGCCGAGAAAGAAAAAAGAAGCCGGGAAGGAACAAGACCGAGAAGGAAAGATGCAATGAAGAGAAAACTTACCGATCAGTTGGCGGCGCAGCTGCTGCAGCTTGGTTCTCCAGGACTCCTCGTTGCCAATGTGCTTTGATTGGATCTGGCGCAGGGTGTCCATCTGAGCGAAAAGATCAGCATTGGTCTTCTTTAGAGTCTCGCATTCAGCCTCGAGGGCCCTCTCCTTGGCCTTGAAAGTGGTCTCGGCCTTGGCCTTCTCGGCGATTGCCTTGTCCCTCTCGGCGCCAATCTTGACGGCATCTTGGAGTGCTTTCTGAAGCTGGACCTGCAGCTTCTCCATCTCAGTGGTGTGGTCCTTCACCAGAGTAATGGCCTGGTCGGAGAGCTGTTTCTCCACCTCCGCTGGCTTGACGCAATCTTGGTGTGCCTCAGCAAATGACTTATGATCTTCTGCGAAAAGATAGATGAGGTTAGTAAATAAGCAGAGAAGAACCAAACTCAAGGTCACACCGAGTAGACAGCAAACTCACCTTCAAGTCTCTTTATGGTGGCCTCGGCGTTCTCCACGAAGCTACGGCATTTTTCATGTTCATCTGCCAAGGCCTTTAGTTTGTCTGCAGAGAAGGAAAGGTTAGCGCGTGAGAAAGCAGAAGCGGGCGTAAACATAAAACGCAGAAACCGCGTGGCTAAAGGCGTACCTTGCACTTCGGCCAGTTGTTGGGTGCTGTCGTTTGCATCTTTGCTCGCGGCCTCAGCAGCTATCTTCTCCTTCTCCAACGCAGCAATTCGCCTCCTGGCGATGGAGTGGTTCCACAGAAGGATGCGGTACAAGTGTGTCCGCTTAAGGACGCTATCCTGAAAACCGAGAAGAAGCGAGTTAGAAAAAGCAGAGAAGATTCAACCCGAGTAGGAGGCTACTCGGGGAGTATCCATCTACTCGGCTAGAATCTCGGGGACTGGGGGTGATGGTAAAGAACAAGGAAGGCGAATAGAAGAGAAGGAATCTCAACTCGGAAAAGGCAAAAAAGACTTACTGCGTAGCTCTGTTCGATATCTTCGGCGTTCTTGCGGTGCAAGAACATCTTAGCTGCGAGGGTTGCGGTATCAGTGGAGACGGACATGGGCTGGTGTCCCAGGTCGATCTTGTTCCAATCCACGCGGTAGTGGTCGATGGAGCCAAGGGTCAAGCCGTGCCATTTCTCCTCTCCGAGAACCATGCTGTCCCACCTGGCGCTGATGTGGCCAACAGTGTCCAGTACCTGCTCAAGACCCTTGGAGGTTATTGGCTTGTCTTGGGCTCCCCGAGAAGCAATATTGACGGGTTTGTTTTGAGCTGGATCGAAGGGAGGAGTATTCCTGGCTACAACTTTCCTTCCCTTCTGAATAGCTAAAGCTTTATCTTGCGGAGGGAAGCCGATGGTGTGTTGTTGGCTAACCTCAATCATATACTCCGGGTAGCAGGGCTGACCAGCAGCGCGAGCATCAGCCGAGAGCGCAGCAGGAATGGGGCCGGACTCGCGGATCACGAGCGCTCCGCCTGCGGATGCGCCTTGGTCTCTGGCCCTTTTCTTCGTTTGCTCCTTCTCGATTCCCTGCTTCTCGAGATCCTCGGGTTTCTTCCCGTCAGTCTTGGCCTTTGCCTTCTCGGCGACTGCTTTCTCGGCAGCTTGCTTCTCGGCCTTCTTCTGCTCAGCCCTGGCTTTCTTCTGCTCGGCCTTGGCTCTCTCAGCAGCTTCCTTCTCAGCAGCTTCCTTCTCGGATTCCCTTCTGACAACCTCGTTCCTCAGAGCATCAAGGGCCTGTTGCCTGGTTACTCGCCCAGGAGGGCTGGATGTGTCCTTGCTCTGTGGCGACGAGGAGGAAGTTGGTGGTGTAGGGCCTTGCGCAGTTGGTGGCGTAGGGCCTTGCGCAGTTGGTGGCGCCGCAGATCCATCGCCCGGTGCAGCTCCTGGCTGAACACTACTCGGTGCGCCGCCTGGCAGTGGGTAGACATCTGCTATGGTAGCATCCGCGGCGGTGTCGTCTTTCACCAGCTGCTCGGCAGTAATGTTCTCTTGTGCGGCCGCCTCGGTGGTGGGCTGCTCCCGTTCTACTTCTGGCCGCTCAAGGGCGGCGGCGTCTTGCATTTCTTGTTCTTGGTTCTCCTCGGCGTTGCTAGCCGGAGGAGAAGGGGGTCTCTCTTCGTGAACGGTGGTATCTTGTGCTGCTGGCTCTGGTTCTGCTCCTCGAGCATCACTAGCCTGCGCGTTGGTGGCAGCAACGTTGGTGGCGTCGTTCTCGTCGTCAACAAGGTCGATCAGGGGTACTGCTGTCTCCCTGTCTTGGTCGGACGCGAAGGCTGCGTTCGCATCCATGGCAGGACTGCAGAGAAGAAAGAAATCAGGGATTGAAAGAAGATTTGGGAGAAAACAGTACTACGCGAGAAGAAGGGCAAACGAGAAGAGAACTCACGCAGTGGTGGATTTAAGCTGTCGTCGGGGTTTCTTTACAGTAACCTTCTTCTTCTTCTCGGCGGCCTCCTCCTTCTCGGCGGGCTTCTTCTTCTTGGCTGGAGGTGCCTCTGCTCCGCTGCCGGTCCGCTTGCGGGTTTCGGGAGGGGCAGTAGACAGAGGTTGGACGACAAGGGGCGCATCGCCCTCGTTCTCGTCCTCATCCTCGTCGTCCTTCTCCGCAGCGGCCTCATCTGAGAAATTCAAAAGAGAAGAAGGAAGAATCAGAAACAGCAATGCAAGGGGTTGGTGTTTCTCAGAAACAAACAAGGTGAAAATAACAATACCGTGAGAGCCTTCATCCGACCAAGTGCGGAGAGCATCGCGCTTGTCAGGAACGGGACTGCTCTGTTCCGCGTCATCAGAAGGCAGCATGTCATCCTCCTCGCGATCGGCGAACCAGTTGTCCTCAAAAACTTCGCGACTCTCAATCAACTGTCGAGTAAGAGTCTGAAAGACGGAGAAGGATCATAAGTCAACCGAGTATCAGGATGGAACTCTACTCGGATAGGCGTGCAAACACAAAGCACACTAAGCCTATGCAGTTTTCTAAGTATTCTACTCGGATAGGCGTGCAGACACAAAGCACACTAAGCCTATACAGTTTTCTATGTGTTCTACCCGGATAGGCGTGCAAACACAAAGCATACTAAGCCTAAGCGCGAGTCGACTAAGTGCTCTACTCGGTGCACCAGGTGATTGCTAGTTGGGGCGGAAAGGGAAGTTATCTACTCGGGAAGCAGAGGCGAAAGCAGAGTAGGAACAGCGTACCCGGGCAATCGGTTGCGTGCGGCTGTACGGGACGAAACCATACCGCCACTTCTCGCTAAGGCTTGTCTTCAGAATGTTCTTGGCATGATAGACAACGTCGACGTCGTCGATTTCGACGGTGGTGGTCCTGGTGCAGTCGCGGGGGTCTCCCATGTAACACATGAGATGGCAGCGCTCCTGCAGAGGGAGCACTCGGCGCTTGATCCAGCACACCACCGGGTCGTCGTTCTTGAGGCCCAGTTTCTTTAGCTCGCCGAGTCTAT
This sequence comes from Alopecurus myosuroides, assembly GCA_028641055.1. Classification (NCBI taxonomy): domain Eukaryota; kingdom Viridiplantae; phylum Streptophyta; class Magnoliopsida; order Poales; family Poaceae; genus Alopecurus; species Alopecurus myosuroides. The sequence continues at coordinate 180,388,102 of CM054062.1, forward strand.
CTTCTATCTCGATGGCGATTTCGTCGATGGTGGGCTTCTCCTTCCAGTTCGACCCGAGTGGAGCACGATTCCTCCAAGCGGGCAGGTTGATTCGATCATCAACCGCACCCCCTTCCGTGGCGGGGACATTCTTGACATAGAAGAACGACTGCTGCCACATTCGGCAGGAATCCAGCCCCTGGATGCGGGGATGATTCGTCCCGGTCCGCTGCACCATCATGGCACAGCCCGTGTCGGTGGCGCGGCCGATGCCTGCGGCGTCTTTCTTCCCGACTGACTGTTGGCGAAGATTAAAATACCTGAGCCATGTATCAGTCGTGGGCCTGATGCCGAGGAAAGCCTCGCAGACCACGGCATGGTAGGCGAGGAAGACGACCGCGTTGGGCGGCAGATGATGCATCTGCAGCCCGAAGTGATCGAGGAACTTGCGCAGGAAGTCGGAGGCGGGCAGTCCAAAGCCGCGCTCGAAGTGCGACATAAAGACCACCCGCTCGCCGTCCCGTGGAACTGGCACAACCTCGTCGTCGGGTGCCCGGCACTCCACGCCGGGGGGAACCCTTCTGCTGGTCACGAGCCAGGCGAGATTGGCCTTGGTGACGGAGGAACCCGCCCAGCTAGCCTTGGCCATCGTTGCGAGTGGGAGGAGTGGATGATTTTCGAGTGGAGTTGCTCGGTGGAGTGAGTCCGCGGCGGCGCGGAAGCTTGCGCGGCGGCGGAGGGCTCGGTGGCGAAGAAGAACAAGAGGCAGAAGGGGAAAAGTGCAGGGAAGGGGAAAAGGAAGTTACCGCGGGGGTATTTATATCTCCCTCGCGAGATTACCGTTACCACCGCGGAAGTGGGATCGACTGTGGCGTGTGGTGGGTCCTGTGGCCGGCTAGAAACGCACACAAGCGCGGGCTGCGCGCGTAACGGCCGCATTTGATCCCACCATCAGATCGTGGCCAGTAATTGCGCGTGATGGGACATGACGGCCGGTGGGCCCACAGCGTGAAAACTGGACGCGTGGCGTCGTGTCCTGGGCAACCAAACGACGAGGTCGTGGATGCTTGACACGTGGGCAGTGCCTGCGTGAAGGGCTGGATGTTGCTCTACGCTGCAGAGGCTCAGTTTGCGAAATTTCGCTAAGTCTTTTTACTCGGTTACAGAGTAGAAAGCAAGTGCTACTCGGAAGAGAGGAAACTCAAGGTACTTTCCAGATAGCTACTCGGAGGACCTACTCGGCATCTTGAGGTTCGATGGCTGAGATGCAAAGGCTGGTTTTAAGCTGGCAGAGCCTAGTGAACAAGTTCGCAAGACTCAACCAGCTTCGGGGACTGCTGTCGGGGGGTTACCCCCGAGTAGGGTAAAGACAGGTGGTAAAGGCCGCTTACAGAAGAGAGGTTTGGTCGAGTAGCCGACTACCGGGTACTCGCTACCCGGTCGACTGCTACTCGGTCTCACCTCAAGATGACCAGAAGGAGATATCGATCAAGTTCTGCCCTGACGAGTAGAAGGTTTGGCCCGAGTACAATTGGCGGGAACCTTTGGCGGGAAACTACTCGGGCAGGAAGTCAAAGGAGCCGTTCTGACACAGGATCCCGCGTATCCTGGGTCCGTACTTGGCAGCATTCGAACTACTGTTCACGTGGGGACGGCCTGCCTGACAGTGACAGCATGGAAGCAGGCCGTGGCAGGATAAGGGGGGCCTACTCTGTGCCTAGGTACAGTGATACCAGTCTGTCCCCTAGTTTTGCCCAACGACTTTACAGAAGCAGCCAAGATCAACGACCAAAGCTGTCAGCGAGTACTCGGAGAAAGGACAGTGTGCACACTATGTCGACACTTGTCTAAGATTTGGACGTATCCGGCTGGGCACCGTGTATATAAGGTGCCCCGCCGCCTCCTGCGCGAGGCACGTACACACAGGCTCATAGTGAACCCTAGAAACCCTAAGTTCTTGACCTAGCTCTACTCGGAGAAGAGAGAGAGAGGCTACTCGGTAGCGTTACCATTCGTACTGTGGCTACTCGGAGAGACATCGTAATACATAGAGAAAGGCAGGAGTAGGGGTTTTACCTCCACACGAGGGCCCTGAACCTGGGTACATCGTGTTGTTTGTGTTGTGTGGATCTTACCTCACGCGGCTACTCGTCGCGTGATCCCTCCCCGGACACCTCCAGCGTCCATCGTCCCCACATCATTAGCCATCCCATGGCATCTGCCGTGACACCACCACGACAGTTATTTTGTTGTTAACATCATGCATGCATCATGCTAACAACTTTCACATAATAATTAGTTGTAAGTAATTTGTTCCACTTAATGCATGGACCCTTTCCCATATGCAACTCAAAATTGCATAGGGGTCCATCTTGATTGTGTTACCATGTCACTTAGTTTATTTTGATGCATCTACTAAATTGACATGCATCATCCCATGATTGTGCACTATGCCATGATGATGATTGATTATATTTCTGCCTTGTTTGTTTGCTTCTTCTCGGATACATGACGACGTTGAGACCGACGATACTTACAACACCCCTTCTAAGGATTTTAGCTCAGTACCAGGCTACTGGGTTTGCAGGCAAGTTATCACTCACATGAACCATCGTGTTCCTTTCAACATTGATTACCGATACTTTCCGTTGTACTTTTCTGCTAGCCTTAGTAGTAGTTGTTTCTGTTACGAACCTATCACATGAATCCCTTAACCCTGATATTGCCTCACCTCCACTCCTATCACCCCTTTGTTTGAGCCCGTGTCTTACTAGCATGCTTAGGTTGTTTTCCTCGAGTCTGTTACCCGTTACTTTTTGTTACTATTTCTATTACGTTCTAGGGGCTCGATGTTTAATCAATCAATCATGCTAATGTTACTATTAATAATAAATTTGATGATAAGGCACCGGCAGGAGGCCCAGGGTGGTTTTGAGGCCTGCTAGTGTCGACCCTAATAGGAAAATGGTCTTGTCTACTGATCCATGATGAGCGCACTAACCGCATGTGGGAAGCGAGTATGGGCGCCCCCCTCAATTTGATTCGATTTGCATCTCGTCCAAATCGCCACACGTAGTTCGGGCTTTCCATTTGCTGCATGCATGATCTTGCGAGCCCAGGACAGGGTGGAACTTTTGTAGTCGGCATTTAGGGCGGCGTGGTCTTCCAGTGCTATGAGGGTCCCCTTTTCTTCGTGGGGCTCGATTAGCCGCGCACGCACAGCACGTGGTGCTTTGGGCTTGATGCGAAGAAGAGTTGAGTTGTGTTGAGTGCCCCGCTTGGTGGGAGGCATCCCATCTGGCGGGTTATTCATACGTGTACGGCCAAATTGGTGCAACCCTGCAGGGATAATCTTCTCGAGAAGCCGTGTTTTCCGCGGTTATGGATTACTTGGTGAAAGTACTGGCTAACAAGTACTCAGGACAACTTAAACCTAATGATTAACAATCTTACACCCAATGATTAACAACTTGACTAGTAATAGGCTTATTGACACAATAATATGAACCATCATTAATACAACTGTGTGAGTTATCCTCGGATTGCTTCTTTGGATAAGGGGCGAGATCCAGGATGGGTTTGTTTGAAGTTATCTTTCAGTTGGTTACAATACTCGATCTTATCCCCGTTCTGTTAGTTGGAAGTTGTAGTTCTCTGTAGTTGGTTAGCGCAGCCAGTTGCAGCATCTTTTATATCCCCTTTCTTCCGTTGAACTCAAAGCATCTGTGCTTGGTGTTGACGGGTTACACTTTGGTGAACTGTGAGTCTTGCTTGCCAGTACGTTTATGTACTGACCCCTTTGGGGCTGTGGTTTCCGCAGACCTACGTTTCCGAGGATCTACATGGTGGCTACGACGTGGAGTATGACGAGACTGCTGACGAGTAGATAGCGGACCCGGGCAGGATCCGAGACTTCGTGGATGGGCTCCGTCTTTTCGTTTCTGGTCTCTTAGGCATATTTGGTTCTTGTCTGTACTCAGACATGTTGAATGCTTCCGCTGTGATGTAATGATGAATTGTTGGGGCATGTGCCCTCTGAATGATTGTATTTGCTATCTCTGCTCTAATGAGAGCTATTTGCAACTTATTTCAATCTTTTGTGTCGTAGAGATCTGTTGTGATATCACTTGTTCCAATGCCGTTGACGTACCATGTGTGTATGTTTTTGAAGTACGTCAATGGAAGTATCCTGATTTCTATGGGATAGTTTACGTCGACGCTGAACAGATAGGGGTTGGTTGTCACACATACGTGTGTTGGCCTACTCGTAAGAGGACGCGGGTGCCGGTAAGCCCCGTAATCCAATCTACTACTGTTCAACAGAACGGCGAGTATCCTTTAGAAGTCCGGGTGCGACACATCTCCATCGCTGTTGCTGTCTCCTATGATGAGGAGGGAGTAGTTCTCCCCCGAGGCTGAGGGCTCTACCGGTAGCTATGTGGTTCATCTCTCTCTCCCATGGTGTGATCTATATGTGATCGTGAGCTTTGTAATCTAGTTGAATAAGTAGATGTTACTCTTCATCTATTGTGCTACTCAAGTGTTTTATTAATACGAACTTTGGAGTCACCTTGTCCCGCGGTGTGAAGGTGACAGTGTGCACATCGTGTGTGTCTCCTCTACGAATTGTGGTGTTTGTCTAGTACCTTCTAGGGCGCTCAAGTTGACAGTGTGGGGCTAACTAGACATGGGAATGCTTAATTTAAGGAATGCTTTTTGCAGCCCTACGCAATGATTAGTGTTTGTTATACAACCGGAGAGGGTTAAGAGTAGCATAGTGAAAAGAAGATATTTAGTTATTCAATTATGTGATCATTGTTGAGAGTGTCCACTAGTGAAAGTAGGATCGTGATGGTGCAGATCTTGCACTCGTTGGGATACCCCAAGAGGACGGTGTGATGAGCACAGCGGTAGGAGTTTTCCCCTTTGTTAAGAACCAAGGTTATCAATCCAGTAGGAGAAAGAGAACCTTCGGAAGGTTGATGCCACTGACGGTGGTGATGGCTCACCAGTGTCAGCAACAAAGTGCAACCTTCACACAACACAACAAAAATACTTTATCCCAACGGTACAGTGAATTTGTCAATCTCACCGGTCTTGCTGAAAACAAAGATGGGACGTATAGTGTGGAAAATTAAGTATGCTTGCAGTAAGTAAAAAAGCAGGAAATTGTGGTGGTTTGTTTTAACAGTGTAGGAAAATGGACCGGGGTTCATAGGTTCACTAGTGGTGTCTCTCCATAAAGGATAGCATGCTGGGTGAGCAAATTACAGCTGGGCAATTTAGAAATAAAGGTTGCACCGTAGTGCACATTCATGACATGATGACTACTATGATATTTAGTGTGGGCATTACAACAATATACATAGACCGTAATCCAACTACATCTATGACTAATAATCCACCCTCAGGTTATCATCCGAACCCCCTTAGGTATTAAGTTGCAAGAAACAGATAATTGCATTAAACAAAGTGTGTACTGTAAGCAATGATTATGTACGTGGGCACTCTCACCGCTGTTTTCTCCCTAGTGGCAACATCACATCCTCCCCCTTCACGTTTCTGTCACTCGAGCAAGGCGAAAAGGAGGCATGAACCCGCTATCGAGCATAAATACTCCCTCTTGGAGTCACTAGCAACTACTTGGCCAAAGCAACCACTAGCAACGGAAAGCATACAAGATCACAAATAACATATGCAATAAAGACTATAATCAACTTGGCATAAGTTCAATATTCTTCGGATCCCAGCAAACACAACACATAGAATTACATAAGAACAATCTTGATCATGTTAGGCAGCTCACGAGATCTAAACATGGAGGCATATGAGCAGAACACAACCATCTAGCTACTGCTATGGACCCGTAGTCCAAGGATGAACTCATCATGCATCACTCTGGAGGCAGGCATGGTGATGTAAAGGCCTCTGGTGATGATCTCCTCTCCGGCAGGGTGCCGGAGACAGATTCAGAACCCCCCTGATCTAGGGTTGATGGTGACGGCGGCTGCGGAACTTTTCAGGGATATTTGATCAGGTGTTTAGGGTTTTCCATCTGGGGGAATAAATAGGCGAAAGGGCAGAGGCGGTGGAGCCCTGGGGGCCCCACACCACCCCCTGGCGCAGGCAAGGGGGCGCGCCACCCCATGGTATGGGCCCCCTGATGCCCCTCTTTGTCTCCTCTTCGGTCTTCTGGATGCTTCCGGGGAAAATAGGCACTTCGGGCTTTGTGGGGTCCAATTCTAAGAATATTTCCAGAACAACTTGTCTGAAACCAAAAACAACAGAAAACAAGGAACTGACACTTGGCATCTTTTAATAGGTTAGTCCCGGAAAACATGTAAAAATTACATAAAGAAGGGAGAAAACATGTAGTAATTGGCATAATATCATCATGGAGCATCAGGAATTATAGATACGTTGGAGACGTATCAGATCCCTAGGCCTTGTTTCCAAGCATTGAAACACTGTTTTCCGCCTTCTCTGCTACATGTTTGCTTGCTGCCATATTTATTTCAGATTGCTATTATTACTTATAACCATTCATATTACTCGCATTTCTCTATCTCTTCACCAAACTAGTGCACCTATATACCTGACAAGTATATTGGGTGTGTTGGGGACACAAGAGACTTCTTTTATCTTAATTGCAGGGTTGCTTGAGAGGGATATCTTTGACCTCTACCTCCTTGAGTTCGATAAACCTTGGGTGATCCACTTAAGGGAAACTTTCTGTTGTTCTAAAAACCTCTACACTTGGAGGCCCAACACTGTCTACAAGTATAGAAGCGTGCATAGAGATCAAGCTCTTTTCTGGCGCCGTTGCCGGGGAGGTAAGGTAAAAGGTACTCACATCCTCGGGTGTGAGTGCTCTAAGTTATTTCCTTTAGATTCTGCAATTATATCTTTTTGTTTCTTGTTTTCACTAGTTAGGCTTATTTTTACTTATTCTTGTTTTTATATTTACTAGTTAGACTTCATGGAAAACAAAAAAAATATGAGAGAGATTTATAATATTTATATTGAGTTAGGACATGAAGTGTTTGAAGAGAAAATTTAAAAACCTATGGAGCTTTATTTGCATGCTAATAGCAATGTTATTAGTATGAATTCTTTGAACACCATTATGGCTAATGCTATGGAAAAGTCTAAGCTTGGGGAAGCTAGTTTTGATGAATATGATATTTTTAGTCCCCCAAGTTTTGAGGAGGAAATTTTACTTGATGATACTTTGCCTCGAATATATGATGATTATAATGATTGTGGTATTCTAGTTCCACCTACTATGAATGATAAATTTTATTGTGATCATGATGTGCCTTCTATATATGATGTTTACAATGATGAATATGTTATTTTCAGTCCACCTACTATTGAGGAGAAAATTAATTATGATTAAAATATGCCTCCTATATTTGATGATTATGGTGATGATAATTATAATGATAGCTATTTTGTTGAATTTGCTCCCACTGCTATTAATAAGAATGACTATGCTTATGTGGACAGTATTAATTCTTTTATGCATGTGGCTCATGATAAAAATGTTTCTTGTGATAGTTATATTGTTAATTTTATTCATGATGATACTGAAAGTTATTATGAGAGAGGGAAACATGGTTTTATGTATCTCAATAATATTAAGTTTCCCCTCTTTATGTTGGAAATTTTGAAGTTGCACTTGTTTTGCTTTCCTATGCTAGCAGCTTTGTGCTTTATTGACTTGTTCTTTTACAAGATTATTTTTCATAGGAAGTGGGTTAGACTTAAATTTGTTTTACATTTTATTATTGATTCTCTCTTTTTCTTGAATTCATATTTCTCATGTGAGCATCTTCTCAAATTATCATGCCTAGCTGAAAGGCATTAAAAGAAAAGCGCTTCCGGGAGACAACCCGTTTTATTTCTCTATTTTCGGTCCATTTTCTTTCAGTTATTTTTGTTTTATTTGCACCTGGGTGTTGTCTATTTCCTTATAAACCCCGTTGTATCTTTTATTTTGTGTCTTTGTTGAGCCAAGTAAAGCCTCTAGTGGAAAGTTGAGACTATATTTCGGATTTCTGCGCAGGAAACAGATTTCTTCTATCCACTGTTAAAATCGTATAAAATCACAAAAAATTCAAAATTACCTGGGTTTGTTGGTGCGTAATCCTGGGTTATATACGCAACTTTTATTAGTTGACTACCTTTTGATTTGAGCAACAGAAGATTTTCGAAAAAATCGATCTTTACCTGATGTTCTGTTTTGACAGATTTCTGCCAATAATTTCATTTGCCTCTTAATCTCTTTCTTCTGGTGTTCTTTTGAGAAAAATAGTTTTAAAGAAGTTGTGACAGTAGATAATGTGTTTATGAGTGTTAGGCTTGTGTTGAAACTGAACCATGTGAATTTATTATTTCTATTGCACTAACGTTGCTAATGAAGATTGTGAGAAGTTTGGTGTGAAGGAAATTTTCAAGGGTCAAGATAAAGAGGATGATATGACGTGATCAAGAAGAGTGAAAAGCCTAAGCTTGGGGATGCCCCGGTGGTACATCCCATAAAATTATAAGAAGACTCAAGCATCTAAGCTTGGGGATGCCCAAGGAATCCCCTTCTTCATCAACAATTTATCATGTCACTTCTAGTGAAACTATATTTTTATTCAGTCACATCTCATGTGCTTTACTTGGAGCGTCTTTTATTTTTGTTTTCAGTTTGTTTGGTTTTCTTTGCTGTAATAAATAGTTGGATCATAGCATATTTGTTTGGGAGAGAGACACGCTCCGCTTTTTTGTTAGAATACTCTTGTGCTTCACTTATATTTGTTGAGTATTCATGCTTAGATATTTTAGTGGTTCCAGCTCTTCTTTTGCATGCATCCTTTGTTCAGATCTGTTAGATTTTTTAGTTAGCTGGTTCTCATATGTGTGTTTGCTTGGAAATAGGAATGATAATGTGATAGTTGTTATAGTGGAAAAAATTCGCATGGTCTTGTAGATCACTAAACTGCTTCACTTGAATCACTACTTTTGTTTTGAGATATTAATTTGCTTAATGGATAAACAAGAAGGACTAGTAAGTATACACTTTTAATGGTTGGTCTAAGAAACTTGAAGCTGTGCCACACTTAAATTACCAGCTGATAGAAATGATGGTATATGATTGCTACGAGTGATACATTTCCGATCGGTCTTTTGTTACGCGCTACGGTCGGGGTAGCTAACAGTGACTTGTCACTGCCACGGACCCTCTTGGAGTGATTTGCATTGTGCCTTGTAAGATGATTTGCTTGCTGTAATCTTTTAACTCGTGAGTCTATGTTGCGGTTCCTGTCACTTGCACCATCCATATTTGCTAGCCTCTTCGGTACTGTGCATTGCCCTTTCTCACATTGAGAGTTGGTGCAAACTCCGCCAGTGCATCCAAATCCCGTGGGAGGACTTTGTTCTCCTACACATAATCCCATATATTCTTCCTCAAAAGATCCACCATACCTACCTATCATGGCATTTCATAGCCATTCCAAGATATATTGCTGCACAACATCCACCTCCATTATGTTACTTGATGATGAGCTTCATGGTTATTTATGCATACTGCTACACTGGCAGGAGCATGCAGTTGGATACATCAGAGATATTCCATTATGAGTTATGAGTACTTAAAGTGTGATGATTCATTGTAATATAGGATGTTGCCCCTACCGGTGAGGATATATAAAAAAATGAAAAAGCCCAAAAAAAAGGCCCAAAGAGAGAATAAAGAGAAAGGGTGCGCATCACTATCCTTTATATATACCACACTTGTGCTTCATGTTTAGCACCAATACTTCAGTTTGGAGAAAGTTTTCATATTATCATTCATTCATAACTATGTGGGGAACTTTACATTATAGAACTTGGCTTGTATATTCCAATGATGAGCCTCCTCAAATGAGCTCTAGGTCTTCGTGAGCAAGCAAGTTGGATGCACCCCCACTAGTTCCATTGGAGAGATTTCATACACTTATAGCTCTATGTGCATCTGTTGTGTGGCAATCCCTACTCCTTGCATAGCTTTGGTTGTAATACTTTCTCTTGTCTAATGACCACTTTTAGCTTTGTGAGTCTTTCTTCCATTGACCTTCCAAACCCCCCATAATGTTCTCTTTGCCATAACATCCCGGTGCGAGGGACCAACGCAAAACACTTGCTTGTTTTTAGTGCGCAAATAGTTTAAGATTCAAGCATTGCATCGTGTGGAAATCTTGACTTGATCCTAACAGGGGTTGTAAAGATCGTTAGACGTGCATGATATTGTTGTTCTTGAAAGCTTAAATCATCTCTAATATACTTTGCACGGTTGATAGTCTTTTAGTATTGATTCATTAAAAGTTTTGCTTCTTTCTTCTTATTTGTTTATGCATTACTTGTTGGTATCAAATATAGATCAGAACTTTAGTTCATTTGATCCTAGTTTACATGCTCTACTTTACATATTATGATCAAGATTGTGTGGTAGCATGTCACCTCAGAAATTATTTTGTTTTATCGTTTACCTACTCGAGGACGAGTAGGAACTAAGCTTGGGGATGCTTGATACATCTCCAACGTATCTATAATTTATGATGTTCCATGTTGATATTATGCCAATTGCTACATGTTTTCCATATGTTTTCCTACGTTTTCCGGGACTAACCTATTAACAAGATGCCCAGTGCCAGTTCCCTGTTTTCTGCTGTTTTTTTATTTGAGAAAAGTTGTTCTGGAAATATTCTCGGAATTGGACCCCACGAATCCCGAAGTTTCTATTTTCCCCGAAGGCTTCCAGAAGTCCGAAAGAAGTCGAAGACGGGCCCCGAAGGGCCCTCACCATGTCCAGGCATAGGCCCACCCCTGACCGCTCCTGGGGGTGGTGAGGAGCCCCCGGTGCCCCCTGACGTCGCCCTTTCGCCTATTTTTACTCCCCCGAGGGAAAAGCCTAGGAGAATCGGCGAAATTCCACGAAACCTTCCACGGCCGCCGTCATCGTCAACCCAAGTCTCGGGGGACAGATCTCGGTTATGGCAACATGCCGGGACGGGGAAGTGCCCCCGGAAGCCATCTCCATTGACTCCACCGCCATCTCCATCGTCGTTGCTGTCTCCTATGATGAGGAGGGAGTAGTTCTCCCCCGAGGCTGAGGGCTCTACCGGTAGCTATGTGGTTCATCTCTCTCTCCCATGGTGTGATCTATATGTGATCCTGAGCTTTGTAATCTAGTTGAATAAGTAGTTGTTTGTAATGGCTGCTAGGGTTTGAGCGGGAGAGAGAGAGCTGCGAGGGCGCGGGAGAGCCGGCCGTGGGGATCCTTTCCCACGGCCGGGCAAGATGGGAAGGGTTTTCCTTCTTAATTCTTGCTTGATTAGATTGATACATCTCCTCTCCATATATAGAGAGGTTTACTTGACTCCTAAGCAATACTTACTTGACCCCTAAGCAAACCCTAAGACTAACGGGCCAGGCTGTAGCGTTCCCACATTTAAATAATGTAAGGACACATGTGTTATTGTGCTAATCCCTGGATCAATTGCTAGCACCACAGTACAAGATGAAATATCATGCAAATGCATCAAAATCTATTACATCGCATGATCCAGTCTTTACAAAATAATATTACAACTTGCATAGTCTTAGAAGACTAGCAGAAAACAAAGAAATACAGCGGAAAACATAGTACAACATTGAGCCCATCTTCTTCATGTGCCACAGGCAAAACATGTTGGCGATAGTCTCGAGATCCTAAACGAAATCCTCACTTGTCTTCAGAAATATCTGCAATATGGAATATGCAGCCACAAGGGAGTCAATACAATTTAATGTATTGGCAAGTAACACTATGGTGGATATAAATGGCAAGACTAATACTACATGCTTATTTGGCTGAGTGGAGTTTTGGCTGAGTTTGCATAAAGCCAGTTTTCTCCTATCACTTTTGTAAAACAAACTTTTCTTTTCAAAAGGGTGGCAACATTGGATTAAGATCCAAGCACCACAAATACTGTTCACTTGGTCAAATTTTTACTTATTGAAATTGATGATGAGATTCTTCCGTCAATCCTTGTCCAGCTGCTCATAGTTGTCCATAACCGGGGACACGGCTAAGATCTTAGTTTGTTGACTCTGCAGAGTTTGTGCACTTTCACCTTCAGACTCAAATCAGCCCAAACATCCTATACACCATGAGTGCATTAAGGAAAGGAGAAGATTGAGACGAGATCTTTCAGAAGAAATTCCACCACCGTTTGGCTTACCCGTTCCACCTATAATTATGCTACATCTGCTGGTAAGCCTAGTGAGATCATTCAACTTAGTTGATCAAGACAGAGCCCATATGACTAAAGGCTGCACGGGAAGCTACTAAACTTAGAAGGACATAGTAATCTCTTTGTTCCTGGGTGGCCATCCTCAAGTGACAACCTCAAGTGGAATAACCCTTAGATAAGGGCCCTGAGGCAACACTCAACATAAACCAGTCTTACCACTTCCACCCAGGTGGTTCATTCATTAGTTATACTTAGAGTTTTTCCTCAACATCTAGTAAAACAAATTTTTGTAGCATGGCAAAGCATCTAAATAAGTACCAAGGCATCAAAATAACAAGGTATAGGGATGGCTACACACTACTAGGATATAGCATAACATAATATAACTTATTAAAATTTCCTATCATGCATACTACTCAAAATCAACTAATGCATATAGAAAATAATGGGTAGTTGATGATGTGGTACTTGCCTTGTTGAAGTTGGTGAAGATATCACACTCTCTTCACAAAAGATCGTTGCTCTCCGTACAATCTATTCATTGACAACACAAAACCAAATAAACAAGCATCCTAACAAACAAACATACAAGTGTAGAAAACATACATAGCAACTAACATATCAAAAGGGGCTTAACCAAGTTGGTTAGGACAAGGTCTAGGTTTGAGTTGAAAGATTCATTCTCTAGTGGTCTCATTCTTGTTAAGGAAATTCCAATGGTTTACTTGGGAAGGACTAGGTTTTAGTTTGATGTGATCTAACTTTATTGTAACCATACTTGTCGAGGAAGTTCCAAGAGTTCACTTAGAATAAACATATTACTTCTTCAACTAAAGTAATACGTGCAAACACTTGGTCGTATTCACCTTCAAAATATTTGAGTGACTATGTTAGTATTTTCCATTGTGGTTAGGGTAGGTCTACTAACTTCATCATCAAAGGGAAAATATTACTAAGTCTTGGGTTTTCCATTTGGGTCAATGGTTGGACAAAAAATAACTTGTTACTCTTCAACTTGGGTGGATTGCTTCTAGTCCTCATGTGATTGCCTTCTTGAAGATCATCATCATGCCATCTAAGTTGTTTCCTTCCTTGGTGTGGTGCTTCTCTTGGTCTTGATAGTCTTCATGGTTTTCACTTCACTAATTGGTTTGGGTATGGGATGGGCACAAAATACCACTAAGTCAAGAGAAATAAAATAGGAAGAAAGATAGAAAGACAGAGGGAGATGTTTTCTTCTGGATTTCTTCACACTTGTACTTCCTTGAGTTGCTTCTAGTGGTGGAGTCTTTTCTTCAAAATTTCTTCATTGATCCCCCTTGTAGCTCTTCATGTTGCCACCAAGTTGAAAGTGAAGAACCTTCTATTTCTTGAGTCTTGTTTTCCATTTGCTAACTTGATGGATTCTTGAAGCAAGAATAGGGGGATGGAGAAGTAGATGGAAAACAAGGTACTAGTGTTTAATATTCACTACTTGGTACTATATGTGATTGACACATTCTAAGGACTTGGCTTGGATCCAAATAGTCATAACATCAAGGAATAGATAATGAAAACAAATTCTAAGACATGGTGAAAATGGATGTATCACTATGTTGGGTTTTTGGTCAAAACACATGGTCATGTCCAAAATGGTTGGGCATAATGTCTATGGTTCAAGGTTACCAAATGGAGCAATTTTGCAAAAGGAACTATAGTGAAAACATTTATAGAAATTATTCTATGTCAAAAATACTCAAATAGACAACTTAATTCTAAAATCAATTTTAATTTGTTCAAATATTATTTTGGGACAGTGGATATGAAAGTACACATCCTAAGGTTTCTAAATATATTTTATTTACAATTTTTGGATTTGTAGAATTTGAATTATGCCAAATTTCATCAAACAAGCATATTTTAAATTGAACATATTTAAGTTTGTCAAATTTAAATTTGGCCAGTGCCAAAAGTTTCTATATGTCAAGGGCTTTTCAAAAAGTCCAAGATTGCTAAATTTGGGCTTATGGATCAAAAGTTATGATAGATCTAAGATGTAGGGGCTTTTCTGCAAAATAGACATTTTATTTTTATTCGGGAATTAAATCCAGAGACAGATGGGCTCAGATCTGTTATTTTCCGCGCAGGGCGATGGATAGGGACTGGGCTTGGGCCGGCTACGCGCTGCGTGGGCGACAAATAACCAAATCGGCGCAGCTCACTGGCGCACATGTGGCGCTAAGCTATTCGCCGAAAATGATTCGGTAAGTGATCTAATCTTGTCCATTAGATCTAGATCTAACGGCTAGAGAGAGGAGGAGGGTGCTCACCGGTGACGGGCGGCCGAAATGGCGATCGTGGCGGCGCTGCGCCTCGGGTGTGGACGGCGGGGCTTCTCCGGTGGGGTTCGAGCTCGATGAAGACCACTCGGAGGTGCGCCACGACGAGGCTGAGAGGTTGGTGGCCACGGCGTGCTCGGAGATAGCGGCTATCGACGGCGCGGTGCGGTTGGTGGCGTCGCGGCTCCGGGGAGCTTCGGGATGGACGGCGCGGCCTCAATTCTTTACAAAATTTACGACCAAATGGTCAGAGCCGCGCGCGTTGTCGAGGGGAAACAAATGGAGGTGGTCTCGGGCTCGGATACCTCCTCTGTTTGCCGGAGACGACGAGAAACTGCGGCGGCACGAACGAACTCCGGCGAGGAATCGTGACAGAGAGGGGGCGCAATAACCAGAGGAGGGAGAGGGAAAATGGGGAGGCAGTCGTGGGCTTTAAGAGGGAGGACACGAGAGGGATTAAGGAGGCTTAAATTGCCCGCAATCAATGGATTTAAATCGGCCGAAACTTCCGTTCGTCAGTTCCCAGAGGAAGAAGAAGGTGACGTCATGATGACGTCATCATTCCTTTTTATTTTTCTTTTCTTTTTCCTGTTAAATAAAAATCTTAATAACTTCAGTTTTAAATATCCAAACAACATGAAACCAATTTCTAAATTCTTGAAATTACAAATGCTTTCCAACAATATCATTTTTGAAAACAATTCAACATATATTATTTTTGAAATTTTGGAAATTTGAATAATTCCTTAATAGTCACTTAATGTGATTTTTAATTTAAAAATTTATAAAACATAGTTATTGGCCAATTAAAATTTCAGTGGTATTATAAATGTTGAAAACATATTTTTGAAAGTCATTTAATCTTGTTTTCACAATTTTATATTTTGAAAAATAAATAAAACACTAATAATACTTTAAGGCCATTTTAAAATTTAGTAAATAATAAATTGATGTTATTGTCTAAATAAAATTTCAGAGACATTTTACATGTCATAATATTGTTTTCAAAACCCTTTTTATGTTATTTTCCAAACAATGCATTTTATTTTCACACCTTCATGTTTAAAACTTGGAATAACAACTAAAAGTTATTATTAACAATTTTATTCTCATCAAATACCTTTGGGGCTTAGAACTTTATTAAGGGTTATAAATCTTTGATTTTTGTTGCCCTAAAATATCTTCAAAGTAATATTGGAGTTGTAAATATTTTGGGTAAAGGCTTGTTGATAAAAACATATTCCCTTTATATAAAGAAATTTATTTTTGAATGGGATTTTAGGGTTTATGGAATAGAGGTATAATTGGATTGGTAAAAATTCAATTTCATTGAATATGTATTGTTTCCTTTTGTTTCTTGCTTCTCATTTGGTTTTTGGTGACTTGTATAACATGAAAACAAAAAGTTTCAAATTTTTGTGATTTTTGAGTTTTCCAAAAATCAGGGATGTTACACAGGCCCATCACGTACTCTAACACTACACCCCACCTGGACATGCAGCTCGTCCTCGAGCTGCAACCTAACGATGATTCGACCTCACACAAACCGAACGCCTAAAAAACAAGCCTTTTACATCTCGGCCTATTGTATTGACCTGAAATAAGCTAACCCGAATGAGACTCCGATTCTTTATTTTTTTGACTCTGAATGATAAGGCGAGAATCCTCCGCGCGCCGAACTTGTGCGTTTGCAGCCCCCTGGATCCCAAGGAAACCATCGGGACCAAGGGAGCCCTCGCGGCAGCCGACGGTGGAATGCAGTGGTGCTATGCGGTGCGCTCTTGTCGGTGACACCATGTCTTCTCCCTGCCGGCTGACTGTCGATGTCGTAGACTTGGAGGTCGCCGCCCATGGGGGAAACCACATGCCCAAGCTCCGCCACACAGCGGACAAGATCGAGGTCCGTTGCACCGCGAAGCGCAACTTGGAGGAGCTGCAGCTGCAAATCACGCATCTCCCGCACATGCCGACGCGCTAGGAGGCCGCGCGCAGCAGCCTACAGCCTCACCGCAGCTGACACGTGGTCTGTAGCGATCCAAGCCGGACGCGGTGACGACGACGGCTGGAACTTGATCGGTTGGATGGGATTCTCATGGGACGGCGGTGGCGCTGCTGGGAACGAGGTCGTCGCAGTCCCGTCGTAGGGCATCCCATGCTGGAACGTGATGACCGGCGCCGTGGTCGCGGCTGAGGGCGGCGGTGGCGGCCCTGCGGGGGTCGGCGCCGGTGTTGTGACCATGGAGGACCCCCTCGTGGAATGGCGCACCGTCGGGAGCGGCGTAAGTACCGGCGAAGCGGGAGGGCCCGCCGTACTGTTGGGGTGGCGCCGGTGGTGACTGGATGTGTGGCGGCGCCGCCCGAAGACGGACAGCGGCAGCGGGGGCTGCAGCAGCTTGGCGTCGAGTGGCGGCGACGACAACAGCCTGACGTCGAGTGGCTCCGTCCGCTGGAGGAGCACGGCGATGGCGTGCTTGATGTCGAAGACCGACTCGGTCAGGTCGCGGAGGCGCGTGGAGAGCTCCTGGATCGAGAGGATGGGGGCGGGCTCCCGAGCCGGCGCGGCCGAGACCGCAGACGCCGACGGCGTTGCCATGGTGGTGGGCGCGCCCGACGAGGCGATCGCGGCGGAGGCGGTGGACAGTCCCGAAAACATCGCAACCGAGGAATCTGATACCAAATGTTTTATTAATATGAACTTTGGAGTCACCTTGTCCCGCGGTGTGAAGGTGACAGTGTGCACATCGTGTGTGTGTGTCCTCTATGAATTATGGTGTTTGTCTAGTACCTTCTAGGGTGCTCCAGTTGACAGGGTGGGGCTAAATAGACATGTGAATGCTTTTTGCAGCCCTACGCAATGATTAGTGTTCGTTATCCAACCAGAGAGGGTTAAGAGTAGCATAGTGAAGAGAATATATTTAGTTATTCAATTATGTGATCATTTTTTAGAGTGTCCACTAGTGAAAGTAGGATCCCTAGGCCTTGTTTCCAAGCATTGAAACACCGTTTTCCGCCTGTTCTGCTACATATTTGCTTGCTGCCATATTTATTTTAGATTGCTATTATTACTTATAACCATCCATATTACTCGCATTTCACTATCTCTTCGCCGAGCTAGTGCACCTATATACCTGACAAGTATATTGGGTGTGTTGGGGACACAAGAGACTTATTGTATCATAATTGCAGGGTTGCTTGAGAGGGATATCTTTGACCTCTACCTCCCTGAGTTCGATAAACCCTGGGTGATCCACTTAAGGAAAACTTGCTGTTGTTCTATAAACCTCTGCACTTGGAGGCCCAACACTGTCTACAAGAATAGAAGCGTGCGTAGACATCATTAGGCAGCTCACAAGATCTAAACATGATGGCACAAATAGGAGAAGACAACCATCTAGATACTGCTATGGACCCGTATTACAAGGATGAA
The DNA here is from genome assembly GCA_028641055.1 of Alopecurus myosuroides. Taxonomy (NCBI): domain Eukaryota; kingdom Viridiplantae; phylum Streptophyta; class Magnoliopsida; order Poales; family Poaceae; genus Alopecurus; species Alopecurus myosuroides. Next base: position 180,406,092 of record CM054062.1, read on the forward strand.
CTACTCACGCAACACTCTGGAGGTAGGCATGGTGATGAAGAGCCCTCGGGTGATGATTCCCCTCTCCGGGAGGGTGCCGGGGAGAGCTACAGAACCCTCCCGAACTAGGGTTGACGACGGCGGCGGCTGCGGAAATTTCCGTGGATGGAGTCTCGGGTACTTAGGGTTTTCCCGAGGAAGACAATATATAGGCGGAAGGGAGGTGTCGGTGGGCGACTAGGGGCCCACACCATGTGGTCGCGCAGCCAAGGGAGGGCCGTGCCGCCACCTGGTGTAGATGCCTCCCAGGCCTCCTTTGAGTCCCCTTCGGACTCCTTGTACGTGACAGAAAAATAGGGACTTCGGCTTTTGTTTTTAGCAATTCCGAGAATATTTCCATTACAACTTTTCTGAAATACAAAAACAACAAAAAAAGTAGGAACTAACACAGTGACATCTTGTCAATAGGTTAGTCCTAGAAAATGCATAACAATACTATGAAGTGTACAGAAAATATGTAGCAACTGGCATAATATCAACATGGAACATCAGAAATTATAGATACGTTGGAGACGTATCATACAGACAAGTATTCTTCATTTTTTTAAATAGTTCATGGGTTTAGGTAAAAGTGTTCGCCCGATAAAAATAAAGTTCATGGAACCAAAAAAAAAAGTCCACGAGCTAAAATATTCATGGGCTAAGAAAAAATAGTTACAAGTTTGAAAAATTGATCATTGGTTCAAATAAATATTTTGGGGGTTAAAAAAGTATACATGTATTACTAAAAAAAACACAAAAATAAATCAATGGAAATTTAAAAAAAATTAAATCGAAGAAAAACCAAAAAATATGAAAAGAACAAAAAAATTATATCTGAAAAGACGAAAGAGAAATGAAACTGTAAAACAAGAAATGTAATAAGCAACGAAGCTAAAAGAAAAGATACAGAAAAGCAAAGAAAAGGAAAGTACAAAGTTGAACCATGCCGCGAGATGTACGGACGATTCCATGCTACACCACACAATGAGGGAAAATCCCTATAATTTTGGCAGTTGTTAGAGATGCTCCAAAGAAAAAAATTATGGGGCACACCACTTTGATGACTCAAATATACATCACTGATGCCAAATTTGCAGAGCACATTATATAATAAGCCAGTCTATAGGGCAGCTGTCGGAGAGTGTTCGGTGCCATATAGGAAAGTTATTTAGTGCAGTTGTTGTAAGGAAACGGGGAGGCTACGCTAGCACAAATCAAAATTTTCTACCGCGTTCTTCCTAATAACCCCTGCAAGTAATCGATCATGGAGCCATGAATTACCTCTTGACGTGCCGTACAGCAGAAGACTGTCGATTTGCACGTCGCCACCGATCTCCTCCTCCTCGCGATCCCATGAACGATTCGTCCAAGCGCCACAAGTGCGGCGCCTCCAAGGTATCCACACGTACAGGGATGGAACATCGCGGTCGGGGTGCTAGCACCGATGACGCGATCTGGGCGGAGAGAGTGCGGAGGCTAGGTTTTGTGTCTCACACAACTTCTATGTTCTATGCTGCCCACTCCTCATGTATATATAGTCCTTCTAGCGGGTTGCTACATTAGAACCCACTAGCACTATAAACTCAATTAGATGGATCGCATCCAAACTATGTTCCATACCCCTTAAGTGTGTGACCCTATAGGTTCACGTATATATAGACATGGCACGAGTACACTACTCGGCCAATAATCGGTAGCGGCCTCTAGCAAGATGTGCCGACTCCCAAATAAACGTAAAGATCATATTGAACGAACCTTCCACAACATTGCATACTCGTTCTCTTTGCCTCACGATATTGATTAAGCACAAGGTGAGAAATTGTCATCCTTGTTATAGTTAGATCATCTTTCTCGATTTCCATGACATGGAATCCCAGAGTCACGGTTAACACTTAACCGAGAGTACAGCCATACATTTTCTTGATCCGGTCATTCGAGTGGCCAAGACATATCTCTCTGGTGTACGGAGGGAAAATCCCATCTTGATCAACCATGATTCGTAACATGTTTCTTGAAAAACCCGAAAGCTACCTTTATAACTACCCTGTCACGGTGCAGCGTTTGATAGCCCCAAAGTAAGACCTTACACATCCCAAGCACATGCGAAAATCTCAGGTCTAAGGAATCAGCATACGTATTGTATGAGATCAAATGATGACATGGAAGAATATACTATTCTCACAGTGTCTCATGGTGGGTCAGTCCAACCCATTTTCTCCAACATGTGTCCACATTATTGATCGACATCTCCATGTCCATGATCCGTGAAAAATGATCGTCTATCAATACATGTGCTAGTCACTAACTCATATGCATCCCTCATATGATTGTTGACATATTTAGAATAACATCATAAAGATAATGGGTTTCACAAATGAATCACGTATTTATTAACCAATATCATGATAGTTTATTCAAGGGACGGAATACGATTATTCTTATTTATATATTCATAAACATATGGAAATATTATCATCAATATGATTGCCTCTAGGGAATATTTCCAACAGTCTCCCACTTGCACTACAGTCAATCAAGTATCACTATACAAGAATTGAGTAACACTTACTCATGTGTGCATCCAACACTTAGATTGTGGTTTACGCTTTGCTTACAACACAACAACATTTGTTGCTGGATCATCCGAGTGACTTGTCGAGATGACTAATCGACAAGGGGGTTTTGAATTCTAATAGAACGAGGACCTTACATGTAAAAGGAATTTATGAAATCCAAATTCTGAAAAAAAAAGAATAAGATGATCCATATAAGATATATGTTATGAATAAACCAACGATAGCGAGACTTACAGAAGAAATAGCATTAGTAATAAATTCATATGAATTTATAGAAGAATTAGAACTAGTTTTTTCTAAAAGTTACTTTCATATAGTAGCAAAAGTACTAAACCCGAATTTCCCTTTGGAATGAGCCCTTGCTTTTTCTAAAAGTTATTTTTACATAGAAGGAAAAAAAGTCCTTCGCTTCACGGCCTGTCCCTCGGTGTGGTCAGTACTCCATACTGTCGGGCAGCAAAGCTTACACTTGTTCACTTATTATGATGGTTCACCAGTGCCTCTTTGAAAGTGCACTATGGTCAACTAGAGGGGGGGTGAATAGGTTGACTACCAATTTTTCTTTTCTTTTCCTTTTAATGGGGCTTAGCAAGATAAAGTAAGGTTCTCTAGATGTGCAACTAGGTGAGCAACCTATGTGAACAAAGCTATATGTGCAACGGAAGTAAAACGTAAGGTAGTAAAGCAAACGACAAGTGTAAACAAGGAGACAAGGATATGATTCACCGTAGTTCCTTCTCAAAGAGAAGTACGTCTACGTTGGAGAGGTGGGTAGCCACCTAGGCGCTCCTCAATAGCACGGTTGTGCACACCTTGTTCTCCTTGAGCTTCTCCGGTGAGGGAGATGCTCGTTTCCACTATGAGGTCGACTTGAAGGCGTTGACCAAACCCTTACAAGGACTTGAGGTCACTCCACAAGATGGATGGAGGCTCTCAAGCAATCCGTAGCTTCTTGCAACAAGGTGGAAACTACAAGCACGAGATCTACTAAGGTTTCTAGGCCTCAAGTAGGATTCTAGATCTACTAGGTTGTGGTGGATGGATTTGAGATTCCTTTGGTGGAAGTGTGGATCTAGGTCTCCTCTAGCTCTCCACCAAGTTTGGGAGTGTTTGGGTGGATGGAGTGGGAGATCTAGGTGGTTGAAGCTTTCATTAATGGCTAGGAGAGAGAATGGGAAAAGCTTGGCATTTAAGAGGTAGGGGAAGGGGTATTTATACCCCTTGCATTTAAGTGACCGTTTGCAGTCCAGGGCACCGGAGGCTCCGGTGGATTTTACCGGAGGCTCCGGTGGTCTGCACCGGAGGTTCCGCTGATCTTCATCTTGCTACACAGTTGCGCTGGAGCGGGGGCTCCGGTGGTACCCGCGGAGGATCCGCCCACCGGAGGCTCACCGGAGGTTCCGGTGGAACTTCCGTCCTGTGGTAACAGAAGGATGTTTTGGCGGAACAACCACCGGATCCTCCACCGGAGCCCATTTGCACTGCACCATGGGGTCCACCGGATGTTCACCGGAGGCTCCGGTGGTACCTCCGCCCTGTGGTAACAGAAGGGCATTTTGGCGGAGGTGCCACCGGAGGCGCACCGGATCCTTCTTGCGCGTGAGCCAAGTGTTTGGCGGATGGCGGAGCCTCCGGTGGCATTAGCGGAGGTTCCGCCCACCGGAACTCCACCGGAGGCTCCGCCCCTAGTTCCGCTCCCCTGCTACAGAGAGGGGTTTCAGCGGAACTTCCACCGGATCCTCACCGGAACCTTGGCGGAGCCTCCGGTGGAAACACCGGAGCCTCCGCCCCTGCATGTTTCACCTTTCTGGATTTGTTTCTCCTAGCACTTTTCATATAAGCTGATCATTTGCCCCATAAACTTAGTGAACCTAATAACCTGGGCATTTTCATCCATTGAACAAACATTAGATCAAATGATTATGTTGTCATATGATTACCAAAACGGACGATGATCTTTCATTCTCCCCCTTTTTGGTAATTGATGACAACATAACTATTTGCATGATTATAAACATCATATGAACGGAGCTCCCCCTAAAGATATGCTCCTTTCATATTGAGATCATCTAAGGCATGATAAATAAGAATGATATGACAATGATAGCACATAACACACATAACACATAAATAATATCTAACGAGGTTCACACGAACATAACATAACAAGGTTCACGATAGATACGAATAGACACAAACGAAGTTCCAAATAGTTCAAATAAACTCCCTCAAGAGACCCATGCAAATGCCCGTTCCTAATATAAATCTCTCCCCCTTTGGCATCAAGACACCAAAAAGAGAGAGACCAAGATGCAAAACACCCCAAATCACTCGGAGGAGGAAGAGGCTTCCGGAGCCGGGGAGGGAACACGGTGGTGAGAGCTAGTGGCTTCATCTCCTTCTTCCTCGGACCATTCAATGAGCTTGCCCTTGGAGTCCTTTGCTTGCCATGCATCCCAATCTGTGATACTATCAAGAGCCGGGGATTCAATGGAGAGACCCTCTTCACGGAGACGTTCACGAGATGCTTGAGCCTTTTTGCGGTCCTTGAGTTCCCGATCATAATGTGCTTCCCATTGATGTTGCTCAATCTTTTTGTTCAAGCAAAACACTTTCTTGAGAGCCCGTGCCATCCATTTGAAGGCATTGCTAGAGGGAGGAGGATGAGATGGACCCTCGGCTTCTTCCTCATCCACAATGATGCGAGGCCTAGCCTTGTGCTTGCGGACGGCGGGAGTGGGATGCACAACGGGTTCGATGTGATCTTTCATGAGAAGCCTATTTTCCGTGTGAGGGATCCAATGAGTATCATCAAGAGGGTCATTCGGGAACTTCTAGTCCCACACATCAAGGATGATCTTCATGATAAATGGCCCAAAACAAGCATTCTTCCGGTTGGCAATGGCATACCATAACTCATTCCAAATATAATCCAACACATCAAGCTTGCGTGGAGTCTCATCCATCCGGTGTTGATGAGTAAGGAGCATAAGGTTCTTCAAAAAACCTTGAATCTCATCCACATTGCCCGCCTTTGGATTGATGGTCTCTCGATAGATGCGCAACATGATGTCATATGTGGGATAGAGGCCCTTCACAAACCCCACGGCATATTTCTTCCAATGATAGAGAGGAGTGAGTCCATCCTTGGGAAGTGAGGAGGTGTTAATGATATGAACTCGGAACCATCCGTTTGCAAACTCTTCTCCCGCAGCAAATGGACCAAAATCGGGGTAGCCACCAAGAATGACACCAACATCTTTCCATGTGATGTCAAGCTGCTTATCTTTAGTCATCCAAATCATATTACGCTCGGTCTCATTGGAGAGATGAACGGTGGCAAGAAACTTACAAACAAGCTCTTCGTCGAAATCTTGTTGAAGAGTGATAATAGGACCAAGACCAAACTTGTTAATAAGCTCAAGAGCCTCTCCAAAGTACTTGTGATTCCTTTCCATGTGCCCAATATTGATTGCATGTTGAGGAACGACATTTTCCTTTGACTTCCTTATCAATATCTCATTGAAAATCTGCGCTTGGAAGACGGTGTGAAAACGAGGATCCTTACCCCGGAATTGGGGCATCAAACGATCGCGGGCAATCACATATGGGTTGGCACCCCTTTCCTTTAAGAACATAGCCTCGGACATCTTGGAGGCGGTTGGTGTGGTGTTCTTCCTTGGCAAGGTCTTCTCGGGAGCCGGGAAGCGCTTACGCTTGCCTTGAGAGCTGTCAAGTTCGGCCTCGATCTCATCCACGGGTGTAGGCTTGCGGCGGCCGGTGGTCTTGTATCGTGCCCCTTTTCCCTTCGAACCGGAAGCATCTAAGAGAGAGAGCAAGAAGAACATGAAGAACAAGTAAAGCTCGAGACAATAAAGCACGCACAAAACCAACCAACCAAGATATTCATGGTGTTAGGGTTGAATAATCTAGGGTTAGGGCAAACGAATCTCCCCTACCATCACAACGATTCAAGCCTAACATGCATGTTCTAGGTTGCTTAGAGTTTGTACTAGGGAAAAACCACTCCTAATACACCAAATCCACGAAGATAGAAGGCTAGAACATGAGCTCCTATGCATCTCATCCATCAACTAGATGAGAGAGAGAGAGCACGTACCGGCTGCATCCATGGTGAAAAAGGGAGGAGGGGAGGTTCCCGGGGCGTCCCAAGGCAAGGAGAAGGCCTCCCCGCGGTGGAGCACCCGAATCCGGCGGCGAGGAGCTTGGGGGCGGCGGCGGTTTGTGAGGAAGAAGATGGGGGCGGGTGGGGGAAAATGAGATTGGATCTCACTTACCCCCGCGCGCCCACAACTTATCCTCAGAAAATTTCCGCCGGCAGAGCCTCCGCTCCCGCCAGCGGAGCCTCCGGTGGAAACACCGGAGCCTCCGCTCCCTGTCCCAAAACATTAGGTTTTGGCCCGCTGAGCCACGGGGACCCAGCGGAGCCTCCGGTGGGGTTCCGGTGGACAGGCCCAGCGGAGCCTCCGGTGGTTTCACCGGAGGTTCCGCCCAACTGAATTTTGGCACGCCAAGATTGGAAAATCACGAGCAATACTATGGAAACGAGGTTTTGGGCAAGTGGGGCTTGGGTTGAAAGAACGTCACTGTTATACGAGAGACATTACTCGATGGGGTCCGCAAAAAGCAACAAAAACATGGAAGACCGAACCCGTACGAGTTGTCAAGACGGAGATATGATAAGCGTGAAAGATCCAAAACACACAATGGTCGGTGGCCGAGGCCACCATGTTTGAGTGTGTAACTTGGCACCGCGAAGATATATCTTGGGTCCAAAATTACTACTCACATTTAAGCACAATAAGTCACAAATGACTAGATATGCAATGATGATTTATTTTTTTGCATAATAGGAGGAGCGCATATTCATGAGTTGAGTAGGGCTCCCCCTATGTCCATGCCTACATCTAAGCCTAATAGCATGCATAATGAGGGTAGATATGCAAGGTTTCAAGTGAAGTTGGAGGAATCTATGACATTTAGTTCATTCCTCAAAGCTCGAAATCTTGGTTCATCAAGGGCCTTCGTGAAGATATCGGCAAGTTGATCCGTTGTGGAGACATATGAGAGATCGGTATCACCTTTCTCAACATGATCCCGAATGAAATGATGACGGATCTCAATGTGCTTTGTCTTGGAATGGAGAACCGGGTTGTAGGCGATTTTGATAGCACTCTCATTATCACAAAGAAGAGGCACCTTGTCAAAGTGAATACCATAATCCTTCAAGGTTTGCCTCATCCATAGCAATTGGGCACAACAACTTGCCGCGGAGATATACTCGGCTTCGGTGGTAGAGAGGGCGATGCAATTTTGCTTCTTAGAAGACCAACATACCAAGGAGCGACCAAGGAATTGACAACCCCCGGATGTGGACTTCCTATCCGTCTTCTCTCCCGCATAATCCGCATCCGAGTATCCAATGAGCTGAAAACTTGAACCCTTGGGGTACCAAAGACCGAAGTTTGGGGTATGAACTAGATATCGAAAGATCCTTTTCACAGCTTCCAAATGACTTTGCCTTGGGGAGGCTTGAAACCTTGCACATTTACCTACGCTATACATGATATCGGGTCTAGATGCACAAAGGTAGAGCAAAGAGCCAATCATGGAGCGGTATACCTTTTGATCTACCTCTTTGCCGTCGGGATCGGGTTTCAAGTCGGTGGTTGTGGACATAGGGGTCTTCATAGGTTTGGCATCATTCATATTAAACCTCTTGAGCATGTCTTGAGTGTATTTGGCTTGTTTGATAAAAGTCCCTTCATAATATTGATTGACCTCAAAGCCAAGAAAGAACTCCAACTCTCCCATCATAGACATCTCAAACCTATCGGTCATAAGCTTGCAAAACTCCTCATTGAACAAGGTGTTAGTAGACCCAAAAATGATGTCATCCACATAGAGTTGGCATATGAACAAGTCACCTCCAACCGTCTTGGTAAAGAGAGTGGGATCGATTAAACCAACATTAAACCCATGATCTACTAGAAACTCTTTAAGGTGCTCATACCACGCAAGTGGAGCTTGTTTAAGTCCATAGAGCGCCTTATCAAGTTTATAGACATGATCGGGGTGGTTGGGATCCTCGAAACCCGGAGGTTGCTTGACATATACTAACTCATTAATGGGACCATTAAGGAAAGCACTTTTGACATCCATTTGTTGTAGCTTGAAGTTATGATGAGATGCATAAGCAAGTAAGATACGAATGGATTCAAGGCGAGCTACGGGGGCAAAAGTTTCACCGAAATCGATACCTTCGACTTGAGAAAAGCCTTGGGCCACCAATCTTGCCTTGTTGCGAATGACAATGCCATCTTTGTCTTGTTTGTTCTTGAACACCCATTTGGTGCCAATGACATTTTTGCAATCCTTGGGTCTTGGCACTAATTTCCACACTTTGTTGCGCTCGAAGTTATTGAGTTCATCATGCATGGCTTCAAGCCAATCTTGATCTTCGAGAGCTTCATATACCTTCTTGGGTTCAATGAAGGAGACAAACGCATGAGCCTTGCTAAAATCCGCCAATTGCCTTCTAGTGACCACTCTTCCACGAACTTGTCCAAGAATCATGTCCTCCGTATGACCCGCTCGTTCAAGATTCTCTAGCCTTCTCTTTGCTCTACGAGCTAGTATCTCCTCCAAAGATTCCTTGGATATTGATTGAGAATCACCTTCTTCATCGGAGACATGTCCATCTTCATTTCGTACTTGATCAAAGTTGGGTGATGAATCACCACTAGGTTGAGCATTCTCAACAATAATAGAATCTTGATCATGATTTAGATGTGTTGCTTGGCCTTGTTCATTAGCTTGGCCTTGATAGTTAGCTTGAGGGCTTGGTGCATCTTGTTGGATAGCTTGATCATCAATGGGTGTAGTCAATGGCTCCACTTGAGTGGGGCATAGTCCTTCTCCCTCCGTCATCCGGTAACCCTCAATGGGAATTATTTCACCAATCCCCATTCTTCTTATGACGATGGGAGGAATTGCATCTCCTACAACACCATGATCTATACGCCCCCTTGGGAGCCGTTGTCTTCATCAAACATTACGTCTATAGCTTCTTCAACTTGCCCGGTGGACTTGTTGTAGACTCTATAGGCATGAGCATTCGTGGCATAGCCAACAAAGATACCCTCATAAGATCTAGTCTCAAATTTTGACAACCGTTTTCCTTTCTTGCGAATGAAGCACTTGCAACCGAAGACCTTGAAATAAGATACATCCGGTTTCTTGCCCGTGAGAATCTCATAGGGAGTCTTGTTCAAGATCTTGCGAAGATAGAGCCGATTGGTAGCATGACAAGCGGTGGAGACGGCTTCGGCCCAAAAGTTATAAGGAGAAGAAAACTCCGCAATCATAGTCCTAGCCGCATCCATCAAGGTCCGGTTCTTTCTCTCTGCAACACCATTTTGTTGAGGGGTATAGGGAGTGGAATATTGATGAGCAATGCCTTCTTCACTAAGAAAACCCTCAACGGTGTAGTTCTTGAACTCCGAGCCATTATCACTCCGAATGGCCAAGATGGTAGCATTGTGTTGGCGCTCCACTAGAGTGATGAACTCGATGACCCTATTTTGAGTCTCACTTTTCCTCTTGAAGAAATACACCCAACAATATCTTGAATAATCATCCACAATCACCAAGCAATACTTCTTTCCTCCGAGGCTATCATAAGATAGTGGACCAAAGAGATCTAAGTGAATGAGCTCGAGAATTCTTGTAGTGGAGATAGTTGTCTTGGTTGGGTGTTGTTCTCCATGTTGCTTCCCAAAATTACATGAGCTACACACACGATCTTTAGCAAACTTAGCTTTGGTTAGTCCTAGAACGTGATTGCCACTTTGGAGGTCATGTAACATTCTCATATTGGTGTGGGCTAGTCGGCGATGCCAAAGCCATCCCACATCAACTTTAGCCATTAGGCATGTCGCGGCACACGTGTCTTCTTTAGAGAAGTCCACTACATACATGCCGTTCTCGACAAACCCAACAAAGGCTACTTTAAGAGAAGTCTCCCAAGTGACAATCACACTCTCTTTATTAAAGAACGAGGTAAAACCACAATTTGCGAGTTGAAGAACGGACATCAAGTTATAGCCAAGGGACTCAACAAGGAGAACATTCTCAATTGATAAATCATTTGAGATAGCTACCTTGCCTCGTCCCAATACCTTAAGCTCGGACTTGTCACCAATTGTAACGCAATTGAGATGTGGTAGAGGAGGTTCAATATTACTTATTGCGTCATGGCTTCCGGTCATGTGTTGGGATGCACCACTATCCACTGTCCATCTATGTGCCCCGGAAGCGTTTCCCTACAAGAGATCAATTTCTTGATTTAGGTACCCATCCTTCAATGGGTCCTCTTTTGTTAGTCACAAGGGTCTTAGGAACCCAAATAGTCCAATGATAGTCATCACCATAAGAAGTACCAACGTATTTAGCATAAACATGTCCATCTCTAGATTTCATAAGAACATAAGATGGGTTATATTTTCCGGCAAAATCATTATGAGTGATGCTCCCCCTAGAGGTATCACCACCCATAATGGCGTTGGTCTCCTTTTCTTTGGGCACCTCACCCTCTTTCACAAAGATAACATTTTGGGAGGGAGAGGTGACACTCTTGGATTTCTTCTTTGACTTGGAAACAAAGCCAAGTCCCTCTTTTCCTTTCTTGGCACCTTGAGAGCTTATTGCATCATTGAGAATTCTTTCCTTCCCTACAATGTTAGTTGTAGTAGAAGAGGTAGGAACAATAACAATGCTATTTGATGAAGGTGCAACATGCTTATTAGATTGTTGAGCTAGAAGCTTGATTCGAGACTTAGCAAGTTTGTCATGAATTTCTTTAAGAGATTTAAACTCCTTTTTTAGTTTGTCATGCTCCTCGTCAAGTTTTTGGTGAGCTATTCCTAGCTTCAACTCTTCCTCTTCAAATTCTTTAAGTAAAACAAGAGATTTGGCATTTTCTTTCTTAAGCTTGGCAAGAGATTTTTCGTTATCTTTTCTAAGCTTAGAAACACTAATAGCATAAGTCTCTTGTAGACTTGATAGTTTCTCTTCAAGAGAAGCTCTCATGGATCTCTCCTTTTCGAGAGCCTTGACGAGTTCGTCATCATGATTCTCATGGCTACCGCCATGGTTCTCCAAGGTCGTGATGATCTCCTCCTTCTCATCAATGAGAGAGTTGGCGTCATCAAGTTGCCTTAGGAGAGCTTTTACTTTTTCTTTAGTTTCACCTTCAAGACTACACAACCAAGATCCTAGGTTCTTGGCCTCCTCATCATCAACAATGTTTTCAACACAATCCAATAATGAGGGAGAGCTAGTGATAGTAGACTTGGAGGTGGAAGATATTACCGCGGTGGCTTTTGCCATGAGACATGTAGGTCGGATCGATGCCTTCTCATTGGGAGATTCGAATAGAGAGACCGATGAAGAGGAAGTCGTAGCTATGGCTACGTGGGCGACACCTACGACTTCATCTTCTCCTTCATCTCCGGAGTAGTATGTTTCCAATGTTGGGCCCTCTTGAACATATAGAGCCCTTGGGACTCTTCTAGCGAGGTTCTTGTTTTGTGGAGACTTGTTCTTGTCCTTGCGAACAAGCTTCCCTTCATTCTCTTCTCGTGGCTCAAAAGGACACTCCTTGACGAAATGGTTTGCACTTCCACAATTGTAACAAGTCCTTGGACGCTCCCCTTTCTTCCTAAAGGTCTTGTTCCTTGAGGGTCTAGGGGCACCGGCCTTGTGAGCCTCCCATCTCTTCCAATACCCTTGCATGGCAAGAGCAATACATTTGTGGGCACCCTTGTATGTATCCTCATAGTCCTCATCATCATCATCATCATCATCATCATCATCATCCACTTCTTCTATCTTGGCCATGGCCTTAGATTTTAAGGCAAGGTTAGGAGACTTCCCATGGCCTCTTGAGCGAGCAAGAGCATCATCCGCGCTCTTGTGAGACAAAGATATGACTATGAACTCACTAAGGACACCAATGGAGTTGAGTGAGTTGTAGTCGGATCTTGTTCGAATGCTAGTGGAGAGATTCTTCTCAAAAGGAGTTATGGCCTTGACAAATTTCCTCTTGATCCACTCATCGAAGATTTCCTCCTTTCCAAAGTCCCTTAATTGATTGCCAAGGGTGACCACTCTTCTATATAGCTCCTCGGGACTCTCATCTTCATGCATGACAAAGTTCTCGGACTTGTCAAGAGCAACATCGTATTTTGATGATTGGATGCTTGCATTGCCTTGGAACAAGGAGTCAAGCTTATCCCAAGCTTCCTTGGCGGTCTTGATACCGCGAATGTGTTCAAGATGTTCTCTTGGGAGGGCCTTTTGAATAGTCACAAGAGCGGTCTTGTTGAGTTGGAATTCCACATCCTCTCTTGGAGTCAAGTTGTTCGGATCGTGAGGGTGAAATCCATATAGAATGCTTCTCCATAATGCGGTGCAAGATCCTGAAATGTGAGACTCCATATCGAACTTCCAAGAAGAAAATTCGTTAGTGTTAAGCATGGGAGGAACTCCAACATTAACCATGTGTGGCATAGTGGCAATAGGGTGAATAGAGTCGTAATTGGGAGGTGGTGGAACTTTAGATTGAGACCCGAACCGTTAGCCGATTGAGACTTGGAGCCCTCGGAGCTCACACCACCCTTAGCCTTTTTATCGGCTTTTGCTTTGGCTTTCGCCTTAGCTAAGGCGATGTTAGCTTCCATCTCATCGATATCCGGAATGGAATCTTCGTCCGAGCTAACATCGTCGGTAGTGAGAGGTGGTTCCGTGGACTCCTTGATTTTCCCCATCAGTGCCTCCATCATTTTCTTCATGCTAGAGACATCCGAGCTAACACTAGAGCTAACCTTAGATAGTTCGGTTTGGAGAATTCCAACCGTATCTTGTATGTTAGATATAGTGTCGGCCATTTTGGACATTTCCGCACTAGAACTTCCGGGGGCATTTTCATCGACCATTGTACTCTTGGGCGGTTAAGCCCTTAGTAAGAGCCGAGGCTCTGATACCAATTGAAAGTGCACTATGGTCAACTAGAGGGGGGGTGAATAGGTTGACTACCAATTTTTCTTTTCTTTTCCTTTTAATGGGGCTTAGCAAGATAAAGTAAGGTTCTCTAGATGTGCAACTAGGTGAGCAACCTATGTGAACAAAGCTATATGTGCAACGGAAGTAAAACGTAAGGTAGTAAAGCAAACGACAAGTGTAAACAAGGAGACAAGGATATGATTCACCGTAGTTCCTTCTCAAAGAGAAGTACGTCTACGTTGGAGAGGTGGGGAGCCACCTAGGCGCTCCTCAATAGCACGGTTGTGCACACCTTGTTCTCCTTGAGCTTCTCCGGTGAGGGAGATGCTCGTTTCCACTATGAGGTCGACTTGAAGGCGTTGACCAAACCCTTACAAGGACTTGAGGTCACTCCACAAGATGGATGGAGGCTCTCAAGCAATCCGTAGCTTCTTGAAACAAGGTGGAAACTACAAGCACGAGATCTACTAAGGTTTCTAGGCCTCAAGTAGGATTCTAGATCTACTAGGTTGTGGTGGATGGATTTGAGATTCCTTTGGTGGAAGTGTGGATCTAGGTCTCCTCTAGCTCTCCACCAAGTTTGGGAGTGTTTGGGTGGATGGAGTGGGAGATCTAGGTGGTTGAAGCTTTCATTAATGGCTAGGAGAGAGAATGGGAAAAGCTTGGCATTTAAGAGGTAGGGGAAGGGGTATTTATACCCCTTGCATTTAAGTGACTGTTTGCAGTCCAGGGCACCGGAGGCTCCGGTGGATTTCACCGGAGGCTCCGGTGGTTTTACCGGAGGCTCCGGTGGTCTGCACCGGAGGTTTCGCTGATCTTCATCTTGCTACTCAGTTGCGCTGGAGCGGGGGCTCCGGTGGTACCCGCGGAGGATCCGCCCACCGGAGGCTCACCGGAGGTTCCGGTGGAACTTCCGTCCTGTGGTAACAGAAGGATGTTTTGGCGGAACAACCACCGGATCCTCCACCGGAGCCCATTTGCACTGCACCATGGGGTCCACCGGATGTTCACCGGAGGCTCCGGTGGTACCTCCGCCCTGTGGTAACAGAAGGGCATTTTGGCGGAGGTGCCACCGGAGGCGCACCGGATCCTTCTTGCGCGTGAGCCAAGTGTTTGGCGGATGGCGGAGCCTCCGGTGGCATTAGCGGAGGTTCCGCCCACCGGAACTCCACCGGAGATTCCGCCCCTGGTTCCGCTCCCCTGCTACAGAGAGGGGTTTCAGCGGAACTTCCACCGGATCCTCACTGGAACCTTGGCGGAGCCTCCGGTGGAAACACCGGAGCCTCCGCCCCTGCATGTTTCACCTTTCTGGATTTGTTTCTCCTAGCACTTTTCATATAAGCTGATCATTTGCCCCATAAACTTAGTGAACCTAATAACCTGGGCATTTTCATCCATTGAACAAACATTAGATCAAATGATTATGTTGTCATATGATTACCAAAACGGACGATGATCTTTCACTCTTTCCTCCTCCCTAAGATCAAATCACAAAACCAAAAGAAAAACCTTGAAAAAAAAACCAGAAGACCTTTAGAAAAGGAAAATATTAGTGAATAGGACCATACAAGGTTGGGGGAGGGGGTATGCCAAATGAGAAAATCTATGTTTTTTATATGGTAACTCTGTGCGAAGATGCTTTGGATACCTTTCGTGTGGGCTTTTCCACCATCGGGAGGTCTCTCGACACACTGATATGATGCCTGGACGATGTTAGCTCTTGTTCAAGTCTTTCTCCTCCCTAGATCAACATTGCGTCTTCTTCCTTTGCACGTTCTCGTTCATGGCAAACGTGATGACATAGGAAGTATCATGAGCAATGAGGTAAAAAAAACTTAAGAATGTGCAATGATGTCATTTTATTTTCTCTTTCTTAATGTCGTGAGCTTCTTTATCCTTCTGCGCAAAATATGCCTTAACTAGAGGGACGATAAGAAAAACCTTCACGTTGGTAAAATACAAGAGGTAGTGCTAAACTAAGCGTGCATTTAATAAAATAAATGGATGGAGGAAATTTGGTGGTAGAAATCCAATGATAAAATGTTTAGCCTCTAAAAAGAACCGGATCCCCCCTTTTGGTAAGTAGTTAAGCAACTGGCATGTGCACATACAAATTGTTTGTGTTCATTATAAATCGTAAAATAGAAAGGATAAATGTATATGCATAAAGAATAAAATATGTGTTATTGTATGATTTTGCACCACACCATGTTGTGCAATCCATCATAAATGAAACTAGAAGGATACCCCATCATTGTAGCATGCATCTCTGTAAGAATTTTATTGTGTGAATGAAAGGGTATAAAATGTATGAACATGAAGGTTTTTTTTACATAAACATGCAAGTATCCATTGTTGACAATAGTTGAGAGGACAAATTTAATCAATGTCAAATGAACTTTATTTAACCAATCAAATTGATGTTGCATGCCTATTAGTTAAAGCCCTAGTTAGGATGAAATTAACGGACTAAAGAAACTTATGTGTTGATAAATTACATGAAGATATTCCATACATGTTGTCGCATCAATATCTATCGGTGGTGGAGTTATGTCTCCTGTTTCTAGTGTTTCTGTGGTGGTTTCAAGTCGAGCTGCCTCCTGAGCTCCTTCATGATATCAAAATTTTGTATTTCCGTAAAACTTGTGTGGCAAACATCCTATGCATGTTTGATATCCAGAAGATCCCCGAAGGTCCAAAATACGAAAAACAGGTTTCTTGCTTTGTAGAGTTAGATGCCAGAATATGGGATCTCGTGGGAAACCCCGTAAAATATTAAAATGTTACTACAAACCTATGTCAAAATGCAAATAAGTGATATAACATAATAACAACAAAGTTCATAGATACTTTTACGATGTACCAAGCATCCAAAGCAAAACACCAAATATGCAAGCAAACAGATCGTTTACAAATCCAAGACAATCCACTCATAATTGAAAATGTGCCTCACACCGAACGGCCAATTGTTCTAATAGAATCTAGGAGGAAAGATTTACTAGATGAAGTCCTTGTAGTCTTAGTTATAACATATAGTCTAATCTTAAAATAGTGGAGGTGATGGGTTATATATAGCCCCATGAACGAGATGGAGGACCCTACAACCCCTTGGTCAATAAGATTAAGTAGTTCTACCCAATCGTTGTTATCAATGTCATCTTCAAGCCGATATTCAAAGTCTTTGCCTCCAAACTTCCGCTGGTTGTCTACAAAGCTATTCACTCAAAACCAAACGAATTTTATCAAAGGACCCAACACAATCGTTTGGTATCACGAGGTCATTCTCGAGTTACATGCTGAAAGGAGGAGACCTTCATATTCAAAACCGACTTGAAGAAAGTCTTCTCTCTTTTCCCCACGAGCGATGAGAACATATAGTAAATCTAAAAAAAAGTATTTACTGGCCAAGAAAATGTAGTTTTGATGGTCGAAATGTGGTTTGAACAACCCATACTACTATGTAGTGATGTTTATTTTTGACACAGAAACCCAACTCTATTAAGAAATTGCACCGGTACAGACACCCCTAAAAAATAAAATTATAGCAAGGTCCTAGGGGATGACGACTGTCGCTGCAATACACGCACCGGAGGCACGCCACCACCATCATGGCTCCAGAGGAGGTGTGCGAAGGCCAGCGGCCAGAATTCCTTCAAGCTAGAGGCCTTAGAGGACCTACGCACCGAAAGAGAAGCCATCGTCTTCAAAGTCATCGCCGGAGAACTCCCGCGAGAATAGAGCCCGACTCATGTACAAGGACGACGAAGATCTAGAGAAGCCAACAACATCACAAGGAAGAGGCCGGGAGGACCTTATTTTGACAACCACTAGCGCCATCCTCGCCACAACACCATAGGGACAACACCAACCTAAAGTACATCAGACACAACCTCTCCCCCATCGGCGACACTGACAGAGAAGAGAGGGAGAGGAACAAACGCAATTTACGGCACCGGGCCGACCTAGCAAGAGCAGCTACGTTAACACAAAAAGGGGAAGATTTCAAAAAGAAAAAAAAGGAAAAGGGGGAAGGGAAAGGGTGGAGGAGGCCATTTCGTTTCAAGATTTTCTATGTGGGCGATTTGTTTTGTAAAAGAAAATTGTGTCAAAAATTAAGAGCATCTCTAGTATTACCCCTAAACCCCTAAACCCTTATAGCAGTTTTAAGGGTTGAGAATGCCACTTTTTGTGCACTTTTACGGGTTGAAAAACAGGGGCAAAGACTAGAACCCTTAAACCCAACCCTTAAAACGGAATATTATGTTTTAAGGGTTGGGTTTGAGGGTTCTAGTCTTTGCCTCAACCCCAACCTCTAAACCTGTCATCCGCATATAACATTTTTCCTCACATATCATCATTTCACATATCACAAAATATCATCACATTTCACATAAAACAATAATCATTCTAGTTATTATTACAACACCAAATAGTACTTGCAAGCACATAAAAAAATAATCATTCAAATTCTTACAACACAACAATAATTGTTCAAATCAAATAGAACAAAGATAAATCATGCGCCACGGCGCTGTCCATCCAACTGCCACTGGTGCTCTACTAGATCATCACGGAGCCGACCATGAGTGGCTGCATCTTCAATGTCACGATGTGCTTGAAGAAAAGATTGCACACGAGAAGGATTTCTTTCCGGTTGCACACGTGTGCCAACATTGTCATAGAAACAAGGCAAGTTTAACCCCCTCTCATCCTCTAGTATCATGTTGTGTAGAATCACACAACACTTCATGATGTCAACCAAGGTTTTCTTGTCCCAAAACCGAGCCGGACCCCGAACTATGGCAAACCTTGCTTGCAAGACACCGAACGCTCTCTCAATATCCTTTCGGGCTGCCTCTTGTGCTCTTGTGAAATGAGCCTCTTTTTTGGTTAAGGGCACCCCATTTTTCTCTTTGATGGACTTCACAAGAGTTGCCCATTCGGGATAAATGCCATCGGTGAGATAGTAACCCATTGAGTATTCATTGTTCATGACTTTGTAGTTGCAAGTTGGAGCATCCCCGGTTATTAATCTTTTGAACAAAGGAGATCTATTGAGCACATTTATATCATTGAGTGTTCCGGGCAACCCAAAATATGCATGCCAAATCCATGTGTCCTCCGATGCCACGGCCTCAAGCACAATGGTAGCATCACGGCTTTTACCGCAATACATGTCGTGCCATGCCTTTGGGCAATTTTTCCATGTCCAATGCATGCAATCTAGGCTACCTAGCATCCCCGGCCATCCCCTTTTTTCATTGGTTTCCATCAATCTTTTTGTATCTTCCTCGTTTGGTGCTCGAAGATACTGCTCTCCATACAACCCAATGACCAACTTAGCAAATCTACGGACGGACTCGGTGGTTGTATCTTCTCCAATGCGAAGATACTCATCCGTGTAATCCGCGGGTATGCCATATGCGAGTACCCGCATTACCGCCGATATCTTTTGGTATGCACTAAACCCCATGATACCGGCGGCGGATCTACGGCGCTTGAAATATGAGGAGGCCGCCTCACAATCCGTCACAATCTTCACAAAGAGAGAACGGCGCATTCGGTACCTTCTACGGAAGAGACGAGGAGGGTACGTAGGGAACTCGTCGAAGTAGTCTTCCATCAAATGCTGGTGTCCGAGAGCGCGGTTGCGGTAGATGGTGACTCTCCCCATCTTCGATCCTCTCCTCTGATCCATCAGCTTCGCGCGGTCTTCATACGACTGCACGTCGATGAGGAGGCTCATCATCTCGACGTCGTCATCTTGCAACAACTCGTCGATGTCGGAATCGTCGGATGTCGACCAATCCGACGATTCCGACATCGAGTCCATCACACTATCGTCGTTGTTCATCTACAAAATTATGCTCAAATCAATAATCTACACTAAAACAAGGATGAACAAAACAAAATGAAAAAATAAAAGGAAAATTACCTCGGGGACGACCGGGACGGGAGAACGGCGGCTCGGCGGCGGGCGGCCGGCTCGGGGTCGGCTAGGGGCGGAGGAGGGAGAGCGGGCGGAGGAGGAGGACGCCGGCTCGGGGGGGCGGGGCGGGGCGGGCGGGTGGCGGGCGGGGCCGTGGGCGGGGCGGGGCGGGAGGTGGCGGGCGGGGCCGGGGGCGGGGCGGGCGGGGGGCGGCCGGAGGTGGGCGGGCCCGGAGGACGGCGGGGCGGAGGAGGAGGAGGGCGGGGCGGGGCGGAGGCGGGCGGTGGCGGGCGGGGCGGAGGAGGGCGGTGGCGGGGCGGAGGAAGGCGGAGGAGGGCGGTGGCTGGGCGGGCAAGGGCGGTGGCGGTCGGAGGAGGGCCGGAGGAAGGCCGGAGGAGGAGGAGAGCGGGGCGGCGGCGGGCGGGCGGCGCGGCCCCGATGCGGGCGGGGGCGGGGCCGGGGGAGGGCGAGGCCGGGGGCGGCGGCGGCGGGCGGGGGCGGAGAAGGGCAAGCCGGGGCCGGGGGCGGGCGGGCGCGGCGGCGGCGGCGCGGGGGGCGGCGGCGGCGCGGCGGGAGATGGCGATGCAGGGGAGGAGACCGTGAAAAATCCCTCCCGCGCGTGGGGAGGGCAAAATCCAGGTCGGGTAGGGGCCGACCTCCCCAAACTGCGAATGTATAGGCCGGAGGGGGTTTCCCAGGTCCGGCCTGTAATTTTTTTTACAGTTTTAGGGGTCCTATTCTTTGCCTTTTTTCGTTTCAACCCGTAAAAAAACGGTTATTTTTATAGTTTTGGGGGTTTAGGGGTACTACTAGAGAGATGCCGCCGAGATTTTTCCGCAACCACCTCCTGCCTCGTGCATCCCCTCGCTGCTGTAGTAGAAGCAAGCCATTGACCGACAGTTACTCTATTTCCTTCGAAAATCCATGGCCAAGTTCTCCTTCGCTGACGCCGACGAAGACCATCCTCCCGCCCCCGCACCAGCCACCGCCACTGCCACCGCCGACGACAAGAGGAAGCGTGACGGTAGCGGCCCTAACGACGCGGCCGATGGAGGACCAGCCCCCAAGGCCCGGAAACTGGCGGCTGTTGGCGGGGAGCGGGCGGTTGCGGGGGACGGCCGGGAGATTCGGCTGGTCAGCGGGGATGGTGACGCAGGGATCAGCATGCGGATCGACCCAGACTTGCTAGACTGCTCCATCTGCTTCGAGCCCCTCTGCCCTCCGCTCTACCAGGTAATTATTAGGCGGAAGAAGGGATTGACTTCCTCCTCGCTCTGCCACATTTGTTGATCTGCTGCGCGAATTGGATTGGAATTAGGAATTCGTTTTTCTCCCGTTGAACTAATTGATAGGGACAGAGACGCGTAGGGATAAGAAAAGGAGATGCACACGGCATTGCTCTGGCGAGAGGACAGGCGTGAGCGAGATCTGGAATTCACAATTAGTTCTAATGCTTTCTATAGAGCTTCGATAGGACAAACCATTTTCTAGGAATGCATGTTTGAGTGCAAATCCTCAGCATTGCTGCCAACTGACCTGACACTCGTATCAGCTGTCTGATCTTCATTTGTCATGTGCGCACATAGGCACAAATCCTTGCATATTGAAGCAACTCTAATTTTTATAGGGATTAAAGACAATCAGTTTCCATATACGACACCTCCTTTCAGTTAGTTGTTCTATCTAATTTCCTTCTATAGCTTCTATCTTTTTTGTTCTAGCACCTCGATATAACATGGTCATTGTCATGTAAGAAGAACAAAACAAATATCAGGCCAGTCTAAAGTTTCCAGTTAGTCCTAGGTGTCCATATAGTTACAATCCGTTCCTCTGGCCTCTTTCTCTATGGTAGTTACCCTCGTGATGTTCGAATTTTTCGGATTGCCCTTACATGATCACAGCTTGTTTTGTGAATTTTCCAGTGCCAAAATGGCCATGTGGCATGCTTTTCCTGCTGGTCGAGGCTCAGTAACAAGTGCCATGTCTGTTCTCATCATGCTATCTTTACACGAAACATTGCATTGGAGAAGATTGTTGAGTCGATCAAGTCCTCCTGCGCATACGCCAAGTGGGGTTGTTGCAAGTTGGTTAGCTATGCACAAAGAAACACTCATGAGGAAGCTTGCCTTTTTGCTCCTTCGACGTGCCCTATTCCTGGCTGTGGATACAGAGGCTTCACAGGGTGTTGGTCAGGCCACTTCCTCGTCGACCATAGCGCTGACTGCTTGCATTTCATCTATGGCAAATCTTTCGAAGTAAATTTGGATGTGTACCTGCCTTTTCTGGTTCTTCTTGGAGAGGACGATCACCTCTTCCTGCTCCTAAACAAGAACATGATGTCCTTCGGGCATGCTTTTACGGTGGTTTGCCTCAGGACCGGCGATCTGAACTTCTCCTATGAAATTAAAGCGGCTAGCAAGGGGAAACCTGAAAACTGCCTGCAACTGAACGCCTCTGTCACAAATATAAAAGAGTGGGGCGGTGTGCACCCTGCAGAAGCTTTTCTACTGGTTCCATATGATCTCTGCAGCTCTGCGAATCTAACATTAAACGTCTCAATTGCGAGATGTGCCTCTGTGTGATGTTAGTATGTCCTCTTTTCTAATCTTTTCTCTGTACAAGTGTAAATTTTTATAGGGATTAAAGACAATCAGTTCACATTTACTACATCTCCTCTCGGTTAGCTCTTCTATCTCATTTTCTTCTATAGCTTCCGTCTTTTTTGTTCAAGCGCCTCGATATAACATGGCCATTGTCATGTAAGAAGAGCAGAACAAATATCAGACCAATCTAAAGTTTCCCGGTAGTCCTAGGTGTCCATATAAATTTCAATCCCTGCCGCTGGCCTCTTTCTCTATGGTAGTTACCGTGTAATGTTCAATTTTTTTGCATTGCTCTTACATGATCACAGCTTGTTTTGTGAATTTTCCAGTGCCAAAATGGCCATGTAGCATGCTTTTCCTGCTGGTCCAGGCTCAGCAACAAGTGCCACGTTTGTTCTCATCATGCCATCTTTGCACGAAACATTGCATTGGAGAAGATTGTCGAGTCGATCAAGTCCTCCTGCGCGTATGCCAAGTGGGGTTGTTGCAAGTTGGTTAGCTATGCACAAAGAAACACTCACGAGGAAGCTTGCCTTTGTGCTCCTTCGACGTGCACAGAGGCTTCACGGGGTGTTGGTCAAGCCACTTCCTCGTCGACCATAGTTCTGACTGCTTGCATTTCTTCTATAGCCAATCTTTCTAAGTAAATTTGGATGTGTCCCTGCCTTTTCTGGTTCTTCTTGGAGAGGATGATCACCTCTTCCCGCTCCTGAACAAGAACATGACGCCCTTTGGGCATGCGTTTACGGTGGTTTGCCTCAGGACCGGCGATCTGAACTGGAAGTTCTCCTATGAAATTAAAGCGGCTAGCAAGGGGAAACTTGAAAACTGCATGCAACTGAATGCCTCCGTCACAAATACAAAAGAGTGGGGAGGTGTGCACCCTGCAGAAGCTTTTCTTCTGGTTCCATATGATTTCTGCACTTCTGCCAACGTAACACTAAAGTTCTCTGTTACGAGGTGCGCCTCTGTATGATGTTAATATGTCGTCTTCTCTAATCTTCTCTTTTAGGGCATGTACAGTGTTGCCAAAGCCAAATTTGCCACATAGATTTATTTGACATGAGTGCTAAGGTTGCTATGTTAGCTACAATGTGGTAAAGCCAAAGCCAAATGCCAAAATCACTAATTGTGTGGCCCACTAGGTGTAAAGTAATAATAAAATATTCATGGGCTGCTCACATCTCTCTAGTCCCACCCCTCTATCCTATTATTTTATTCACTCAAATGAATTTGGCATTGGATCTTCTAGTTGCTCCTACGCTAAATTATTTGGCTTTGGCATCAAGATTTGGCACCTCTACAATGTAGCAAACCGATGCCAAAAGCCAAATATGCTATTTGGCATCCATATTTGGCACACACTGTGGATGCCCTTATGTGCCATTGTAAATTTAATGTGTAAAGTAGTTTCTGGGTGCACATGTATATGCAAAGTAGTTTCAGGCTCCAACTGGCTATTACAACATTGTACATCACTAGCCTACACTCACAGATTTGAAATTTTCACACTTCATTTATATAAAGTTCAACACTTCCCATTTGTCTCGGATCGGCACGACAAGTCTTCAATCACAAATCACAGGTGCATTTCATGGGACAGCATACAATATATATTACTCCGTATGTCTTTTGAAAATAAAACAAGGAGGAAGACCATATGTCATTGTTAAAAGCTACTAGCTTATTAGACCCAATTACTCAAATCAACACGAGTACCATATTGATCAGAAAGCAAATCGATCCTGCACGGAGTATACACAAACGAGTAAGCAGGAAAATGGCGATTCCATGATTGTGGCACAAGATCACCCAGATACTCATCCACGACACAGATTATCAGAGGACCTTCAAATCCAACAACCAACGGATTACCAGATCAGCAAACTCGAACCAATGCCAAAATGTCAGGATGTTGTATAATTTCAGAAAATAGAATACCAGCACGGACGGATATGGGTTCTCCCAGGAGATGATTATGATTGCAAGTGACGTCTCTCTGATCGCCGGACGCAGCGGCTTCAATCCCAGAAGCCTCTTTATCCTTGCAGTTTCACTCAAGATGGAGGCGCACAGGCGGACGGACGAGCATAGAGAGGAAGTGGCCGGTTGGTTCGTGAACGAAAGAAGCTGATAGGGGTGTAGCAGCGGAGAGGAAAGTGGTGCAGAACAAGGAGAGGGAGGACGTCGCCTGCTAGACTGGAGTGCTGGTGAAGGAGGTAGGGGAGGGGATTTCGCCAGGAAGTCGGTGGTGGCATACTACGTGTGAAGCGGCGCAACTGAGAAGCCATGAACTGAAGGCACACCGAGATCGCCGGCTGGATCCGGGCGGCCATAGAGGTTGGGAGAACCAGGGATTCCTCTTGCCGCACATGGAGCGGTGGGCTGGATGAGGCAGGGGATCGCAGTCGCCAGTCGGTCCGGCAGCGTCCAACATTCAGGGACGGTGGGCCTCGCCCCACGGAAGGAGATCAAGTAGCGGAGGATGGCGGCCAACCTCCAGGGACGGCGGGGCTCTCCCCTTGGCAGGAGACCAAGCATCATAGGGCGGCGCACATGGTTTGCGGGAGCACGATGGCAGACCCGGTGTCGTGCGCGTTCAGTCAAAGGGAGGAACAAATGAACCGTTTTGTTAGCTTTGACTTGGCGGTGGCAGTGTATGTAATTAAGATGAAAAACAGTGGTACACACAAAACGGACAAAATTTGGCAAAAAGCCTTAGGGCATGTACAACAGTGTCTAGTCAGCCGTCTGTAACGCAGTCCACGTAGGAATATGGATTACGTGGAGGGAGGGAAAACAAATAACTGAATAGTTTGTCGGTAGAATTAACAACGATCTGTTGACATAAAAATCGCTGCTTATAGACGGGGAATTTGCCGTTGTACGGATGGAGTCGTGTGTCGTGGGTCAGATGAGATCTTTTTTCACGGAAACAGCTTGGATGGCTCCGTGCGACTTGGTGGTCAATAGACAAACTAAACATAATCTCCGCTGTACTGGCCATCTCATGGAAAGTCTATACCTGACGTGGAATTTTTTTACAGACTTACCTCGTCGGAACGGCTGTACATGCCCTTAGGGTGTTTAAACCAACAAAGCCAGTCAAACAGCCTAGCTTTGCTACTGGCTTTGCTAAAGCCAACCTTCTAATTGCACTATGGAGAGAAAGCACCCCGAGAGGTGCTTTCTGTGGCTTCCCGCAAAGTGGAGCGAACCGTTTTCTAAAATGGACATGTGGTTCGACGAATTTACAACCAATTGCCACTCCCCCCTATTTCCCCAGCCGGCCGAGCCCCACCCGTCACGAGCGAAGACCCGCACCAGCTCCTGCCTCCGCGCCCCGACCCCTCGCCCCTGCTCTCTCGACCATGACCCGCGACCCGGTAACACCTTTAAGGAACAACAATAGCTTCAATTTGTTACCCATCCAGTGTTACCCCCTAGGAGGACGAAGGAATGGCGACTCAGGCGACTCCACCCCCCTGACCTAGCCGCCGGCGATCTCCTATTCCCGGCGTCCACTTCCCTTCTCCAGCCTGCTACTTCACTCCTCCGCCGTCCTCCTCTCGGATGGCTCCCCCACGACCCCCTGCATGGATCTGGAAGGTAACATATTCTACCTCCAAAGATCTGGATCGGGGACGTGTCAAGTCTTATGATGGATCACTCCATCTCTGGATCAAAAAACCTTACCGTGACTGGATCTGCCTTAAGGATGCTAAGGGCAAAGCTTTGGTTGGGAGACACGTGATTATTGATGAAAATATTGATCTGGGGTTTAAGGTACGATTTCCAACCCACTGTGCCCTAGTTGGCGTATGCATGGTTTCTCCTACTACTCAGGTACCT
Organism: Alopecurus myosuroides; assembly: GCA_028641055.1. Taxonomy (NCBI): domain Eukaryota; kingdom Viridiplantae; phylum Streptophyta; class Magnoliopsida; order Poales; family Poaceae; genus Alopecurus; species Alopecurus myosuroides. Next base: position 180,432,158 of record CM054062.1, read on the forward strand.
GTCGGGATCCCTAAGTCTTTGGATCTAGTCAAGGAGTCAACCACACCTGGGGTTTCGGTTACTCCGGACACTATTATTGCGGATAATGATTCCGACGAAATATCCACCTCACAAAATTGTGCTTCGGCGGTTCTTGATTCAATCTCTATGGGACTGGATTTTTCCCATGGATTTAAATTTGCTAAAGAGGTTGATCGTCTATTTTCATCAACGGTTCATCCAACTTATTATACGGGGCACTTTATTATGGTGGTATCTTTTGCACGTTCTTGCTTCCGTCTTAATAATGATTCAGTTGCTATCGCCCTAGAGGCTGTTATTGGAGGTTTTTGTGGCAGCCTAAAAGTTTCTCATCTTAATGATAGAACTTATTCTTTCAATGTCTCCAATAAGCTGGTTGGTTTTCATATTTACAAGCTTAAGACATTTTCTTGTGATAAATTCAAGTGTGTGTTTAATCTCTGGGGTAGAGGAGGACCTCATTGGTTAAGTGAATTCAAATATTGGCAAGAGGAATGTAATCAGGAATGGACTATTGTTAGTCCGAGCAAGAAGAAAATTCAACTTGGTTTGGATGCTCTAAAGTTGCCATTGCCTCGATCTATTATCAAGACCAAAAGTTCTATTAGCAAGAAGCTGGTTTTCTCGGAATCTCTTAGCTATGATGCTTGCAAGGGATATTCTGAATCGTCTAATTCTTCGAGTATCACTTTTGGTTCTTTTACTTCTTTGGATTCATCTACTCCAATTTCCTCCGTTTCATCCGAACCTGAGGTTGTGGAAGACACGGGTCAATTAGGGCTGGCTTCTGTTATTGATGACATGGCTTTCCGGTTCTGGAAATGTGCTAGATGTTTATCCATGCAGCACGACAAATCCAATTGTCACAGTAATATCAGATGTCGTAAATGCTTTCATTATGGACATGTTGAAAAGAATTGTTTAAACAGCAAAGCCCAAGTTTGGGTTCCAAAAAATAAGTTGTCTTCGTGTCCGTCTGGGAGTACTCAAGCGTCGCCCGTGGCCGTTACGCATTCCACTCCTCCACTCCCTGACATAGCCTCCACCACCTGTCGGTTAACCCCCACCTCTGTTCTCGGCGAAAACTCCACGAAAACCCCAATGGCGAACTTCGAGCTCAATCCGGGGAGGTGGGTTCCTCAGGGATTCCAGGTCATCGACGGCGGGCCTACACGGCTGCCCCGTTCCTTCTACACGCCTGCTGTTCCCCCTTCCAGAACTCATGAAGCTTTCTGCGTCGCCATTATCGAACCAGAGCAGTTGCCAGAGGAAGAGCAGTTCTGGAGGCTTCAGGTTCGTAACTACATCGAGCAAACTCTTCAGAGAGTTGTAGAGGATGCACAGCCATGTCTTTTTGGTACTGGACTTTTTAAGATGCATAGCGCTGCTGCGCGTACTGCCTTGGTTCAGAATGGTCCGTATGAGTTGCAGGAGAACATCTTTGTGCGGTTTGTTAACCATGACAACCGCACGCAATTGCACAGATCTGCTTTTGGTACTCGTACAGGATGGATTATGCTGTTGGGAGTACCTTATGACTTCCGCAATGAGAGGGATCTTGCCAATGCAGTTGCTCCTTTTGGAAGATTTCATCATTGGCATCACCTCGACGGTGTCCTGGACAGGACCCTTGTTTATGTCACCTTCATCTCACCACAGCTCGTTCCAAGAGACATTGTCTTCGGAAATTTCAGTTCTTTGGGCGCTGCCAGGGAGTCATGGACTGCACCCTGTTATATTTTATCTGCTGAATTTAATGAAGTGATGCCCCCTGATGAGGATCAGATGCCTCCTGATGGGAATCCCCATCCTATGCCTGGACACATGCATGAGGACCATGGCAATTTTGGGTTGCCACAGTTTCCAGAACTTGGCTGGAATGAACAACCACCTGCTGCTTGGCAAGCTTTTCCAGAGCAGCAGCCACAAGATGATGTTATGGAGGACCAAGCCCCTGCTTGGCAAGTTGGAGGCTGGGACCACCTCCTACCCCAGCATGAGTCCAACTCTACAATGAGCTCTGATTCTGACAACTCTGTCAATCAGAATGTTTTGATGGTCAACATGCTGCAGGTTCACACTGCCACTGCTGCACCCAATGCCCCTGGTCTCTTTGCCTGGCCATGGGTTCAGTCAAATGCCCACTTGTATGGGCCTACCTTGCCTCCTTCGATGCAGTGGGATAAACTGTTGTCCAAATTGGTTCCCTTTTTATGCTTGTCTTCTGCCAGGCCCAGTGGGCTCTCCCCTAGCCCATTCACTATGATATCAGATGCTTCTGTTCCTTTTAAGGGGAAAATTTTCCATTTCAATGCCAAGAGAAGATTCTTCAAGGCACAGAGGACTGACAGAAATCTATACCTGAAGGATTCCTCTAGTACATCTGGACCACTGCCCTCTGCTACTATTGAGGAAATTGATTCCTCCACTCCAACTGCTTCTGCTGTCACCGCAAGGAAAAGAAGGAGGTGCAAATTAAGCACCCCATCTGTGGAATCTTCTGTCAGGCGTAATACTCGACAGGCTGCACTGAGTAATGGCTTCAGGTTGGTGGCCATGAAGGAAAACCCACAGCCCAGGAAGAAGCCAAGGTCTGCTAGACCTCAAGCTGACAGTAGTTCTGTCACTCCCCACACTCCTATTGTGACTCTTCAGCAGGTGGGGAGAGCTCTCGAGATTGCAGAGGAAGAGCTCACTAAGGACAAGCTTGATGCTGATACAGATTCTCCACAAGACCAAGGAAATTAATGTTAGACAAAATTTTATGTATTGTCTTTTGGTCTGGATTTCTAATGTTTTATCTTATCACCTCCTGGAATTATAGTTATGTAATGGATCTATTTCCCAAGTGTTTATCTCTGAACCTGATAGGCCCCTGTTATTGTTACTCTGCTTTGATGAATGGTGTTCGTTTGGTAGCTGGCTGGTCTAGCTATTTTGTTCCTTTTATTATCTTTGTCAATGGATAATACACCACAATTTTTATTGGATTGGAGAGTGATGGATTGGAATATCAGAGGCTTAAATGATAAAAATAAGAGAATTCTGGTTTATAACAAAATTGAAGAGAGCCAATGTGCAGTTATCTGCCTGCAAGAAACTAAGTGTGAAAGTTTTGATCACAGTTTTATTAGATCCTTTTGTCCAAAAAGGTTTGACAAATTTGTCTTCTCTCCTTCTATGGGAGCTTCTGGTGGAATTATTGTTCTATGGAATAGTTCCATTTTTGATGGAGAACTGATTGAGTGTTTCAAGTCTGCCATTCAGATTAATTTTACCTCAAAACATAATCTCTCTGCATGGACTTTGGTTACTGTTTATGGTCCCTGTAGTGGCCCTGACAGGGACTTCTTTGTTCAATGGCTTTTTGATTTATCAATTCCTACTTATGAAAATTGGTTGATAGTGGGAGATTTTAATTTTATTAGATCAGTGGAGAACAGGAACAAACCTGGAGCTGATATGAATGATATATTCATTTTCAATGAAATTATTAGTCATCTAGGCCTGATTGAATTGCCTTTAAAAGGTAGATCCTTTACTTGGTCTAATATGCAAGATCAACCTTTGCTTGAGCAACTTGATTGGTTCTTTACTAGCACTTGGTGGACTTTGAACTTTCCTAACACTTTGGTTATGCCTTTGGCTAAGTCAACATCTGATCATGTGCCATGTGTTATTTCCATATCCACCAACATTCCTAAAGCTCAGATTTTTCGATTTGAAAATCACTGGATACATCAACCTGGTTTTATGGATCTTATTGCTAGAGTCTGGAAGTGGCCTGTTAGGAAGAATAACATAGCGGCCACTATTACTGCTAAATTAAAAAACATCAGACATGAGCTCAAGAGATGGGGTAGAAATCTTTCAAGCTTGAAGCTATTAATTGCTAAATGCAATAAGGTGATTTTAATCTTGGATACTCTGGAGGAGGAGAGAAACCTCAGTAGACCTGAATTCAATTTCAGAAACATTGTTAAAGCTCACTTGCAAAAGTTGCTGTTATCTCAGTCTGCATATTGGAAGAATAGATGCACCATCCGTTGGGTGCAACTTGGTGGTGAAAATACTAAATTTTTCCATGCTAAAGCTACAGAGCGTTATAGATTTAACACTATAGCTGAAATTAAAAACGAGGAAGGTGTATCTTTAATAGATCATCATCACAAGGCAGCTGCTTTTTGGACTTGTTTCAAGAACAGAATGGGAGTCTCCTCTGTCACATCAAAACTTTTAGATCTCTCCAATATCCTACATCCCACTGTTAGTTTACAATGCTTGGTTGAGCCTTTTACTACAGAAGAGATTACTTCAGTTATGAAATCCCTTAAGACTGATAGAGCACCAGGCCCTGATGGTTTCAATGGACTGTTTGTTAAAAAATGCTGGGAGGTGTTAAAGGAAGATTTCACAAAGCTCTGCCATGATTTCCATTCAGGGAATTTATCTTTACAAAGTATTAATGACTCATATATCACTCTTATCCCAAAATCAAACTCTCCTGAAACTGTCAATGATTTCAGACCTATCTCCTTGACTAATACTTGTCTCAAATTTGTCACCAAGCTTATTGCTAATAGGTTGCAAAATGTGATTTGTGATACAATTCATGATAACCAATATGGTTTTATTAAGGGAAGAACCATCCAGGATTGCCTTGCTTGGTCTTTTGAGTTTCTGCATCAGTGTCAACAGTCCAAAAGAAAAATTGTGGTTCTCAAGATTGACTTTGAAAAAGCCTTTGACACTTTGGACCATGATGCCATTATACAAGTCCTAAAATTTAAGGGGTTTCCAGATTTATTCCTCAATTGGGTAAGAGAAATTTTAGCATCAGGTTTTTCTTCTGTTCTACTCAATGGAATACCTGGGAAGAAATTTCATTGCAAAAGAGGAGTTAGACAGGGAGATCCTTTGTCTCCACTTCTTTTTGTTGAAGGAGCTGATTTATTACAGAGTTTAGTAAACAAAGCGTACTCTGATGGTCTACTTTCCTCTCCTATCCCAGTCCGTAAAGATTTTCCTATAATTCAGTATGCTGATGATACTATTGTGGTGCTTCCAGCATGTGCCAAAGACCTGGATGTTTTCAAGGATATTCTCAACACCTATGCTGCTTTTACAGGCCTGAAAATCAATTTTAATAAATCATCTATAATTCCTATCAACTTAACTGATGAGGAAGCTAATGCTCTGGCTGAACTTTTCCAATGCAAAACTGGGTCTATGCCTTTCACTTACCTAGGCTTGCCTATGGGTACCACTAAACCCTCTATCAAGGATTTCTCTCCTTTGATTGATAGAGTTGAGAGGAGACTTTCTGCCACCTCCTCTTTTTTTTCATATGGAGATAGACTGGTGCTAGTGAATTCTGTGTTATCATCCTTGCCAACCTATTATATGCTTTCTCTTGTTATTCCTACTGGTGTCATTGAGGTTATTGACAGAGCAAGAAGGCATTGCTTGTGGAGTAAAAGAGGAAAGGAAAAAGCTCAATCACTTGCAGCTTGGCATATGGTGTGCAAACCAAAGAAAAAGGGAGGGCTGGGAGTAATTAACTTGAAAATCCAGAACTCTGCCCTTTTATTAAAACATCTTGATAAACTTTATAATCAGGAAGCCTTGCCTTGGGTGCAACTTGTTACTGATGCTTACTAGTATAAGGCTGTCCCTCATGCTGTGGTTGAGTCTGGTTCTTTCTGGTGGAAAAATATATTGGCATTATCTGGGAGTTACAGGAACTACACTACATGCTGTGTGGGCAATGGTTTCACAATATTGTTTTGGGAAGACAAATGGCAGCCTCAACCTCTTAAGATAACCTTCCCAAGACTTTTTTCTTTTGCCAAAGACAAATTTCAGTCTGTAAATGATTTCCTGCTTGGCACAGATTGTCTCCAGAACTTTGCTTTACCCCTGTCAGTTCAAGCAAATGAAGAGCTTAGGTTATTGAAAGGCATGATTGGTCATTTTACATTGCAACTTGGTATTACAGATCAATGGAAGAGCCCACATTCTAGTGGCAGATTACGTCCTAGCTCATTTTATAAACACCATTTTTCTGATGTCCCTGATGATCCAATTTCTTTTGCAATTTGGAGGAGCAAGTGTCAATCTAAGCATAGATTTTTTGCTTGGCTTATCCTGCATGATAGAATTAATACCAGGGACATGTTAATTCGTCGACATTGGAACATCAATTCATCATCTGATTGTGTCCTGTGCCCTGACCATGTTCTTGAGGATTGGAGACACTTATTTTTCAATTGTACATTCAGTACAAGGATTTGGAATTACTTGCAGATTCCTTGGATACCTGGCACACCATCTTATGCTATCATGTATGCCAGAAAGCATTTTGCTGGTTCTTGTTTTGTGGAGATTGTGATCCTGGCTTGCTGGTGCATCTGGAAGCAAAGGAATGGATGGATCTTCAAGAACATCAAGCCAACTTTCAGAGGTTGGAAGGCCCTGTTTACACAGGAAGTCACTCTGCTTAAGTACAGGGTGAAGAGTGCAGACTCTGTTTTTTTGACATCATGGATTAATTCACTCCCATAATTTTCTTGTACATATTGTACATTTGTAAATAACTTTTCTTATTTATTTAATAAATGGGGGGCTGTGGGGGTTTCCCCCACAGTAATGGTGTCAAAAAAAAAATGACCCGCGACCCCTAGGGTTTCTCCACCCGCCGGCGCCGCCTCCTCACAGTACCCCTCCCGCCGGCGAGCGGCGCCTCCCTGGCCCTCCTCTCTCTTGTTCTCCCCGCCGCCCTCGTCCTCCGCGGAGGGATCCCCGCCATCCGAGCCTGCCGCTTCACCACCTCCCTGCCGGATTCGCCCGTCCCCGCAGTCCTCCCGCCACCGACGCCTCCCCTCCGTCGTCGGCCTCCCTGACCCTCCTTTGTGGTTCTTCCCGCCGCCCTCGTCCGCTCGCTGTCCCTGCCGCCAAGTTCCTCTCCCTGCCGGAATCGAGGTCCAAGGAAGCTCGCCGCCCGTCCACCTCCCTACCGGAATCGAGGTCCAAGGAAGCTCGTCGCCCGTCCACCTCTGTGCCGGAATTGTGGTCCAAGGAAGCTCGCTAGCCCCATCCACCTCTCTGTCCCTACCGTGCTACTTTTCCATTAGAAGGGCTCAATTTTGTGATGTTTTTGGTAGATCCCTACATAGAAAATTGGTAGAGCACTGTTGTGATGATTTTGCTTTTTTTATATTGTTTGAAACACTGCTGTTTGATTTTGCTTGTTGTATAAATTGTGGTTTTGGTACTTGTGTATATTGGTATAGATATGTATTTTGGACAAATTTATATCCCACTAATTATTTGATGTTTAGTGATGTGTATTTTTGGAATTTAATAGTGACAGATATGATTACACATTTCAATCAGTAAATACATATGTCCTTGGCACTCCGAGGGTATTTCAGACAATTCATCGACACACAACTAGGCAGCCAGCCAAGTCGCCAAACAGTCACATTCAGAAAAGCGGCTTCCCCTGCACAGCAGATTTCTCTCCACAGCAGCACATCCAGCCACATCCAACCAGCCACAGCTTAAACAAACATCCCCTTAGTGCCTTTATTGGTAGGTAAAGATAAAGATGACAACTTTGCGATGATAGTTGCTTCGTGTACCTCGTGATGAAACTGCCGCGGCAATGAACATAAAGAGATCGCCTCCAATAGACGACGTAGCGGCGGCGCGGCCCCCATTGATGCACCGGCCCTTCGTAGTTGGGTGATGGTGGATCGGACCACATGTCTGCTATGGCACCGGCGGCGCTGCCTTCCTGGACGAAGGCCCGCTCCACCCACCGGCCGGTGACGGAGGAGAACACCTGCGCTACGTAGAGGGACGGTGGCCATTCCATCAGTCCCAGCGTGTCCTTTGCTTCCTTTGCCTCGAGGTAATCGCGGTGAGAGGGTCTTGTACGCAACCGCGTTTCGTTCTCGACGTATAACCAGTCCTCCCCGTCGCCTTCGTCGCTGTCCATCAGAGGCGTCTGCGACGACTCACCGTCCGTGGTGAAGAAGAGCAATGACGTGTTGAACGGCGGAGGCGGCACCGGGTCGTCGGGTTGGGCGGGCCTGGGCTCGCCGGGCAGCTCGGGGAGCAGGAACACCTCGTGCTGGAGAGACACAGCGGGATCGAACACGGGGTACGCAGCCGAAGCGACGCCCCAGGCTCAGCGCGCGGCGATGGCGGAACCGTCGCCGACCGCCGAGTGGCCGAGCTGTAGACGAAGCGCGCCCCCTCGTTGGCCTCGCACAGGAGTAGCCCATTGCGGTGGTCCATGAAGGCGGTGCAACTGGTCGGCGCGTCGGCGACGTCGGCCAAGTAGTTGATGAAGGCGCCGCGCGGCACGACCGGCAGGAGGTGCGGGAGGACCAGCCTGCGGCGGTCGATGGTGGCGCGCCAGTAACCGCAGACGCGCCTGCACTCGGCGCAGTCGCGCGGCGGGACGACGCGGCGCAGGATGTCGACGAGCACCTTTGCGGGGAGATCTATCGGGCGTTAAGGATGCTGCATCAGTAAGGTTACCTGGGTCCGATGCGCCGGCGGTGGTTGAGATCCACAAGATCGGGGATCGAAACCCCTGAGGCCGAATCAGGGGGAATCTGGAATCATGACATGATCGGAGGTGTGCTCGGTTGATTCTCAGAACGCGGCGTCACCGGCTCGCCGTGCCGTGTTCGGTAGCCGGGCGTGGACTTTTAGGGTCGTCGTGGTTCCTTGGAGGCGTGAGAGAGCAATTAGCTGGCAGTTTAATTGGAGCGGGGCAGGTGTTGATTTTTCTTACAGTGCCTAGTAATTTATGAAAACTGCTACATGTACTGTACATATATTTTGTGCTGCCTTCGCTCCGACGTGCCAAATGACGGCCATGAACTTGGAGTGTGTCGTCCATGTCCGGTCCCTATCCTGTAATGGCCTCAAATGTGTAGTTCTCCATTGGGCTATGGACCATTAATTTTATCAAATTTGGCAACCAAAAAAAGGAACCCAGAACCGTATGGTTACTGGGAGGCCAGGAAGAGCAGCATTTCACATAGGGCTATTTATCGAATTGCCCACAGCGGACCACTTCTACTCAGTTTTACCCTTAGCGCCGAATGGTGCTCAGTTTTGCCCCTAGTCCGTGCGCAACTATTATGGAGAGGCCGGAACGGTAAGTTTGGAGTCGAATCCGTTTCGCGAAGTGGGTCCGAGGAGTCAGACTCCGTTTCGCGAAGTGGGTCCGGGTGGGACTGCCAAGTTCGTTGAAACCGTCCGGAACTTAAAGGTGGGACCGCGCAGTTTGAATAATCCACACCCAAGCTTCCCGCTGGGTTCAGCGATGTCGCACCCTGGCTTCTAAGGGATACTCATCGTACGAACTGGATAGCAGGTGCTTGGATTATGGGGCATAACTGCTCCCACGTCCCAGCTTCCTGGTAGGCCTGCGCTTATGCGCGACAACACAAGCCCTACTATTCCACCGTCGATGTAAACTATCCATTAGAAGTCATAGGCACTACCGTCGACGTACTTCATATCAAGCACGCACTGTACGTCAACAGCTTTGAACGAATGATGATCACAACGTATCTCTAAGACACAAAAGATTGAAATACGGTTGCAAATGGCCTTCACTAAGGCAGAGATAGCAAATACAATCATCCAGAGGACACATGTCCCAACATAGCATTCATTACATCAGCGGAAGCAATCAAAGGTGTCTGGGTACAGACAAATCCAACAGGCTTAAGAAGCCGGAGAAAATAAAGAAGACGAAGCCCATCCACGTAGGTCCTGGATCCAGCCCTGGTCCAGCTAACTACTCGTCTGCAGTCTCGTCAAACTCCACGAAGTAGCCATCCCGGTGGTCATCGTAGCCGTAGTCGTAGTCTGCGTAAACCACAGCCCCAACGGGGTCAGTACATCCAAGTACTGGCAAGCAAGACTCACAGTTCACCAAAGTATAGCCCGTCAACACAAGCACAGATGACTTGGGTTCAACGGAAAGAAGGGGTATATAAGATGCTGCAACTGGCTGCGCTAACCAACTACAGAGATTCTATCAATTCCAACTATCAGAAAGGGGATAAGATCGAGGGTTGTAACCAACTGAAAGATAACATCAAACAAACCCATCCTGGATCTCGCCCCTTATCCAAAGAAGCAATCCGAGGATAACTCACACAGTTGGATTAATATGAATCAAGTTATTGCGACAATAATCCTATTACTAGTCAAGTTATTAATCATGGGGTGTAACATGTTTGATCATTTTGTTTAAGTTGTCCTGAGTACTTGTTAGCCAGTACTTTCACCAAGTAATCCATAACCGCGGAAAACACGGCTTCTCGAGAAGATTATCCCTGCAGGGTTGCACCAATTTGGCCGTACACGTATGAATAACCCGCCAGATGGGATGCCTCCCACCAAGCGGGGCACTCAACACAACTCAACTCTTCTCCGCATCAAGCCCAAAGCACCTTGGGCGCACGGCTAATCAAGCCCCGAAGAAAAGGGACCCTCATAGCACTCTAAGACCGTGTCCCCCTATATGCCGACTACAAAAGTTCCACCCTGCGCTGGGCTCGCAAAAACATGCATGCGGCAAATAGAAAGCACGAACTAAATGAGATGATTTGGACGAGATGCGAATCGAATCAAATTGAGGGGGGCGCCCATACTCGCTTCCCACATGCGGGTAGTGCGCTCATCATGGATCAGTAGACAAGACCCTTTTCCTATTAGGGTCGACACTAGCAGGCCTCAAAACCACACAGGGCCTCCTGCCGGTGCCTTATCATCAAATTATTATTAACAGTAATAACATTAGCATGATTGATTGATTGATTGATTAAACATCGAGCCCCCAGAACATAATAAAGATATAGTAACTGAAAGTAACGGGTAACAGACTCGAGCAAAACAATCTAAGCATGCTAGTAAGACACTGGCTCAATCAACAGGGTTGTAGGAGGGGTGATGAGGCAATATCAGGGTTAAAGGATTCATGTGATAGGTTCGTAACAGAAACATCTACCACTAAGGCTGGCAAGTATAGACAACGGAAAGTATCGGTAACCAGGGTTGAAAGGAACACAATGGTTCATGTGAGTGATAACTTGCCTGCAAACTCAACAGCTGGGTACTGAGCTAGATCCTCAGAAGGGGTGCTGTAAAGGTCGTCTGCCTCAACGTCGTCGTCTATTCGAGAAGAAGCAAACAAACAAAACAGTAATGTAAACAAGCATTGCCATGGCATTGTGCACAATCAATATGATGCATGACAAGTTAATGGTGCAACAGAATAAACTGACTAACATGATAGCACAATTTAAATGGACCCATATGCAAGGGTTGCATATGGAAAAGGATCCATTGAAATAAGTGGAACAAATGATTTACAATTATTTATTATGTGATAGTTGTTAACATGATGCATGCATGATGATGATGACAAGATATCAACAGATAATAATAAATAACAATGATAGATGCAAAGGACGAGGAATAAAACAAGTTTAGAACTTATTTATTAAGTTTGGAAAATCTTGGTTACTTAATGGTGTTAAACAAGTAGTTGTTGTTTTCAACAAGTTAAAGTGTTCAAAACAAGTAACAAAGTTGATATCTGAAAAGGTTATCAAATTTTAGTTGGATTACATGTCTCACATTTTGAAATGTGACTTTGGATTAATTAATAATGAATTAATCAATATTAGACAAGTTTTAATTGCATTAAACAAGATTTAAATGGTTTAGGCAATTTAAATTATTCAAACAATGAAACAAATTTTATATGTGAATAGGATATTCAAAAAGGTGTGAAAAACATATTTTATTTGACTTATTTGGAAATAGTATGAATTACTTATGAATTATTGCAAATTACATTTGAATTATTCAGATTTGAATTTTAAATGCATTTTGAAAACTCAAAACAGAACACAAATGGAATAATTGGAAAGATTATGAAATTTGGAGCAATAAACATATACAGTTTTTATTTATTGGATTCATATATTAAAAGTTATTGATTTTTAAAGTTTGGTGTTTATTCTGCCATTTTAAAAAGGAATAAAAATTACACAGATTCGTTTAAAAACTTTTGTTACCGTCACTGGGGCTAACCCCAGCCACTGCCAGCGGGCCCAACCCAGCGTGGCAGCGCACGTGGCAGCTCGCGTGGCCACACAGCCACAGCCAGGTGGGCCAGTGGCTTGGGGATTAATCCCAGCAAAAAGGTGCGCCGCGGGGGATTCGACCCCGGGATCGATTGGCTCGCGCGCGCAAGGAACAGGCCAGCTGCGCTGTTGCTGCACTTGTGACAGATGAGGGGGTGCGTGGGGTTTTTAGGTTCAGGTTTTGCACTCGCACTGAAACTGAAATTGTAGTTTCAGTTAACAGGGGCAGGTTGCCGCGGCCAGTTCGCCGGAGTGGCGCTGCGTCGCAGCGGCTGCTGCTCGGGGCGGTACAGTGGTGCGTTGTGCTGCTGGGGTGTGGCCTAGGGCGTGAGTGATCGTTGAGAGAAGTAGGGGCGAGGGGGAACGACGGTGACGCTCACCTGCGCTGCAGGTGTAGCAGTGTCGATGCAGGTGCTCATCGGAGAAGTCACGGACGGCGGCGTGGCTCTGGCCCTCCTCAGACTCCACGGTGGTGTTGATGACGAAGATGGTACCGGGGCCAAGGTGGTAAACGGGCTGGGCTTTCTCCCCCCCGGTTGAAACGTTTTTTCTCTTTTTTATTATTAGTTGTTCTGTTTTTTTTTTTTGTAGCTTTGCTTTTGAAATAAAAACATGGGTTTTTGTTTATAGAAAAATTTGAGAAAATTAGGATAACTTTCTTAGTTGAAATGCAACCACTTGGTAGTTTTTGTTTTCAAAAACTTAATTGTTTGCTTGCTGTTTAAATAATTAAACCAATTTAATTGAAATTTCCAATATTAGTTAATATTAGAAAAACAAGGTATTTTTCCATAGGGTTTTCTTTAGGGTTTAAAAGTGATTTAAGGAATTCAAATTAGTGGTGAACTTCATGGATTCAAAGGATTAAAGATTTTGAGAAATGGCTTGAGTTTGGAAATGATTTGAAATTAATTGATTAAAGTGATTGATTGAATTAAGCAACAATTTAATAGTTGATCCAATATGAAATAATTGGAAGCAATTGATGTTTTTGATTTTGCAATTCTTTATTTGAAAAGATTGTAACAGACAAGTGTGAAAACAACTGTTGATTAAAGATTGAATTTCATTAAGAAAACAATGCAACAGAACATAAGATGAGGATGATGCCATGATGCATTGCATAAATTAAACAAGGAACATAAACACTAGGTAGTTTTCATACTTGGATGTTACAAAACGCCCCCCCTTGAAGGAATCACGCCCCGAGATTCCTTACTGAGATGTGAAAAGGTCCGGATACTTCTTGCGAAGATCCTCTTCGGTCTCCCACGTTGCCTCTTTATCGGAATGATGCGACCATTGCACTTTCAAGAACTTGGTGCTCTTGTTGCGAGTCTTACGCTCGGTCTCATCGAGAATACGAATAGGGTGCTCCTCATAAGATAGATCATCTTGCAGTTCAATGGAATCATGATCAACTGCACGATCTGGATCTTTGAAACACTTCTTGAGTTGTGACACGTGGAACACATCGTGCACCTTGGATAGTTTTTCTGGAAGTTCAAGACGATAAGCATTTTCTGCCCGCCTTGAGAGAATGTTGAAAGGACCAATGTATCTTGGTGCAAGCTTTCCTTTCACACCAAAACGATGAGTGCCTCTGAGGGGAGTTACACGGAGATATGCCTTATCACCAGGTGCATAGATCATATCCCTGTGCTTGCTATCATAATAGCTCTTCTGACGAGATTGAGCAATCCTGAGATTGTCACGAATGATACGAACTTTCTCCTCGGCTTCCTTAACAATGTCAGGGCCTAAAAGTGAACGTTTACCAGCTCCAGACCAATTGATTGGACTCCTGCATCTGCGACCATACAGGGCCTCAAATGGTGCCATGCCTAGGCTTGCCTGGTAGCTGTTGTTGTAGGAGAATTCAGCATATGGAAGGCAATCCTCCCATTTCATGCCAAAGGAGAGACCACATGCTCTGAGCATATCCTCGAGAATCTGATTGACTCTTTCGACTTGCCCCTGAGACTGAGGGTGGTAAGCTGTGCTGAACAGAAGTTTGGTGCCCAAAGCTTCTTGAAAACTCTTCCAGAAATGAGAAGTGAAGATACTTCCACGGTCTGAGCTTATTTCCAATGGAACACCATGAAGAGGAACAATCCTTGCTGTGTAGAGCTCTGCTAACTGGCTAGCTGAGATAGTTTCTTTTACAGCCAAGAAATGAGCGACCTTAGTGAGACGATCAATAACAACGAAGATTGCATCGTTGCCCTTCTTGGACTTTGGAAACCCAGTAACGAAGTCCATTTCAATCATGTCCCACTTCCACTCAGGAATTTTTAGAGGTTGGAGTAGACCTGCTGTTTTCTGATGGACTGCCTTAACACGTTGACAAACGTCGCATTCAGAAACGTATTGAGCAATTTCACGTTTCATGCCAGGCCACCAATACAGAGTCTTGAGATCATGGTACATCTTTGTACTTCCAGGGTGGATGGATAGAGGAGTTTCATGAGCCTCCTTGAGAATGATATCCTTGAGACTTTGAATCTGAGGAACTGCAATGCGTCCTTCGAAGAACACAGTTCCCTTGTCATCAATTGAGAAGGACTTGAATTTATCACTGCCCTCTTTGATGTGCTCTACAATCTTCTTGATTTCATTATCACGAAGTTGTTCAGAACGAATCTTGTCCTCGAGAGTTGGACTGGCTGTCAAGCTAGCAAGGTATCCTTCAGGGACAAGACCAAGGTTCAGCTTCTGGAATTCTTCATGAAGTGGAGGTTGGCTTTCCATGATCATGAGATTATTGCAATAGGATTTGCGACTGAGAGCATCGGCCATAACATTAGCCTTGCCTGGAGTGTAAGAAATGGTGAGATCAAAGTCTTTAATCTTCTCAATCCATCTCCTTTGCCTGAGGTTTAGATCTGGCTGAGTGAAGATGTATTTCAGACTCTTATGATCGGAAAAGATTTCAGTTTTGTTACCCAACAAGTATTGTCTCCATTTCTTGAGGGCAAACACAACTGCTGCAAGTTCAAGATCATGAGTGGGATAGTTTTGCTCATGTGGGTTCAACTGACGTGAAGCATAAGCCACAACTTGACGTTCTTGCATAAGAACTGCACCTAGGCCTTGGAGAGATGCATCACAGAATATCTGGAAAGGTTTGGTAGTATCTGGGCCAACCAGAACAGGGGTGGAAGTGAGTTTAGTCTTCAGGAGGTTGAAACTCTCATCACATTGTGGAGTCCAAACGAACTTTTTGTCCTTCTTTGTGAGATCAGTGAGAGGTTTAGCAATCTTGGAAAAGTTTTGGACGAAACGACGGCAATAGCTAGCCAAGCCAAGAAAACTTCTGACTTGCTTTACCGTCTTAGGGGGTTTCCAATCAACAATTGCCTTAACCTTTTCCGGGTCAATGGCTATGCCTTTGGCGGAGATGATATGACCAAGATATGCAACTTCTGGAATCCAGAACTCACATTTGGAAAACTTGGCATACTGACGATGCTCGCGAAGTTTCATGAGAGTGAGACGAAGGTGTTCTCCATGCTCTTCCTCGGATTTGGAATAGACTAGAATGTCATCGAGATATACCACAACGAACTTGTCGAGGTATTCATGGAAGACAGAATTCATGAGCCTTGAGAACGTTGCCGGTGCATTGGTGAGACCAAAGGACATGACGGTGTATTCATATAGACCGTACCGAGTGGTGAAAGCTGTCTTAGGAATATCTTCCTTTCTGATCTTTATCTGATGGTACCCCATCCTCAAGTCCAACTTTGAGAATATTGAGGCTCCAGCAAGTTGATCAAAAAGATCATCGATACGAGGAAGTGGATACTTGTTCTTGATTGTTTTCTCGTTGAGAGGACGATAGTCAACCACGAGTCTTTTTGTTTGATCCTTCTTGGCAACAAACAGAGTTGGGCAACCCCAAGCGGAGGAACTAGGCTGAATGTAACCTTTCTCCATGTACATATCGATTTGCTCCTTCAACAATTTCAGTTCAGGAGGAGCTATCTTATATGGATGCTTAGAGATTGGAGCAGTACCTGGCTCAAGCTCGATCACGAACTCAACTGCTCTGTCCGGGGGCATCCCTGGCAACTCTTCTGGAAAGACGTCAGGGAATTCACAAACCACCGGAACATTTTCAATTGCAGGAAGGGGTTTGGCATCTAGGTTGAACAGCTGAACAGAACTTGATCCATATGGAGAATAGACTATCTGGCCTGAAGTGTGGGAGAGAGTTATTGACTTTTGAGCACAGTCAATTTTAGCTTTGTGGGTCTTCAACCAATCCATACCCAGAATGACATCAATGTCAGAATTTCCCAGCAACATGAGTGAAGCAAGGAATATGCGACCTCCAATTAGGATCTGATTGTCCATGCTTATCTTGGAAGTAATCATTTTAGTTCCCGGAGAGTGCACATAGATTTGATTGCTTAGTGGAACCAGAGCTAAATTGTACGTTGTAGCAAAGATCTTTGACACAAACGAATGTGATGCTCCAGTATCAAACAACACTTTAGCTGGAATAGAGTTTACGGGTAATATACCGAGAACGAAGTCAGCAGCTTCCTCAGCTTTGTCGGCCTTGATATGGTTCACCCTCGCGTTCCTCCCGACAGGCCTGTTGTTGGAGTTGAAGGCTTTAGCCGGGGGAGCACGAACCATTGCCTGGTTGGTGTTGGGGCGAGGAGGTAGGAGTAGCTGCTTCTGAGTGCACTTATCAGCGTAGTGTCCAGTCTCCTTGCACTTGAAGCAAGTGACGACACGAGGAGGACCTGGCCTTGGCTGCCCCATTGGAATCCTCTGACCCTGCATCTGAGATGAGTTGGGTGGGCGGGGACCAAAGCCTGGAGAAGTTTGGGCATTTGGAGCCCTAGTGACAGCACCATTTGGCACCCAGATGCGGCGCTTTTGCGGAGGGGTGGTCATGTTGGAGGAGGAACCACCCTCACGCGAGTGCTTGCGGGACTCTTCGAACGCCTTGCGCCCATTCTCCTCATTGAGCGCGGTGTTCACGAGCTCCACGAAGTCCTTGCACTTGATGTTGGTGAGAGCGTACTTCAGTTCCGGGTTAAAACCTCGGCGGAACCTTGCCATCTTCTTGGCTTCAGTGGACACTTCGTCACCAGCGTACCGAGCGAGACGATTGAACTCGTTCTGGTAGCCGAGGACGTCCAGCTTGCCCTGTCTGAGAGAGCAGAATTCCTCACGCATCCTTTCCATGAGACCATCCGGGATGTGGTGCTTCAGGAAGGCATCCTTGAAACATCCCCAGGTGATAGGAAAGCCAGCTCTCATGGTCTGGTAGTTCTCCCACCAAGTAGCTGCCTGACCCTTCAGTAGGTAGGTGGCATACTTGACCTTATCTTCCTCAGCAACATGAGCTATCTCCAGAGCCCTGTTGATCTCCCTGATCCAGTCATCCGCATCCAGAGGCTCACGTGTTGCCACGAAAGCTCTCGGCCCCACGCTCAGAAACTCCTTAATGCTGACTCGCGGAGCATTCTAGTTGTGGTGCTGGTTAGCCTGGATCTGGGCCATCTGTGTCACCACTTGGGTCATCTGAGCTAACAGTTCCCCCATTGGTGGTGGCGGAGGCGGGTTGTTCCTGGTTGGAGGCATCCTGAACAGAAATTCATTTTAGCACAACAACAGAAAAGGATAGACTTGGTAACCGAAAGATAGATTATTCCGACGCATGAATAGATAACCAACAGGTACATCATCACATGTTCAAATACATCAGAATATCTAACAGACCAATACATGGTTCGAATTACAAGGATAACTAAACATAGCTAGGAACGGATACATCGATACTCCCATGCTCATCACGCAGGACGGCGGTGAGTAGTACGACGAGAGATACGGTGAGGAGGAACCCCACGGAAGTAGGTATCACGACGATCCCTGTAGATAGGAACTGCTCTGAGAGCAACTCTCGGTGTGGTGAAGTAGAAAGCGTCGTCTCTCTGTGCTCCATAGCGGGGAATCCCTGTGTAACCAGCTCCGAGGTCGAGAAGTGGACCTCTGATCGGCTCGTAACCTCCAGCATCTGGCAAAGGAAAACCAAGTGTCTGAGTGAAACGTGCAAAGCGCTCGTCTCCAACAAAGTCTGTGGTGTACGTCGCCAGACGAGTCAAAGCCAGATAGAGCTGCTCCCTGACTGAGGCTAACTCCTGAGAAAGTGCGGAAACAACTGCGTCACTGTGCCTCACGAACTGGGCAGTGGTGTGCAGCCTGGAGCTATCAGACTCGTAGGTATCCAGGTCGCGGTGGACAGTGAAGTGAACTCCCGCTGCCGTGATGTAACCACGGGGGATGTGACGATAGATGGAATCATCAAACCCCCAGTAGTCAGCACGGAGAACGGTGAGACTCACGTACGCTGCCTGCTGCACGGCCATATCCACTGTGGAACCTACTGCCTCGTAGCGGTGGGCAATGCTCCTGCCATCATCCGACAGAATGTAGACGATAGCCCGGTAGCAGGTCTGGTCAAACTCTCGCTGCTGCTCGTAGACCTGGTACTCTGGTTCCCAACGGAACCCCAGATAGGTAACCATGTCCCTCAGCATCTCCGGATAACCGGCGGTGCTCTCACAGCGAGTCATCCGAACCACCTGCGGGTAGAACCTGAGATCCATCTGCAGATGATTTGGGAGGTTTTGATTAGACTCCGGTAGAGAACTGATGTGGAAAGTAACAACAAGGTTCAACGGACGAAAAGGATGTTGAAAAGAACATGATATCGAAGCAACATCGGGAAACGAGACCAAAAGTCCTGAGGTACTACAGAGAACCCAAAACACGTGAAATCCTAACTTGAAAGTTTAGGTGAGAACAGAAAACAACGTTGCACTTCCTTACCAGAAAAGGGTGGGTGGGTGGGGAAAGAAGAAAAATGGCAGAATTCCTACTCTCACGTTTCATTTTTCCTATATAGCTACAAAATAGTTTCTAGACTCAACTACGACCAGTAAAAAGGGATCCTATAGGCAGACAGGCTCTGATACCATTTGTCGCACCCTGGCTTCTAAGGGATACTCATCGTACGAACTGGATAGCAGGTGCTTGGATTATGGGGCATAACTGCTCCCACGTCCCAGCTTCCTGGTAGGCCTGCGCTTATGCGCGACAACACAAGCCCTACTATTCCACCGTCGATGTAAACTATCCATTAGAAGTCATAGGCACTACTGTCGACGTACTTCATATCAAGCGCGCACTGTACGTCAACAGCTTTGAACGAATGATGATCACAACGTATCTCTAAGACACAAAAGATTGAAATACGGTTGCAAATGGCCTTCACTAAGGCAGAGATAGCAAATACAATCATCCAGAGGACACATGTCCCAACATAGCATTCATTACATCAGCGGAAGCAATCAAAGGTGTCTGGGTACAGACAAATCCAACAGGCTTAAGAAGCCGGAGAAAATAAAGAAGACGAAGCCCATCCACGTAGGTCCTGGATCCAGCCCTGGTCCAGCTAACTACTCGTCTGCAGTCTCGTCAAACTCCACGAAGTAGCCATCCTGGTGGTCATCGTAGCCGTAGTCGTAGTCTGCGTAAACCACAGCCCCAACGGGGTCAGTACATCCAAGTACTGGCAAGCAAGACTCACAGTTCACCAAAGTATAGCCCGTCAACACAAGCACAGATGACTTGGGTTCAACGGAAAGAAGGGGTATATAAGACGCTGCAACTGGCTGCGCTAACCAACTACAGAGATTCTATCAATTCCAACTATCAGAAAGGGGATAAGATCGAGGGTTGTAACCAACTGAAAGATAACATCAAACAAACCCATCCTGGATCTCGCCCCTTATCCAAAGAAGCAATCCGAGGATAACTCACACAGTTGGATTAATATGAATCAAGTTATTGCGACAATAATCCTATTACTAGTCAAGTTATTAATCATGGGGTGTAACATGTTTGATCATTATGTTTAAGTTGTCCTGAGTACTTGTTAGCCAGTACTTTCACCAAGTAATCCATAACCGCGGAAAACACGGCTTCTCGAGAAGATTATCCCTGCAGGGTTGCACCAATTTGGCCGTACACGTATGAATAACCCGCCAGATGGGATGCCTCCCACCAAGCGGGGCACTCAACACAACTCAACTCTTCTCCGCATCAAGCCCAAAGCACCTTGGGCGCATGGCTAATCAAGCCCCGAAGAAAAGGGACCCTCATAGCACTCTAAGACCGTGTCCCCCTATATGCCGACTACAAAAGTTCCACCCTGCGCTGGGCTCGCAAAAACATGCATGCGGCAAATAGAAAGCACGAACTAAATGAGATGATTTGGACGAGATGCGAATCGAATCAAATTGAGGGGGGCGCCCATACTCGCTTCCCACATGCGGGTAGTGCGCTCATCATGGATCAGTAGACAAGACCCTTTTCCTATTAGGGTCGACACTAGCAGGCCTCAAAACCACACAGGGCCTCCTGCCGGTGCCTTATCATCAAATTATTATTAACAGTAATAACATTAGCATGATTGATTGATTGATTGATTAAACATCGAGCCCCCAGAACATAATAAAGATATAGTAACTGAAAGTAACGGGTAACAGACTCGAGCAAAACAATCTAAGCATGCTAGTAAGACACTGGCTCAATCAACAGGGTTGTAGGAGGGGTGATGAGGCAATATCAGGGTTAAAGGATTCATGTGATAGGTTCGTAACAGAAACATCTACCACTAAGGCTGGCAAGTATAGACAACGGAAAGTATCGGTAACCAGGGTTGAAAGGAACACAATGGTTCATGTGAGTGATAACTTGCCTGCAAACTCAACAGCTGGGTACTGAGCTAGATCCTCAGAAGGGGTGCTGTAAAGGTCGTCTGCCTCAACGTCGTCGTCTATTCGAGAAGAAGCAAACAAACAAAACAGTAATGTAAACAAGCATTGCCATGGCATTGTGCACAATCAATATGATGCATGACAAGTTAATGGTGCAGCAGAATAAACTGACTAACATGATAGCACAATTTAAATGGACCCATATGCAAGGGTTGCATATGGAAAAGGATCCATTGAAATAAGTGGAACAAATGATTTACAATTATTTATTATGTGATAGTTGTTAACATGATGCATGCATGATGATGATGACAAGATATCAACAGATAATAATAAATAACAATGATAGATGCAAAGGACGAGGAATAAAACAAGTTTAGAACTTATTTATTAAGTTTGGAAAATTTTGGTTACTTAATGGTGTTAAACAAGTAGTTGTTGTTTTCAACAAGTTAAAGTGTTCAAAACAAGTAACAAAGTTGATATTTGAAAAGGTTATCAAATTTTAGTTGGATTACATGTCTCACATTTTGAAATTGGACTTTGGATTAATTAATAATGAATTAATCAATATTAGACAAGTTTTAATTGCATTAAACAAGATTTAAATGGTTTAGGCAATTTAAATTATTCAAACAATGAAACAAATTTTATATGTGAATAGGATATTCAAAAAGGTGTGAAAAACATATTTTATTTGACTTATTTGGAAATAGTATGAATTACTTATGAATTATTGCAAATTACATTTGAATTATTCAAATTTGAATTTTAAATGCATTTTGAAAACTCAAAACAGAACACAAATGGAATAATTGGAAAGATTATGAAATTTGGAGCAATAAACATATACAATTTTTATTTATTGGATTCATATATTAAAAGTTATTGATTTTTAAAGTTTGGTGTTTATTCTGCCATTTTAAAAAGGAATAAAAATTACACAGATTCGTTTAAAAACTTTTGTTACCGTCACTGGGGCTAACCCCAGCCACTGCCAGCGGGCCCAACCCAGCGTGGCAGCGCACGTGGCTGCTCGCGTGGCCACACAGCCAGGTGGGCCAGTGGCTTGGGGATTAATCCCAGCAAAAAGGTGCGCCGCGGGGGATTCGACCCCGGGATCGATTGGCTCGCGCGCGCAAGGAACAGGCCAGCTGCGCTGTTGCTGCACTTGTGACAGATGAGGGGGTGCGTGGGGTTTTTAGGTTCAGGTTTTGCACTCGCACTGAAACTGAAATTGCAGTTTCAGTTAACAGGGGCAGGTTGCCGCGGCCAGTTCGCCGGAGTGGCGCTGCGTCGCAGCGGCTGCTGCTCGGGGCGGTACAGTGGTGCGTTGTGCTGCTGGGGTGTGGCCTAGGGCGTGAGTGATCGTTGAGAGAAGTAGGGGCGAGGGGGAACGACGGTGACGCTCACCTGCGCTGCAGGTGTAGCAGTGTCGATGCAGGGGCTCGTCGGAGAAGTCACGGACGGCGGCGTGGCTCTGGCCCTCCTCAGACTCCACGGTGGTGTTGATGACGAAGATGGTACCGGGGCCAAGGTGGTAAACGGGCTGGGCTTTCTCCCCCCCCTGGTTGAAACGTTTTTTCTCTTTTTTATTATTAGCTGTTCTGTTTTTTTTTGTAGCTTTGCTTTTGAAATAAAAACATGGGTTTTTGTTTATAGAAAAATTTGAGAAAATTAGGATAACTTTCTTAGTTGAAATGCAACCACTTGGTAGTTTTTGTTTTCAAAAACTTAATTGTTTGCTTGCTGTTTAAATAATTAAACCAATTTAATTGAAATTTCCAATATTAGTTAATATTAGAAAAACAAGGTATTTTTCCATAGGGTTTTCTTTAGGGTTTAAAAGTGATTTAAGGAATTCAAATTAGTGGTGAACTTCATGGATTCAAAGGATTAAAGATTTTGAGAAATGGCTTGAGTTTGGAAATGATTTGAAATTAATTGATTAAAGTGATTGATTGAATTAAGCAACAATTTAATAGTTGATCCAATATGAAATAATTGGAAGCAATTGATGTTTTTGATTTTGCAATTCTTTATTTGAAAAGATTGTAACAGACAAGTGTGAAAACAACTGTTGATTAAAGATTGAATTTCATTAAGAAAACAATGCAACAGAACATAAGATGAGGATGATGCCATGATGCATTGCATAAATTAAACAAGGAACAGAAACACTAGGTAGTTTTCATACTTGGATGTTACAAGCGACGCGTGGGAAAACCGCGGGCCCCCGCGTCGGTCAAAGGCTGCCGGAGTAACGTCACGCGCGGCGCAGCAAATACCCCGCCAGGGCTACAAAAGGTCCCTCGCCGCTCGCCGCTCTCCCCATTCTAGCCGTTCATCTCCTCGCCCTCACCGCACTCACTCTCATCGCCGCATTTCACCAAGACACCCCGAGATGATGCCTCGCCGGCTCCGTGCAAACCGCAACTCGCCGTTGTACTGCCGCCCCGCGGCCGCGATGTGGGACCACAGTGACGGCGATAGCGACAACGAGTTCTACTACGAGGAGAACGAGCAGCCAACGCAGGAGGAGGCGGCGCCCGAGCTGCAGCCGCCGCAGGAGGCGCAGCGCTGGAGGAGGCACAGGAGGAGGCAGCCAATCTGGCCCGAGCAGCACGCGGCGTTCTACTCGTTCCAAACATGGCGGAACAAGGAGGCGTTCCACCAGGTGCGCGCTTGGCTCGAGGAGGCGGCAGCAGCCGAGGCTGCCGCTGTTCGTGCATCCCTGGAGACCCACCAGAGGGAGGAGGCGGAGCGCCAGGTCTACCGGCAGCTCACCGCAACCGCGGCGTCGGATGAGCAGCAGGCGCTCGTCGCGCTGTACGAGAGCGACCGGCGCAAGGTTGCCCTGCAGAGCAAGAGGCGGAACCGCCGCCATCCCTCCGAGCAGGCGCAGCTGCACTGGCTGCGGATCCAAGGCAGAGCGCAGCGGCCCTGGCTCGCTACGGTGGCGAACCCATCGCCAAGCGACCCATCGCCCTTCGCCAAGAACGACCACGAGGCGGGGCCCTCCAACATGCTGGCTTACGACGGCTGCGAGGAGGACGACGTCTAAGAGGAGGGCGACGACCAGGCCGGGTGATCGCGGCGAGCCTCGGCCTGCCGTAGTTTTTTTTAAGTTTTTTCTATGTTTTTAGTTAAATTATGCCGTCTATCTGTAAAAATATCGTCGAATCTATGAATTTGCGCCTATTTCAACGAGTTCTCCGTTTTTTAATTAATTTTGAGTATTTCTAAACAAAATCACGAGCCAGAACTAGATTAAAAGCGAAAAGAGGGAGTAGTTTGGATGATGTTTTAATAATGTTGTATGATGTTGAACCAAGTCATTCCAAAATTTTAGGCAAATGTACTTCAAATGAGGTTTGAAGCTATTGTCAAAATTATCATGAAAATTTCGAACTTGTCAAACTTATCCGATCCAAATAAATTTGAGGAGCAACTATATCACATATAACAACATTGTTCGTTATATTCATGTCATTTTGAATTTTTTTGAATTATTTATACTCATTTGAAACCATCGCTCTATTCTCATGAGAAATGTGCTTCAAATGAGGTCTGAAGCTAGGGTAGACACCCCCGTTTGAAATTTCATGAAAAATTCGAACTTGTCAAAATTATCCGATCCAAATAAATTTGAGGAGCAACTATATCACATATAACAACATTGTTCGTTGGATTCATGTCATTTTGATTTTTTTTGAATTATTTATGCTCATTTGAAACCATCGCTCTATTCTCATGAGAAATGTGCTTCAAATGAGGTCTGAAGTTAGGGTAGACACCCCCGTTTGTAATTTCATGAAAAATTCGACCTTGCCAAAATTATCCAAATAAATTTGAGGAGCAACTATATCACATAAAACAACATTGTGCGTTGGATTCATGTCATTTTTTTGAATTATTTATGCTCATTTGAAACCATCGCTCTATTCTCATGAGAAATGTGCTTCAAATGAGGTCTGAAGCTAGGGTAGACAACCCCGTTTGAAATTTCATGAAAATTTCGACCTTGTTAAAATTATCCAAATAAATTTGAAGAGCAACTATATCACATATAACAACATTGTGTGTTGGATTCATGTCATTTTGATTTTTTTTGAATTATTTATGCTCCTTTGAAACCATCGCTCTATTCTCATGAGAAATGTGTTTCAAATGAGGTCCGAAGCTAGGGTAAATACCCCCATTTGTGCTTCAACTTTTTTTGGCATCTTGTCTACATCAGCCAAATTAATTTTCTAGACATCTATTCTACATATATAGTGTAAATCTGAAGTTTCATTATGTTTTGAATAATTCTTCTATTTTTGCAATTTTTTATCTAAATAACATGGTTTAACAGAAAAATCATATGTAAAACAGATAAAAATCATCGCTGTAGTAAATCTGAAGTTTCATTGTGCTTTGAATCATTCTTCTATTTTTTATATTTTTTATTTAAATAACATGGTTTAATACTTAATACTCCCTCCGTATCGAAAAGAAATCATATGTAGAACAGCTAGAAACCATCGATCCATGTAGCCAACGGACCAACCAATCCTAGCACAGAACGAGCGTCTCGTGGATCGCTGAGGCTGCGAGCGCATCCGTCCGATGCAAGATTCCTTCTAGAAGGCGTCGATCCAACAGCCCAGGTCGAATCTCTGGGTGTCCTTCTAGAAGCTTTTCGGTTGGGTCAAACAGAGGGTTGACCAAGCTTGAAATGAGCATAAATAATTAAAAAATCGAAAAAATATAAAGCCGACGCACATAGTAGTGTTATGTCATATAGTAACGAGAAAAATAATATAAACCTGTCTTATAAAGAATGGAACGAAAAAGCCTTGTCTAATATGTGATATCTTGAACAGGCTAGCAGAGAGTTCAAGAAAATTATATGAGTTTCAAACCTTTGGAGATGAAATAAGGTCTTCATTTTGGTGTGACTAAGAAAGATCCAAAGTTCTTTTTTCATTTTGATGTTTTAAACTTGTTTTATTTATGATTTTTGATTAAAACCATTATTATTTAAAAGAAAATAAATAATACGAATATTCATCCAATAAATTTTCAGTCTTCGGAATTACATTATATAGGTCGAATACAAGTCTAGGAAAAATATAAATAGGATTTATAAACATTAGAACGAAAGCCTTCACTAAAATGTGATTCCTCGAATACAGTAGTAGAGATTTCAAAGAATATGAGGTGGAAACATTGTGAATCTTCCGAAGAGGTGGGTTCTACCTTTTTTTTTGTGTTCCTATGGGTTATCCTAACACAACCAAGCAAATAGTTCCACATTGCTACCCCCTTTCGACGTCGTTACCGCGTGTTTCCTTATAAGTCCGGTATTTCTCCAGCGGGTAGGGTTTCACCGGGAGGGGGGCTACGGAGCGTCTGGATCCCAACACAAGCTAGGGGGTGCCATACCATGTTAGTATAGGTGTGTTGTGTGCTTTGGATGTCAAAGATTGCTCTCCGGGGTGTGACCCGCTTCACCGGCATCCACTTCTCTCTCGTGAGTTTACATGCCCTTATAGGGTGAAACTCCTGTATCGGACGAAACATTGTGAATCTTCCGAAGAGGTGGGTTCTACCTTTTTTTTGTTCCTATGGGCTATCCTAGCACAACCAAGCAAATAATTCCACATTGCTACCCTCTTTCGATGTTGTTACCGCGTGTTTCCGTATAAGTCCGGTATTTCTCCAGCGGGTCTAGGGTTTCACCGGGAGGGGGGCCACGGAGCGTATGGATCCCAACACAAGCTAGGGGTGCCATACCATGTTAGTATAGGTGTGTTGTGTGCTTTGGATGTCAAAGATTGCTCTCCGGGGTGTGACCCGCTTCACCGGCATCCACTTCTCTCTCGTGAGTTTACATGCGCTTCTAGGGTGAAACTCTAGTATCGGACGAAACATCGAGAATCTTCCGAAGAGGTGGGTTCTATCTTTTTTTTTGTGTTCCTATGGGCTATCCTAGCACAACCAAGCAAATAGTTCCACATTTCTACCCCTTTCTACGCCGTTACCGCGTGTTTCTGTATAAGTCCGGTATTTCTCCAGCGGGTCTAGGGTTTCACCGGGAGGGGGGCTACGGAGCGTCTGGATCCCAACACAAGCTAGGGGGTGCCATACCATATTATTATAGGTGTGTTGTGTGCTTTGGATGTCAAAGATTGCTCTCCGGGGTGTGACCCGCTTCACCGGCATCCACTTCTCTCTCGTGAGTTTACATGCGCTTATAGGGTGAAACTCCAGTATCGAACGAAACATCGAGAATCTTCCGAAGAGGTGGGTTCTACCTTTTTGTTTTGTGTTCCTATGGGCTATCCTAGCACAACCAAGCAAATAGTTCCACATTTCTACCCCCTTTCGACGCCGTTACCGCGTGTGTCCGTATAAGTCCGGTATTTCTCCAGCGGGTCTAGGGTTTCACCGGGAGGGGGCTACGGAGCGTCTGGATCCCAACACAAGTTAGGGGGTGCCATACCATGTTAGTATAGGTGTGTTGTGTGCTTTGGGGGTGCCATACCATGTTGGTATAGGTGTGTTGTGTGCTTTGGATGTCAAAGATTGCTCTCCGGGGTGTGACTCGCTTCACCGGCATCCACTTCTCTCTCGTGAGTTTACATGCGCTTATAGGGTGAAACTCCAGTATCGGACGAAACATCGAGAATCTTCCGAAGAGGTGGGTTCTACCTTTTTGTTTTGTGTTCCTATGAGCTATCCTAACACAACCAAGCAAATAGTTCCACATTGCTACCCCTTTCGGTATTTCTCCAGCGGGTCTATGGTTTCACCGGGAGGGGGCTACGGAGCGTCTGGATAACAACACAAGCTAGGGGTTGACCACATTGTACCAACTATCTCTAAAGTTGTCTAGAAATGTCATGGCCGAGTAGTGCAGACAACACCCTCTACACTATTGTACATGCCCTAAAAACAGAGGGAACCAGATCCTCTTACTTTGCCCACCGTACGTTCTCTGACTTTCCCCCATGACACGTGGTTCCGGTGTGTGATGGGCTCCATTTGTCGGTGACGTCAGAGGATCCCGTTCCCGGCGTCTGCAGGCCGTTGCCGTTGTAGTTTGCAGGCATGGACTCGATCTGCACCGTTCCTTACGATCAAACGATTGAAAATGACGCGGTGCATGGACTGGGTGTGTTTTGTCTCAGTGTAACTGCATGCAACAACGGACACTGTCTAGTGGGGCCCCGTTCACCAGCCCGGTGCATGCAGCCCTGCACGCCTCGTTTTTTCAGAGTAGACAACGTCGCAGAAGAAGAAAAGAGTAAACAACGTCCCTTCGCATTTGCGGCCCTGCACGCCTCGTTTCAGAAACACGAGTCGCGTCGCATTTGCAGCGACGCAGCCCTCCACGCCTCATTTTCAGAAGATACACATCAACGCATGCAGCCAGGCAGGATTTGGCGTGAGACTTTAGATTTCTTCTCATCACCTCTTTAATACACGCATGCAACGTCGCATCAACTTTGACTGCCTAATGCACACGCTCATACTCCGTGTATCACCGCCTACGCCTACGCATGTCCTACGCCTACGCCTGTTCTACACCGCTTTGACCATGCATCGACTCTTCTACACTGCATCCAACGTTTTCACACAGTTTGCTTCATCTACCCCAATTAATTCACGCTCATCGTGTCGTTAAATAGCCCGTTTCACTCGTCCTCCATCTTCTCATCCCTCTCCAGCCCCTTGCCTTCTCTCACTTCAAGCCCCGAACCATGTCTTCCTACTCTCTACCTTTTAGCCCCGAGTCGGTCTCCGACAAGGACAACCGCCCCAAAGATCGGCCTTGGTACGAGGCCGATTATACGCCGGAGGACGTCGAATCTCCCAAACGGGAGAGATCGCCGTCACCGCCCTTCGTCCACAACCCCGAGCCCGCCCCCACCGCCCCGAAGACTTTGGACCTCTCCCCCAAGACGATCCGCCGCCTCAAGGAACTGGAGCGGCTGGAGAAGGAGTTGAAGGCCGAGGAGAAGAAGGAGGCGAAGGAGGACGCGAAGGCTTTCCGGGCCAGCATCAAGCGGGTCCGTGAGAGAGAGGAGGAGAGGATGCGGGCGGAGAACCGCCGCGCCCGCGTCAACAAGGAGATGGAGGACAGGGCGGCGGAGTGGAGGAAGTAGGGCGCCGGAGGGCGGCAAGGGCTCCCGCATGCAGAGCGGGAGCAGTTAGGGCTTTAAAAATAAAATAGATGTAGTGTCCATCGGGCCCCACTGATTATATGTAAAGTGGGGCCAGTTATCCTTTCTAAGTATGTTTAATTATATATAAAGTTATGTTCTTATATTTGTCCAAATATGTATTCACTGTTTAGAAGTTTTATCCTTTCTAATTATCGCTTTTTTTTTAAATATTTCCAATTATCGCTTTAAAATATGCACATTGTAAACAAAATTTATATATAAGAGATGTGATGCATTATGTTTTCTAAGATAATATACAAATTTCAGTTGATCACAGTATATATTTTATATTATTAATACGAATAATTTGATGGTTTAATAAATGGATAATGTGTAGTCTGCATGTAGTGATTAATAAATATAAAAGGAAAATGTGTAGTCTCCATGTTGACATTGGGCCTCATTTGACATTGGGCCGCAAGCAACGGTCAACAGCTGGGGCCCACATGCAGCGCCAGCCGTCAACAGTTGGGGCACACAAGCCGCGCCAACGCTCAACAGCTGGGGCCCACATGCCGCGCCAACGGTTCTATGATGGGTCTCACAGGTCAACATCCTAACGGGGGCAGAAAGTTACGGTGGGAGCAGCGAAACGAGTCCTTGCGGACAGACTAGCGGCAAAACTGAGGTCGGTTCGGCGCTAGGGGTAAAACTGAGGTCGTGGTGCCAATTGAGGGTACCCTTTTAAATAACCCTTTCACATATGCCACATCAAATGAGGCCCATTAAATAAGTCATTTTACCATTTACTTTTTATAGATCTTAAAATTTATGTTTACATGTCTTGTGAAACTCTGAAGATATTTTATTGTATTTATTTTGACCAAAACCTATTAAAAACTCTGTTTGGCCAAAACCTTGAAAGTCTATGCTTATGAAGCAAAGATTTTTTTTATAAAAATAACAATTAAAAATCTTAAGTAGTGTCTTACATTTTCACTCCAAAAAAATTACTTTTAGAATAATTCCATAGACCTTTCCCCTGTTTTAAATGCCATAAAGGAATAGTGTCATTTGTGATTAATTTATTGATTCCTCTAACCAAATTAATCACGGGATCTTTGAGGAAAAGAAAGAGGGGATCTGTATCCAAAAACGAAACTGATGTGTGTACGACACCGTAGTGTCCGATCCATGTACGACACATACCTACTGAAAAAGGCTTTCGCCTCGCTTTATAAATAAAACAACGACCATACAACCCCAAATACAACTCAACACACACCGCAGCCCGACACACACACCACACACACACAAGGCAACATACAAAAAGATGCAATTCGTCCGAAGATCGATGAACTCCAAGACGACGCCTTCAGGAAGGGCGCGTCACCAGTATGCAGCCACCGCTTGGTCCTGGATCAAGGTTTTCAGCGGAATACCACAAAGGAAGGAGGACAACCACGACAGCACCTTCAAGAAGGAGGCTACGCCCACGGACGCCGCCGTCGTCGACCTGGTTAACACCAGACAAGTTCTTCACCCAGCAAACACACTCCACCTCTGAGTCATGGTGCGGCCAGGACGCCCACACACATCTAACGTCGAACACCAGCCACCATGCCCCTCTCACAGCCATGGCAATCGGCCCGCAGCCAAGAAATGAGGTCCGCCCATGAGCACCATGTCTCCCACCACCAGGGTCGTCGTCCCCGCATCCGTAAACACGCACTCGAGACCTGAGAGACACATCGCCAGACCGGCGAAGCGGAGGGGTCAGGCGAGCGCCAAACCATGTATCAGGAGGGCAGCAGAGATGCAATGGGAAGGCAGACACGACACCTCCATATCACCCGCCGGTCGTACCCCGCACACCGGCATAAGATTGGAGGTGGATGAAAGTTTGTGATAGATTGGAGGACTGACTAAGGCCTCCATTATTTATTGGGATCCTACTTCCCAGAGGAGGTTTAAGCAGAATAACGCCGAGCCTTCGGAGTTTTGGAGTCCTTCTTGGTAACCACACCTGTGTAGAAGTGATTAGCTTCCCCTCAAGGAAATAAGCATCGGGATACATCTTCGTTTCCACGTGTCTAGGCTATTCCAATCCAAACTGTTCCACTTGTTGTTTACCTTTGGGATAGCCTTCATAGGTTGGTTCACATAGCTGCATTAGGCTCATCTTATTTCCGCAAAGCCTAAAATTTGTGAAGAAAGGATTAAAACTTGTAAAAAATTATTCCCCCATCTAGGTTATCGATCTCGATCCTTCACCTATAACCCCTCAGGTCAATAATATTAGGTAGTTCTACCCAATTGTTGTTATCAATGTCATCTTCAAGCTGATAGCCAAAGTCTTCTCCTCCAAACTTTCACTGGTTGTCTACAAAGTGATTCACTCAAAACCAAACGACTTTTATCAAAGGACGCAATGTCATCGTTTGGTTTCACGAGGTCATCTCCGAGTTACATGCTGAGAGGAGGCGGCCTTCATATTCAAAACCGACTTGAAAAAACTCTTCTCCCTTTTCCCCACGAGCAAACACATATTAAATCTCGAAAAAGTGTTTAGTGGCCAAGAAAATGTAGTTTTGACAGTCGAAATGTGCTTTGACCAAACCAGAATGCTATGCAGTGGTGTTTTTTTTTTTTGGACGCAGAAGCCCATATATATTAAGAAATGGCACCGCGATATTAACACCCCTGAAAAACAAAAAAACAAAATATAAGAAGGTCCTAGGGCACTTCTGCCAACCTAATTACCTTATCTGTATGATTTTAATATGCCGTCTTCTCTAATCTTTCTGTGTTCTGAGTCGGTGTAAATTTATTCTATAAGGTAGTTTCAGGGTGTACATGTATATGTAAAATCACTGGCTCCACCTGGCTAGTACAACATTGTAAATTGCTAGCCTAAATTTACAGACTTAAATAGTTTCACAGTTCATTTATATAAAGTTCAACACTTAACATTTGTCCCGGATCAACACAACAAGTCTTCAACCTCAAATCACAGACGCCTAGGCAATGTGTACACATGCATTTCATGGGACAACATACAATAGGTATTGTGTCTTTCGAAAACAAAACCAAATACAAGAACAGGGAGGAAAACCATATGTCATTGTTTCATTAGCTAGCTTATTAGACCCAGTTACTCAAATCAACAGAAGTACCATTCTGATCAGAAAGTAGATCGATCCTGCATGGAGTATACACAAACGACTCCTGCCCGTAAGTAGGAAATGAGTGATTCCATGATCGTGGCACAAGATCACCCAGATACTCAAGCTTGGAGGTGCGCAGGTAGTAGGCAAACGCGCAATGCTCGTACTGGTAACTGAAGAAGACAATCTCCTTGTCAGGATGGTAGCCCAAGAAATCCAACCAACCCATGTACTGGTCTATGTTGTCGCTACCGCCTTGTTCCGCGACATTGACGCCACCATCATCATCGGAGTCCCATTGGCTGTATCCCTGCTCGGTCGACTCCCTTCTTGAGGGATCATCCAGGATCCAAGACTTCTCCTTCTCTTGAATGGTTAGGAGGGACGGCATGAGGTCGGCATGATGCACCATCTCCCACATTGAAGGCACGGTCGTCGATTCCTCATTCAGTACCCATACCCAGAGCTCCAGGCCGGCGACTGCTGTGTAGTAAACCCCTTTCTGAGACTTGCTCAGGTGCTGCGTAGCCCGCCAATGCTCGTCCATATTGACAACTTCTGGGGTTTTAATCACCACATACTTTCCCGTCAGCAGCGACAACCTGCAACGGCAGATCAATTCGGTCTTGATTTAGCAAGCAAATTATCACATCATTCTTTTTATTTTGCAAGAAAATTGGCAGTATATATAGAAGCCGATAATGTCATGATGCGATGATGATTCTTTTCTTTTGCTTATGACACCTTTGCTGTGATAATTGGTTCATGTACCTGATGATGAAACTGCCGTGGCAATGGACATAAAGTGATCGCCCCCAGTAGGCTGCGCAGCGGTTGCGGCGCGGTCCGTCGTTCGGTGATAGTGGATCAGACCACATGTCGGCCACGGCACCGGCAGCACCGCCTTCCTGGACGAACGCCCTCTCCTCCCACCGGCCGGTCATGGAGGAGAACACTGCCACGTAGAGCGACGGTGACCATTCTAACGTGTCCTTTGCTTCCTTTGGCTGAAGGTACTCGCGGCGAGAGGGTCTTGTACGCAACCGTGGTTCGTTCTCGGTGTATAACCAGTCCTCCCCGTCGTCCTCGTCGCTGCCCATCAGAGGCGGCTGCGACGACTCGCCGTCCGCCGTGAAGAAGAGCCCTGACACGTTGAACGGCGGAAGCGGCGCCGGGTCGTCCGGTTGAGCGCACTGAGGCTTGCTGGGCATCTCGGGGAGCAGGAACACCTCGTGGTGGAGAGAAACGGCGGGATCAAACACAAGGTACGCAGCCGAGGGATCAGCGCGTGGCAGCGGCGGAAGTGTCGCCGACCGCCGCGTGGCCGGGTTGTAGACGAATATTGCGCCCGTGGCCGGGTTGTGGCTGAAGCGGAAGCGCGGGCCCTCGGTGGCCTCGCAGAGGAGTAACCCGTTGCGGTGGTCCACGACGGTGCACCAGCTGGTCGGCGCGTCCGCTAGACAAGCATCGACGCCGCCGCAGCCGCCCCGCGCGAAGAAGTAGGTGCCGCCCCAGCCGTAGTCTTTGAAGTTGATGAAGGCGCCGCGCGGCGCGGCCGGCAGGAGGTGCCGGAGGACCAGCCTGCGGCGGTCGATGGTGTCGCGCCAGTAACCGCAGACGCGCCTGCACTCGGCGCGGTGGCGCGGCGGGACCACGCGGCGGAGGATGTCCGCGAGCACCTCTTCAGGGAGATCCATCGGACGCAGACGATGCTGCTGCAGCAGCCGTCGCCGCTGCACTAGTCGGCTTTGGTTGGCAGTTGGCACACAGAGTCTGGCTTCAGGTGGAGTGGAGACCTACTGCACGATCGTTGCAGTTGGCATGGCGTTGTGGAAGGGCTTGGAACAGCGGCGAGGTGACCGGCGTTGGGAATCGGAACCGCTGAGGCCAAATCATGAGGCAGCTGGACATGGGCGGAGGGTGAGCTTGGTTCTCAGGACGCGGCGTCGCCAGCTCGCAGTGCCGTGTTCGGTAGCCGGGCGTGGACTTTTCAGGGTCGTCGTGGTTTGCACGATGAAAAGCAAATTAGCAGGTCGTTTAGTTAGAGCGGGCAGGCGTTCATTTTTCGTACTAGTAAGGGTGCAACGCGCGTCTAATCTTGGCAATTTATTCACCCATCGTCTCAACATAGTACAAACAATGAACCTACAAATGAACTTACTATCCTAGATCCTGTGTGAATGATTGTAACCATTTGTATCCATTTTCAGAATACTGTAACACGTTGATTGTTCTTGTCATTTCTCTACCACTTTTCGTTTTCATCCAGAATCTGAAGTCTGTAATTATTTTTTGTGAGATCAAAATCATAACCACAGTTTCTCTTTTTAAAGTTTTTGGGTGCAGGCAACGTCACCGGCCCGGCAGTTGTGGATGTCAACGTAAACACATATCAGGTTGAGCGACCGAATATTGAGCTGTTGTGGAGATAGTCCATTTAAGATTGAAAACTATGGTACGAAAGCGATGCAGCAGCAGTAAGGTTCATGACCCTGTGTAGCTCAATGTACTATGTTCAGGCTGCTATAAAATAAACTAAAACCACATGCGAGAGAATTCTACGAACCAAGAGTAAATTCAACCAAAATTAAAGGGACTGTCTAAATGACAGGCAACTGTTTTACAATTGCTGAACAGACAGTTTCCTCATGGTAGTTTTCTTCCGCGCGTGCTGAGTTAAGTTAACGGTTTTTTTTCTCGATTTGAGCCCAGACCGGAGAATAGGAGAACCTGCGGCCTTGAACTCTGTATTCTCTTTGTACAAAAAGCAGAGGGGCTCATGGTCAACTCTGATATGGCTTAAAAACCGGGCTAACCCAAGCCATATAATAAGAAAAGAAAAAAAGGCATGATCAAAACAACCGTTCTCCTTTCCGCTCAACCTACGCCAGAGAGGCAGTGACACCCACCTGACATGAACGAGAGTAAGAAAAGAGAGAACCAACACATAAACATAGAAATCTTTTTGAAAAGATAGAAAAGAAATGGAAGAGGGTGTAGAAGCAGATCAAGCATAGAAGAATGTTGCCTATTGTACTGACCCAAGTACAGCGAGATCGAGCAGACCAGTGCTTCTCCAGTCCTAGCTGTTTGAATACATCCCAGAAAGGTTGAAACAATAAATTACAGGACAGAGAACAAGAATATAGAGACACATTAGTTTCTCGGATAGGTTATCTCGCAGAAAATGAAAAATGAATTGCATACGACAAGGGACTTAAGTTCAGTTTACATGACACAAATAAGCAAAGGGGTTGAACCATCAACACTCTTAAAGGGCAATAGGGCATGCAATACAATAGACAGATGCCCCTGATTTGCGGTTGAGTGAGATTAGCACATCCTGTGCAATCTGAAGATCAACCCTCCCCAGACTTTCTCCATCTTTCACTGAAGTAGATACACCCATCAGCTGCAGTTTCGTACTCAACTTTTGTCTAATGACCACTCTCCCATTGTGAGTGCCGCTAGACCACGCCGGGATTGCAATTTGTAAGAAATATGACATCAAAAAATTATTCCTGGGGGTAGAAAGAACTTTCCCATCCAGTATACACTTAAAAGCAACCACCTAGTAGTTTTCCTCTTACTACAAAATGGCCGAGATGTATATGCTAGTTTCATACATTGAAAAAGGACGGATACAAAACAAAAGGAAGTTATCGAGATCTCTTATACTACCCCAGAACCAATCTTTACCTAATAATAAAAGCGTTAAGTCTTCCCTGGTTGGTTTGTTGGTCGGTCGGTTAGTCATTGAAAGTGCCATCCAAGTTGACAAAAATTACCCACTATGCCACCTGAAAGTCATATTACCAGTATTGTCGAAGTTCATCGCGGAAAGGATCGAGAGACCAACACCCACCCGGCCACCCGCACGTGTCGTGACCGTCCTCATGTCCAATCTTCTCGCCTCTACAAAACCTCCACGACCCACCTTTCTGGCTCTCCTCTGTGTTTGTTTCTGTCGATCCCTTTTCTCCTCCAGCCCGGTGTAAATTGGGGCGTTCAGGACGTCTAGCATGATTTGATTAGCATGAAGCCAGAGGAAGCGGTGGAGAGGTTCAGCTTTGTTGTGTTCGTGCTCGGCGCCGCCGCCGCCGAGATGAAGGCCTGCGCGGGACCCCATGCACCGCCTGCGCCGCCACCGCCATGTAACTGTAGCTCACGCTCATCAGATCCAACGGCAACATGGTTCTCTTCATCCCGGACAAGCCTCAGACTGCAGTCCCTGCCTTCTCTCTTATGGGCGACTTCGAAATTTAACTCCCAGGAATCGGCTGCATATCTACCCGCGAGAACTGTGGCCGGGAGAGATATAGATTGTCAAACGGGGGGCGAATTTTTGTATCTAGGCACGTGGTGGGGAAGTCGGCGACGAAACCGACATGAGCTCACGTGGGCAGACTTCGATCCCGGCGAGAAGTTCTGGACGTGGTTCCCGCCGGAGGTTCCAGGCTGATACTGCCGCATCCGTCCTCCGAGTTCCCGTGGAATGATTTACTACCCCATGGTCTTCGGGTGGTTGCTCTATTGGCTTCAGTTCAATCATCGGAGGCAGTAATTGACAGAGTTTTTTCGTATACTATGATTCTTGATCGGTCAGGCATATGAGGGAGTAATTCGCTGTCGATCCATCGGATTACGCCCTCGTGATCTGCGGAGACGATGCTCACAAAAACTGGGGAGAAAGGTCTAAAATCTATGAGTTTTAATGAATGCCAAAAAGACCCATGAAATTGTCCCCGACCCCCCAAATAGTGTACTATAGCTCACAAAAACTAGGGGAAATGTCTAAATCTATGAGGTTTAATGAATGCCAGAAATGCCCATGAAATTGTCCCCGACCCCCAAATAGTGTGCTATAGCTCACGAAAACCGCAACATAGGACCAAATCTACGAGTTTTAATTAATGACATAAATGCCCATGAAATTTTCCACTGACACCCAAACAGTGTATTATAGCTCACAAAAACCGCGAGATAGGACCAAATCGAAGATTTCTGATGAATGCTAGAAATGCCCAGGAAATTGTCCATAGACCCCCCAAACAGTGTGTTATAACTCACAAAAATTAGGGAGAAATGTTCAAATTTATGAGTTTTAATGAATGCCAGAAATGACCATGAAATTGTCCCCGACACCCAAATAGTGTACTATAGCTCACAAAAACTAGGGAGAAAGGTCTAAATCTATGAGGTTTAATGAATGCCAGAAATGCCCATGAAATTGTCCCCAGACCCCCACGGTCCAAGCGCAACGACCACTTTTTGGCGCCTAATTTGTAACGGCAGATTCTGAATCGAATAGGTTCAGATCATTTTCTTCCTCCTAATCTGTGTTTTACGAATTTTTCTATGGCTTTTCTAATCTATACTTCCTATATTTTCTCAGTCATACTTCATAGCATGCTTCTATAGATCAAAGTGTTGTGGATGTAAAAATATATATCATTCAGCTCGGGGGATTTGCATCAACCCGAACTTAACCTCCTTGGAATCGTTGTTGTCATGAGCAAAGTCACATGTCAAGCTCTGTTTCTTATAGTTTCCATGGCTATTGCATGCATGTGGATGCAGGTAACCGCTAAACTTTGGTTTTTTATACTTGCTGACCTTAACTTCAGATCTTTATTTCTTCAATGAAGATGACAATACAAATAGAGTAGTTAACAAGAACTCTGCACACATATATCGTTGGCTACCTTTGTCAGCTAACTAGCCAGTTAACCTGAAAACGTTTTTCAATGATATTAATCACACTATAGATAATGGATGCCCTTGCTATGATGACATTCCTCATAGAGGGATTTACCAATAAATGTTGTAATTTTTCAGAGATTATATATTGCTTCATCGAGGAACTGATAAGGAGCTTGACCATTCAGAAATCTCCAGTGATTTAGTGAGTAAATTGTTGGTGCATTTACTATTGGAGGATTAGTAAGAAAATTATTGAACATGGATTCCTGGAATTTTTAATTTAGTAAGAAAATGATAGTATCAAGAACCAACATTTTCTTGATATATGCCCAAGCTTATCTTTTAATATATAAAATTTTCACTAATTATTTGATTGAACATGGATTCGTGTTCTTTTTTTCTTGCTTTGCCAGGACTGTCAATATTTGGAGTTTTCGTTCTGCGCATACTACCTTCTAAGAGCATCTCTAGCTGTTGGGCCCTCCGCTAGCATTTTTTTCCGCCTCCTGGGTTGTTCGGCGAAATTTTTGGCATTGGGGGAGTAAAATTTCCCACCTGTGCCCCCATAGGTATATTTTTTTTTGCTTCTATTGCCTGCCATTTTAGCAAACAGGCTACCAGCGCTCGGCGTCAAGCGCATGGAGGTGAGCAAAGCTTGGCCGCCACCAGAGATGGGTTCGTCGACGGCGTGGAGGCGACCTCGTGTAGTCGTGTCCCGCCCCGGACACGCGCCGACCTGGAGTACTATGGCCAATGCCGACCTGGAGTACAAAGCACCAACGCCGTAGTCGGCAACCTGGATAAGGGCTTTGAGGTCAAGTACACGCCGATGAAGCCCATGCCGAGCTCCCGCGCGGTCTTCACGACATGGACGGGTGTGCCGCACAGGCGCCAGGCATGCCGCTGCACCCGCGTCCGATAGCAGGCCGGGCAGCGGGCGGCCGGGCGCATCCAGGTGCTACCCGGCCACGGCGAGAGATGGAGGGAGTCGGTCGGGAGAATGTCGAGGACGACGGTGACCTCAGGCGCCAGGCATGCCGTTGCACCCGCGTCCGATAGCAGGTCGGGCGGCGCGCGGCCGGGCGCATCCAGGTGCTTCCCGGCCACGGCGAGAGATGGAGGGAGTCGGCCGGGAGAATGTCGAGGACGACGGTGAGCTCGGCATCGAGGTAGCGGAAGGAGCTCCGCTCCGGCTTCCATGGGCGTCGTGTGGGCGTGTGTGCTTGTGAGGAGACAGATTTGGGGGGAAGAGGCAGCACATGGGTGGGGCTGGGAAAAGTGAGGAGAGAGGGGAACTAGATGGCTGACAGTGGGCCATACAAAGGCAAAAAATAGCGCCACAGTACCCCGGGTGCCCCTGGTGCACTGTATTTGGGCTGGGTTCGCCGGGTGAATTTTTGACCAAATCCGGTGCTAATCGACGTCCTGGGGCGTGGCTGGGCCATTTTTCGCCCGTGGGCGCGGTCGGAGATGCTCTAACTACCGCCGTCAACATGAATTTCCGAAAACAACAACAGAAGAATTCTAATGTCTCATTTCGAACTATAAAAGTATGTGTACAACTATTTAGCTTATGTACGTGATCATTTTATTACTATATGAAAACAAAGTATGCATGGTTTAAAATCAACCCGTAGCAACGCACGGGCCTGTTTACTAGTAGATAGTAAAAGAAAATACTTACGAAAAGTGCAATAAAAAAATTACAATAAACAACTCAATGAAATATATATGCTACCCAAGCAAAAAATGAAAAAATCAAAAGACTGGCAGAAATTGTAACTCAAAAATTACAATGGGGAACTAAAAAAATGATACTGAAGAAAGAGAAAACGAGTTACTGACGGAGAGTAGACTAAGAACTGAGGGAAGACTGAATGGCTGATGACTAACTAAAGAAAGAGTAAGCGACAAAGTGAAGAAGAAAATGAGAAACTGACGCAAAGTAGACTGAGAACCGAGGCAATGAGAAACTGACCGAATGCTTGATGACTGGCGAAGACTAGAGAAATAAGAAAGAAATATAGGACTGATGGCTGAAGAAAGAAAAAATGGCGACAATAAGCAATTGGCTGTAAACCGAAGAAAGATAGACTGTCATACTTCAACTGAAGAAATAAATAGATTAAACACAAATATAAACTGAAAATAGGGACTGAAAAACTCATGAGTGAAGAAAAAGAACAAAGATACTGACCAAAGACTGACACATATCAATGAAAAATAAAGACTGATAATTTAATTGAAGACTGAAAAAAGAAATTGGACGTAGGAGCGAGGAAACTAATGAATGAATACTAAAGACTAAACACAAATATAAACTGAAAATAGGGACTAGAAAAAACTTGCAAGACTAACAAACTAATGAAAAAAAAGTTACTTGAAATTGAATGATGAAAGCGATTCTGAAAACCAGAATGAAAACCGAAAATACGGAACAGAAGAATGAGAAAAATAACTGAAAATTACAAAGACATAGACTAATCTCTGAAAATGTGGATCTTTTATGTCCACTGGCGACGAAATATCAGAACAGTAAAAACGGGTTCTCACAATATTAGACACACTACTGATATTTGTAGAGTGTGTCGAGAAAAGTGTACGTGGAAGCTTGACTTAGTGCTCATCACCCCGTTTCAGCTATATGCAATCACTATTAAACCTTTAGCGGTTGACCCAGTGGAAAATGACATAGACGACAAAGGTAACACAAAACTCTACTGAACGTAGAATGACCGGAAGTGTTAAGAGTTGCAAAAACTCACTGTATCTAGGTATACCATCTTATCTGTCCCTAGCAGGCATCCACACATACTATACTACACCAGATCAAACAGGGATCACACTAAAACATTGTCCATGGGCGGAAAGAATACCTTCAACGATTAATCAACTTGGTTAAATAACATCTCATCTAAGCCTATGACTGAGATGGCACAATCATCAGCTTTTCGCAAGCAAGACACATTCCCTACAGGCGTTCACAGTTATTTAGAACATAAGCACATAGACAGTTTACGACCCAGGTGCGCCAATCACAAGTTATGCTAGAGAAAATTCTAAGATCCTACATGAAAATGATTGGAACATCCCCTGCCTATTACATCTTCTTCCCTCCACACACACACACACACACACACAGGAGTAGGCTACCTACCCTCTCATCTCTCTCCCAATATTTTTTTGCGGGCATCTCTCTCCAATACGCACAAACTGAAGCTGAGGAAAAACACATATGAAAACTGATTACACTTCTGATAGCTCCCACTATCCCTCCGCTCGAAATTCAGATCAAACGCCATAGAAAAACGTCAGCGTGTCTGGCTACAAAAACACCGTACCGACCTCGAGACTGTGAGACGCCGTACCGCCCTGAGTACAGTCTGTGACTGTGAGACGCCGCTCTGATACAACCGGGTCCCGATACAACCAGCCAAAGGGGTTAACGGGCCTAAACAATTCAACGGGCTCTGCTACCAAACCTCATAAAGTGATACAGACCGAACAGACCACAAACAACACTTTATCAAAAAACCGAATCTCGAAGACAACATTGGACAGCCAGAAAAATGACTGTGTACGAATTGAAAAATAGCT
Source organism: Alopecurus myosuroides (assembly GCA_028641055.1). Lineage (NCBI taxonomy): Eukaryota > Viridiplantae > Streptophyta > Magnoliopsida > Poales > Poaceae > Alopecurus > Alopecurus myosuroides. Next base: position 180,473,794 of record CM054062.1, read on the forward strand.
AGCTGTTATTTAGCAAAAGTGAAATTAAAAGAACCTTGTAAAAACTTCCGTGAATTCAGCTATAGAGACCAACTTACACAAAATAAATGGCAATGCCTGGTTTAAAATAAAATATATGTAAATTTTGATACTTGTGTTTATTTAATAAAATGACGTATGCATCACTCCGATGCAGAGGAAGGGAACACCCATTTCTAAAAAAAAATGGAGCAGACAAATATCCTCAAAAGTACAGCCAATTATCTCAAATAATGCAATGCTCTGATCATGAACATCGACCTGAAAATACAGACCACATGAAACATATGAAGCAAAACTCATCGGTGGTCATAGCCACCCAAGATCATCTCCTCTTAGCTTGAACGGTCTCTGGCATCGCCAAAACAACAATCTCCACATTGCCAATGTCCTTCTCAACCACCTTACCGGAAACCTTTCCCATGGTTCGTCGCGACTGGCTGACACCAACTCTCGGGCAAAGAAGACATTAGATGAACAATCAATCAAGCACAAACTAAAAATTAAAAAAAAAAGGATGTCAAATCCTACAATATTCACCTCATTATACAAGTCATCTGTCATATTTTTCACAGCCAAAACCCGATTCACTAACAAGTGGACCACCAAGTGTAGCCGAACACTCATCGGCAGCCATAGATGGCCTCCAAGATATACAAATTTATGTTTCTACAAAACAAAAGGTCACGAAACCACTACCTCTTCTTGTGATACCTTGGCGTCGGTAGGCAGACCCACATGCAACTTTGTTTCTTGTTATGAAAAACCAACTTTGTAATTGTTTTTTGACATCTTGTTAAATTTTCAATTACTAGGAACTGAAAACGTTCAAATTTTTTTGTATTGAATTTTGAGAATAAGAACACGGATGAGGGTGCACTCATAGAAAAATCCACCATGAATACATTGGTACGGTCATACGCAAAACAGGGAAAAACAGGTACCCTTGATTTTATTTGGGTTTGATCGTCAATACACTTGCAACTAAGAAGTAGCAATAGTTAACAAGCAAATAAAGGTGTTTCTGAAACAACAGATTCAACTATCCCTAAAAAAAACCGTTCGAAATTATTTTTATTGAATTTCGAGAATAAGAACACGGATGAGGGTGCACTCATGGAAAAATGCACCATGCATACATTGCTCCGGTTATGCAAAACAGGAAAAAACAGATACACTCGATTTTATTTGAGTTTGATCGTCAATACACTTGCAACTAAGAAGTAGCAATGGTTAACAAGCAAATAAAGGTGTTTCTGAAACAACAGATTCAGTTATCCCTCAAAAAAAAAATTTAGCTAGCTGAGACATCAAGCTCTTCCAATTACCTTTCATAATGTCCAAGAAACAAGGGTATATGTTGATGTTAAATGAACAAGACGATTCTCTAAGCAAAAATACCCCATAAACACTAAAATGAGGTGGTATCTAGTTCATTGTAGAAATTCATCATCAGATTCATCCGAGAATGATTATGCCGGAAACAGATCATCCTCGCAAGGATTGTAGATGAACGACTCATGTGCGGCGGTCACTTAAGAATCATGACACCCTGTTGGCTAAAAGTGATCCCAAGTACCGCAACTTGGAGGTATCTAGGCAGTAGGTGAAGCCATAGAAATCGTTGATGCGAAAGAAGTTAATTTCTTTGTTGGGATGGTACCCGCACAAATGTATGCGCATATTGATAATATTTTCTCGGCTACCCAGTTTAAGTTTAATTACGAATTTCACCATTTCCAAATCTTCTAAGTGCCATAGTTATGTGCAATCTAAGCAACCTCGGAAGCCTCACACAGTAGCCGAGGAGAGACATTTGGCACCTCTAGAACGCGTTGCTGCGGGGATCGTCTTAGAAACTACAATATATTGGAAACAGAAGTTTATAAGAGATTTTTTTTTGATAAAGGAAAGTATATTAATATCGCGGAAATACAAATTACACCCGGCCTCTACAACAACGCAATAACCATAGTCATTACGGATGCACACAGCCGAAAGACAATAAAAAGAAGAAACAAAAAGAAAAGTCCCGCTACAGAGTTACGGTCCTTGCAGTAGCCGCACAACCACCACCTAAACAACAGCTGATGTCCATCTCTTCGAAAACAACGTCTCCAAGAAGAACGATGCCAGACACAACCAATTAAGGCCAAACCTTGGGTTTTCACCCTGAAGATAATCCTCGCTCTCAAAACAACGGCTCCAAGAAGACCAGTGTCAGGCACAACCAATTAAGGCCAGACCTTTGGTTTTCACCCTGAAAGGTAGGACTTTGGACTTCACACATGTTGTCGCCCCCTCTGACATACGGCTGCCACGAATCTTGTAACTCCAAGCCAGTTTCCCATCGATGCAAAGACTCCGAACACCGTTGCTAGTCCTCCAATCTCACCTTCGATGACTGAGCATTGCGACCGAATTCCACCGATCCAGCAATCTCCAGGCGTCGCCCATGGGAGTTCGCCGGCGGAGCCTTTCGGTCGACACCCCGGCTTGATCAAAGAGAACCTACATCAGGATCTTCATATTCGCGTGATGGGAAACCCAAGGACCACCTCCTTTATTCTGATATCTCGTAGCCCCGACGCTACGAAACGACTTCCAGAAAAGACGGTTGCGGGAGGGGAACTTTCCACGCAGAACCCTGGCTGATCCTCACCGGCCCAAATCTGAGCCAAAGGCCAGATCGGCCTAGAGGCCCAACCCACCATCGGCCCACCCTGGGACAAGCCCAAGAGAGGCCAAATCGTGCTCCCATCTTCCTCGTCCGCCGCCGCCGGTAGCCCTGCCGTCGGCAGCCCTCGCACCCCCGCCTCCCGTCGCCAGGACGGATGAGGACGCGCCGCCCGGGAGCCAGGCCGACGGCGCCGCCGCCACCAACCCGCCGACGCCATGCGTCACCGAACCGCCGCCGCCGCCCTCTCCCAGCGCTACGGCCGGAGCGCCCACCATCCCCACCAGCCGCCTGCCAGTGGGGTGCCGCCACCGCCGCCAGCCGGCAACTGCAGCGGCAGCGGATCCGCGGTTGAGGGAGGGGAGTTTGGCTAGGGTTTGGGGGGCTCCGGAGCCGCCCGAGAGGAGGCGACCTGGGAGCGATTTTCTGTGCGTGAGATTAAGTTTATAAAATATGTGATAAATTATGTTTTATAAGTGAATATGCAAAACTCAATTGATCATAGTATATATTTTAAATTATTAGTATGAATAATTAGATGATCTAAGAAATTGATGATATGTAACTTGCATGTAGTGATTAATAAATATTAGTGGAGACGACAAGAACAATTGATTGGCTAGCAGATGTGGATAGTTTGCATGTTGAGATAGAAAAATAATTAATGCATGTTAATGGGGTTTTGCTTTATAAGAAACTAGAAGGATACGCCGTGCGTTGCAGCGGGTATCAATTTAATAAATCTAATAAAATGCTTGAAAATTGAAGTTGCCTCTATAGATATGTAAGATTTAGTTGATCATAGCAATAGAGAGGCTAATTTAATAGAAATGAAATGTATGTGTACTTTAAAATTTAGAGATCGTTATGGTTCAGGGGGTGTACCTCTTGATATAAATAAGTTAAAATCAACAGGTTGAATGAACATATAATGTGAATAGCTTGGACCGCGGGACTGCATGCATTTACGGTGGTTTGCCTCAGGACCGGCGATCTCAACTTCTCCTATGAAATTAAAGTGGCTAGCAAGGGGAAACCTGAAAACTGCCTGCAACTGAACGCCTCTGTCACAAATATAAAAGAGTGGGGCGGTGTGCACCCTGCGGAAGCTTTTCTACTGGTTCCATATGATTTCTGCAGCTCTACGAACCTAACATTAAACGTCTCTATTGCGGGATGTGCCTATGTATGATGTTAATATGTTGTTGTTTCTAATCTTTTCTGTTCTGTACCAGTGTAAACTTTTATAGGGATTAAAGATAATCAGTTCCCATTTAATTACTACAACTCCTTTCGGTTAGCTGTTCTATCTAGTTTCCTTCTATAACTTCCGTCTTTTGTGTTCTAGCGCCTCGATATAACATGGCCATTGTCATGTAAGAAGAGCAGAACAAATATCAGACCAATCTAAAGTTACCCGTTAGTCCTAGGTGTCCATATAAATTTCAATCCCTGCCGCTGGCCTCTTTCTCTATGGTAATTACCTCGTAGTGTTCATTTTTTTTGGATTGCCCTTACATGATCACAGCTTGTTTTGTGAATTTTCCAGTGCCAAAATGGGCATGTAGCATGCTTTACCTGCTGGTCCAGGCTCAGCAACAAGTGTCACGTTTGTTCTCATCATGCTATCTTTGCACGAAACATTGCATTGGAGAAGATTGTCGAGTCGATCAAGTCCTCGTGCGCGTATGCGAAGTGGGGTTGTTGCAAGTTGGTTAGCTATGCACAAAGAAACACTCATGAGGAAGCTTGCCTTTTTGCTCCTTCGACGTGCCCTATTCCTGGTTGTGGATACAGAGGCTTCACGGGGTGTTGGTCAGGCCACTTCCTCGTTGACCATAGCGCTGAGCCGCTGACTGCCTGCATTTCGTCTATGGCCAATTTTTCGAAGTAAATTTGGATGTGTCCCTGCCTTTTCTGGTTCTTCTTGGAGAGGATGATCACCTCTTCCTGCTCCTGAACACGAACATGATGCCCTGGCATGCGTTTATGGTGGTTTGCCTCAGGACCGGCAATCTGAACTGGAAGTTCTCCTATGAAATTAAAGTGGCTAGCAAGGGGAAACCTGAAAACTGCCTGCAACTGAACGCCTCTGTCACAAATATAAAAGAGTGGGGTGGTGTGCACCCTGCAGAAGCGTTTCTACTGGTTCCATATGATTTCTGCACTTCTAGTAACCTAACAGTAAACGTCTCTGTTGCGAGGTGTGCCTCCAGATGATGTTAATATGCCGTCTTCTCTAATCTTCTCTATTCTGTACCAGTGTAAAATTATACTGTATAGTAGTTTCAGGCTATTCTGTATAGTATGGTAGTAACAGTCTATTATGTAAAGTAGTTTCAGGCTTCACAAGTATATGTAAAAGCACTGGCTCTACCTAAATTTATAGACTTAAGAGTTTCATCCATATAAAGCTCAACACTTGCCATTTGTCTTGGATCAGCACGACAATGTGTACACAGGCATCAGCATACAATAGGTATTGTATCTTTCGAAAACAAAACCAAATACAAGAACATGGAGGAAGACCATATGTCATTGTTTCATTAGCAAGCTTATTAGACCCAATTACTCAAATCAACAGAAGTACCATTCTGATCAGAAAGTAAATCGATCCTGCACGGAGTATACACAAACGACTCTTGTACGTAAGCAGGAAAATGGGGATTCCATGATTGTGGCACAAGATCACCCAGATACTCAAGCTTGGAGGTGTGCAGGTAGTAGGCGAACGCGCAATGCTCGTGCTGGTAACCGAAGAAGACAATCTCGTTGTCAGGATGGTACCCCAAGAAATCCAACAAACCCACGTTTCTGGTGTTGTTGCCGCCTTGTTCCGCGACATTGGCGCCGCCATCATCATCGGAGTCCCATTCGGAACATCCTTGCTCCGTCGACCCCCTTCTTGAGGGATCGTCCAGGATCCAAGACTTGTCCTTCTCTTGATTGGTTATGAACGAGAATTCCATCAGGGACAGACTGCTGTCGGTTTGATGCACCATCTGCCACACTGGCGGCGCCGTCGTCGATTCATCATTCAGTGTCCATACCCGGAGCTTCACACCGGTGACAACTGTGTAATAAACCCCTTTCTGAGACTTGCACATGTACTGCCAGGGCGTAGCCCACCAAGGCCCGGCGAGTTTGATAACTTCTGGGGTTTTGATCATCGAATACTTTCCCGTCAACAGTGACAACCTGCAGGGGAAGATCAAATGGGTCTTGATTTAGCAAGCAAATTATCAGATCACATTATTTTATGTTTTGCAAGCAAATTATCAGTATATAGGCCCGACAATGTGACTATTAGTTTTTCTTTTCTTATTATGACAACTTTGCGATGATAATTGGTTCGTGTACCTCATGATGAAACTGCCGCGGCAATGGACGTAAAGAGATCGCCGCCAGTAGACAGCATAGCGGCGGCGCGGCCCCCATTGATGCACCGGCCCTCCGTAGTTGGGTGATGGTGGATCGGACCACATGTCGGCTATCGCACCGGCGGCGCTTCCTTCCCGGACGAAGGCCCGCTCCGCCCACTGGCCGGTGATGGAGGAGAACACCTGCGCCACGTACAGCGACGGCGGCCATTCCATCAGTCCTAACGTGTCCTTTGCTTCCTTTGCCTCGAGGTAATCGCGGCGAGAGGGTCTTGTACGCAACCACGTTTCGTTCTCGGCGTATAACCAGTTTTCCCCGTCGTCTTCGTCGCTGTCCATCAGAGACGGCTGCGACGACTCGCCGTCCGTGGTGAACAAGAGCAATGACATGTTGAACGGCGGAGGCGGCGCCGGGTCGTCGGGTTGGGCGGGCCTGGGCTCGCGGGGGAGCTCGGGGAGCAGGAACACCTCGTGCTGGAGAGACACGGCGGGATCGAACACGAGGTACGCAGCTGAAGCGACGCCCCAGGGCTCAGCGCGCGGCGACGGCGGAAGCGTCGCCGACCGCCGAGTGGCCGGGTTGTAGACGAAGCGCGCCCCCTCGCTGGCCTCGCACAGGAGTAGTCCATTGCGGTGGTCCATGAAGGCGGTGCAGCTGGTCGGCGCGTCGGCGAGACGAGCGTCGACGCCGCCGCCGCCGCCCCGCGCAAAGAAGTAGGTGCCGCCCCAGCCGTCGGCCAAGTAGTTGATAAAGACGCCGCGCGGCGCGCCCGGCAGGAGGTGCGGGAGGACCAGCCTGCGGCGGTCGATGGTGGCGTGCCAGTAACCGCAGACGCGCCTGCACTCGGCGCGGTCGCGCGGCGGGACGACGCGGCGGAGGATGTCGGCGAGCACCTCTTCGGGGAGATCCATCGGACGCTGAGGATGCTGCAGCAGTAAGGTTACCTGGGCCCGATGCGTCGGCCGTGGTGGAGATCAGACATGACAGGAGGTGTGATCGGTTGTCAGGACGCGGCGTCACCACCTCGCCGTGCCGTGTTCGGTAGCCGAGCGTGGACTTTCAGAGTCGTCGTGGTTCCTTAGGCTGAGGCGTGAGAGAGTTGCGTTGCAGGATGAAAACCAATTAGCGGGCAGTTTAATTAGAGTGGGGCAGGTGTTGATTTTTCGTACTAGTAGTAATTTATGAGAACTATTACACGTACAACATATTTTGTATGTGTAGCTTTAGTGCTGCCTTCGCTCCGACGTGCCAAATGACGCCCCTGAGCTCGGAGTGTGTCGTCCCGGTCCCGTGATGGCCTAAAATGTGTAGTTCTCCATTGGGCTATGGACCATTTTATCCCATTTGGCAACTCAAGGTCTCATATAATTATTTTCCTGGTTACTGGGAGGCCAGGAAGAGCAGCATTTATGCCACATCAAATGAGGCCCAGTAAATAAGTCTTTTTTACCTTTTCCTTTTTACAGATCTTAAAATTTATGTTTACATGTCTTGTGAAACTCTTAAGATATTTTATTGTATCTATTTTGATCAAAACCTATTTAAAACTCTGTTTGGCCAAATATTTCTTTTATAAAACTAACAATTTAAAATCTTAAGTAATGTCTTACATTTTCACTCCAAAAAAATTACTTTTAGAATAATTTCATAGACCTTTCCCCTGTTTTAAATGGCATAAAGGAATAATGTCATTTGTGATTAATTTATTGATTCCTCTAACCAAATTAATCGTGGGACCTTTGAGGAAAAGAAATAGGGATATATATCTACAAAACCCCCACCAAGAAATTTTCGATTTCCCTTGATTCCGTTGTTGTGCTTGTTACTTTTGAAGTTTGGTGCCTCCTAGGCAGTAGGAGTCACTGGAAGCTTCAGAGTTAATGTGTCCTTCAAAGGTTTGTGAGGGATCGGAGGTCTCACTAAGGTCTCCAATAGTAATTGAAGCCGTACTTTGTGGAGGAGACTTAAGGGGAAGAACGTGATCCTTCAGCGGCATTTTGGGTCCTTCGTTGTAGGCCACACCTCTGCAAAGGTGATTAGTTTCCCCTAAAAAAAACATTGGAATACATTTTCGTTTTTGCGTGTCTAGGTTATTTTTATTAGAACCCTTTCACTTGTTAGCCTTCATGCTTGAAGTATATCATCTCGTCATAGGTTGTGTCACATAGCTGTATTAGGCTCTTCTTATTTATGCAAGGCCAAAACTTATGAAGAAAGGATTAAAACCTTTAAAAAGCTATTACCCAATCTAGGTTATCGATTTACGATCCTTCACCTACAACCCCTAGGGTAGATAGGATTAGGCAGTTCCGCTCAATCACCCTTATCGATGTCATCTTCAAGCCGATAGCCAAAGTCTTTGAATCCAAGCTTTCGCGGTTGCGCACAAAGCGATTCACTCAAACCAAATGGCTTTAATCAAAGGAGATAATGTTATCGCATGCGGTGGCGGATCGCACTTGAGCTGTGTGGTCAATTGACTACACAACATTTTGGCAAAAATCCCACATATAGGATATAAATCATATGAAAAAAATACAAAATTGATACAAATACATATATTTAACATCACGACATCACAACTTTATACGTCTGGCTCCGCCACTGGTTTCATGAGGTCATTCCTGATTTACATAACTTAGGGGAGGAGGCCTTGATCTTCAAAACCGACTTGGAGAAATTCTTCTCTCTATTTTCCTCGAACGAGTACAACATATACTAAATCTTGTAAACCGATCACTACACCACGACACTGAATTCCCTACAGCCGTGTGTCGGCAATATTAGTTTTCGCCGACTGACTATATATATGGAAAAAAATCTTGTCTTATCCGGATTAGACAAGAATTTAAGTAAAAAATAACTCATAATTTCAGTATCTTTCAATATCTAAGTATAAATACCAAGAAAAAGAATAAAGAAGGATTTGCATAACTACGGTCAGGCTATCGAACATAGAGTCAAAAGTGAATTACGAGTCAGGCCAATCTGCGAATCGAGTGAGCTCCACTTGCAATGATGTGGTGGTGAACCTCTCATTCGTCTTCAGTGCTCTCCGAACCGTGCGGGAGTTCCCTCAACTGAGACTCGAGAAAGGGAAAGAGAAAGATCTACTCTAAAGATCAACGGAATTCAAGTTGGCAAATCCAACCCTAACTCAAGGTCTTTTAAATAAAAGACGATTACCTTTTTATTACTTATTCGTAAGATTCATTTCAAATAATACGTATCTTGTTCAAGCCAATAAATAGAGCTAGGGTTATAGTACATCACCATTCAATATTTCTTGCCCTACTATAGGCCTTGTTCCATCCGGCGCGAATCCCCTCCATGACTAGTAAAGTGAGCAGGCTAGCCCAGGTGAATTTCATGATGTATTTTTCTTGGACTTGGATCTTCGTAAGCAACTGGAACTAGAAAAAGTAAATGTCAATTGGCCTTCTAAAGGCTATAGCCCTGTTTCTTTTGAAAAAAAAAACGAATTTCTAGTTTCGAAGAAGACTTGCGAATTCCATTTTAGTTATATTCTTTTTTCTTAATGTTATTAAAAAAAGGAAGAAAATTCTTGTTTTTTATTTCTAAAAATCGATATTGGTCGAGAGACAATCAGATAGATTTTCTCTTTAGCGGGCATTTTCCTATAAGACTTGTTTTGTTATAATAAAACAAGCAGGTTATTAAAAAAGAAAAAAACGTTTTTTTGTCGATTATTTATCAAGAAAGCAAAAATGGGTTCTTATCAAACCCAACATAAAATTGGAAAGAACCATTAAGCACTGATGTGTTCAGGCGAACTTCCTTGAAGGCATCAACGATGACGGTGCAATACTTGACGAGGGGCCTTTAGTGACTCGGCTCCCGGCCGGTCCGCACAATCGGGCAGTGTCCCTTGCATATGCTGTTTTCTACCAACTGAGCTATTTAGTTTCTAGTAGACTCGTCGGCAGAAGATATGCAATGCATGGACCTAAGGGCTGACGGATCTGACGTGAGTCTACCGACCCTAAAATGGTGAACCAGATTGTTTTTTTAGGAATCTTTAAAACGATGACTTTTCTCTGCGCCAACCAGGGGCGGTAGTCCCACTTATTTATTTGTTAAAGCTTCGGACCGAGAACTGACTCCACAACCGAGAAGCGTGTCAGCCTTCCTTATTCAATCAACTCTAATTTAGTACAAGTACGATCAAGAAAAGTAAGAAGTTGAACCAGAGTCACTATTATTAGTAGTAGTATAGTCAGTTGTATATGTACCTGCACGAATCTTTCAAGTAAGTCATTAGCCATAAAGTCCAAATAGTGTAAGGAGTAAGTTAAGGCTTTCTAGTGAGTTAACGGGGAATGAGGGTATCACCCATAACCAGTTTGAAGATGCAAAAATTATGTTCTTGTCAAGGAGGGGGATTAGCTACACAACCAAGGAAGGCCTTCTTTTCCAAGGCTATCTTTCCAATCGTTAGGCAGACCCAGAAATCGAACTAATTAGCGCAACACGGTCTAATTTGGCTTGCACTAATGTGCAACTCAATCCCCTATTTTTCCAAGTGAAAGCCGGGCCGACGAACCCCGTGTCACCCAAGTTTGTGCATGGAGTTTTGGTTAGGCTTGGTTACGACGACGTCGAGTTGGCGGCGGAGGAAGACTCGGCATGAAGGCCAGCCGCCCTGCTCGGGTTTTCTCGAAAGCTTTTGCTTTCTTCGGTACTTGTACTTCGGAATCCGGTGCCAAGCTTTCTGATCTCTCTCCGTGAGGAGCAAATTCCTAGGATTGATGCTCAATTAGATAGTTGATTTGATTTTCTATTACTAGAGCTTGGCAGTGAAGACAGTGCAGCAGATTTTTGCACTACCAGAATGGGTCCTTATGATTCTCAAAGAATGATGAGGGGCAAAGCTGATACCTCGCATGTGATGCTATCAACTGTGAAGAGGCTTCGAGCCAAGATCTACAAATGTCTGCCTCGGCTCGCTACCAAACTCGTAAGCAAACAACGGGACGTGAAGCAAGCCAGCTACAGGTGCTAGACGGCTTTCTCGTCAAAGAGGCCTAATGCAGATGACAAGCAGTTTGGAGGTATCACTGTAGTTCTTGGTGGGGATTTTCGACAAACACTGCCAGTAATAAAACATGCAACCAAGCAACAAATTTTGAAATCTTGCATTGTCAACTCTTATTTATGGAACCAGTGCGCAGTTTTAGAATTGACTGAAAATGTGAGGCTGAACTCAGGATGCCTTCCCATGTCCAAAAAGGAAGCATTAAAAACTTTTGCTGACTGGCTTCTACGAATATGAAATGGCACCGAGCCTTTTGTTCCGGTTCCAAATGAATAGAACAACATTTATATAGAAATCCATCGCTATCTCTTGCTATCACCAGATTCCAGGAATATAGATGGGCTAATATCATTTGTGTACAACTTCGGTTTTGAGCCATCTAATGTTACTTCATATTTGTGTGATTGGGCTATTCTTGCACCTACCAATGATGTGGTTTCTTATATAAATAGCAAAATTATTGCTCAGTTAACAACAAGTGAGATGTCATATTATAGTGCAGATTCAATTGATGATAGTTGTCCTAACATTTGTACTCTAGAACCATTATATCCAACAGGGTTTCTAAACACCATTATGATACCTGGACTTCCAGACCATGTGTTGCATTTGAGAATTGGTGTTCCTATCATGCTGCTACGTAATCTTGATCCATCAAGGGGCCTCTGCAATGGTACTAGTCTCATTGTTACACAATTGACTGGTCATGTCATAGAAGGAGAAATTATAACTGAAAAAGTTATAGGTTCTAAAGTATATATTCCTCGCATTGTCACCACATCAACTCAGTCTAAGTGGCCTTTCAAATTAAGGCGCCACCAATTCCCTCTTCGTGTTTCGTATGCTATGACAATAAACAAATGTCAGGGACAAACGCTAAGCCGAGTTGGTGTCCATTTTCCATCTCCTGTCTTCTCCCATGGACAGTTGTATGTTGCATTTTCAAGGGTTACATTACCAGATGGGCTACGAGTTTAATCGAAAATAGGCCAACTTCTTATGAGCATTGCACACATAACGTAACATATGCATAAGTATTTAATCAAATTAATAGCCACCCAAGCTACATTTGGAAGGTATTTTATCCAATTGAGTGTACATTATGTCCTAAATGTTCCAACTATGTTCAAAACATTTGCACACCGTAATTACTATTTTACACTAACTATTTTTTTTTATTGCTTCAGAAATATCTCATCTATGGAGTTGACTACAGATCTGAAAAGCATTACTGTAGGACAGCAAAACTGCCGGGTGTGTGCATGTCTAATTAGACTTATGGATGCTATAAACATGAATCCTAGATATGGAGGTGGTTTGATCAGCATTGATGGCATTCTTTTAGACGAAGATGTACATGTACTCTATAATTCTATTATCATTAGAAGTTGTGACATGCTGTTTTCCAGAACCGTTCGAAATTTACACTTCCCAATGAATTATTTTTACAATTTGCAGAGACCTATGGCACAAAAAAATGAAAACAATTCCGCCCCTTACTTGCTGAAGGATCTGTGTACGTTATTGCGGGTATTGCAGCTATCGACATCAGAAGCAAATCATATGTCTACCACCATCAGAAATATATGCTGCAATTCAAACATGACACGAAGGTCCATCCGCTACATTCAAGAGGAGAAAACATACCTAAAATTTCTTTCGACTTTTGTCCATTTGATCACCTGCCAGCAAAAGCAATCGATTCAAAACCTCTCCTAGTTAAAAACATGTGCTTTCTTTATTTATCATCTGCCATAATCCTCTACTGCTTACTAACTTTTTACCCACACTTGGTCCTTTTAGATATTATTGGTGTAATCAGTCATGTTGGACCGTATGACTATGCTAGCCTAACATCTCAGAAGAAACTCCCAAAGATTAAAATTCGGAACCTAGAGTATGTTTTCCCTACAACCATTCTCACTTCATTTATTTTTTCTGAAACCACTAATAAGCATACAATCCGTTCCAGTGACATACACAAGAAATAGTTCTATGGGGTGAGCATGGGGAATCATTTGATGAAAACACGGTTATTCAAAAATCAAAACAAGGAATTGTCATAGTAATTTTTGCTGGTATAACTGCAACACTACAAAAGTTTACAGGCAACTTACCATCCAAGATTGCTTAATAAAAACATTACCATGATTATTTACACATGATGACAACCACATATGCTTATAGGAATGATACAAGGATCCTCAAGTTCTGCAACTCAGATCTATCTCGATCTAGAAGTACCCGAGGTTCAAAAGTTTATCAACAGGTTCTCTCTCACTCTCTCCGCTACCTTCATACATCCTGTTCCATAAATGAACATACTAATCATTCATATGGAATTTTCTCAGCTACAAATGGAAAATCCAATTCTTCATAAGCATCTCCCTCAGGTTACACAATTATCTCCTATAGAAGCTGCAGGAAAACTATACACCATTGAACAAATATCTTCTCAGCCAAATTCATCCTTTCAGGTCAATACTTTCTCAGAAAACTTCCATATTGCTAACTCTATACTTTTTAAATACATTTGATTAATACTGAATTTTTTTTGTGGCCATAAGGGAGGAGAAACCTTTAGTGCAATTGCCAAAGTAGCATCAATAATACCGTCAACCAAGTGGTATTACAAATCATGCAAGAATTGTGGAAAAGGATACAACAACATGAGCGACACTGGAACATGTCCCTGGCAATATCCTATTCCACGCCCAATGTACCATATATCTTCCTAAGATCAAATCCTTGCAAGATTAATATTGTCTTATTCATGATAATAACAACTGATTCATGCTTTAGGTACAAGCTTCCCCTTACACTAGAAGACAAGTCAGGAAGTTTGGATGCAATTGCTTTCTCTAAGGTTGCCGAAGATTTAGTTGAGCACCTCACAGACCAAGTTAGTATGAATATGAAGATAGATGCTGCAGATCATGTTGTTGCCCTTTATAATGAAGTTGGCAAAGAAAGATTATTCTATATTGGAATGAATACTGAAACGGCTGGAAAGTTCCCTATTAAATATGTCCTCAAGAGAAGTTTCCTGGTGGAAAATCCAAGTTCAGTACCTATGCTAACAACTACAAAGGTTCGCAACATATTCATACATATTGCCTATAACTATCCTTATTATCACCTTGACATGACAAACTATTGCAGACCGCACCTAATACAAACCAGTTGTCCCTGCCAACTGCATCTTCCATAGGTCCTCAAAGTCAAAGGTTCTGAACCATATCTACACCTATGTTCACAACACATTCCTTCAAGACTTAATTATGAATAGTATGTTTGTCATTTTCTAGCCCAGCTGCACAGAAACTTGATGCTTTTGATGTCAATACACCTCCCACTGTCACACAACCAGCTATCCAGATAAAAGAAAATGAAACCAGGTACTTGCACAAAAATCCTTGCTTACTCAGTTCCTATGTCCAAGAACACTGTTTAATCTGTACTGTACTTTACTCAGATCCGTACCAAAAAGAAGCATCAATTTCACCGAAGTTGATGTAGAAAAATTAAAGAGGTAACATCTGACATTATAAAAAATATATGTACTAGAAATATTTCACACATAACTATGACATTTCCTTCAACGACATCAAAATTGCTGAAATGCAGATCAACGGAACTAGATAGTCCTACTATAAAAAGGCAGAAGCAAGAGTATGTACTACTTCCCACAAACTCTATACAATATTCCCACCAATACAAGTTTTCTCTGTCAAATATTTACAAATCTACATATTCTCTTTATGAAGCAATTCAACCAATAATAGTGACACAAGCTACTATGAACAACAAGAGCAAACCAAATCTTCCGAGGAAATATCATAGGTGCTTTATATGAACTACACAATTTAAGGCTTCGGTACGAAAATCTGTGATTTCTTACATTACTTAGGTGTTTTAATCTTCCAAGGAAATATCATAGGTGCTTTATATGAACTACACAATTTAAGGCTTCGGTACGAAAATCTGTGATTTCTTACATTACTTACGTGTTTTAATCTCATTTTCATAATTCAGGCAGAAGATGTCCCAGTATGTGACCAGCAAATAAGAAGCTCCAACGCCTACAAGAACGACACGATATTTCCTTCATTAATAATACAATCTGCATTCACTGAATACCTTATGTTGTATCTCAGAAACATCCTCATATGCAGAAAACTTTTGTTCAATAAAGCACTGTATTCGTATACTCTGTCTCCATGTACACCTTCACATTATTATTAATGAACCCAACTTTCAGTTATTCTTGCACCATTCTTGCGCCCCTCAAAATTTTCTATATTGATGCGACCTACAGTTTGTTTTTCCCATAGGATTCCGTACGTGCTTCGGTATCAACGTTTTGCTTATTCTTCCTTCTCATTTTTTCTAAAAAAAATGCTTATTCAATAATTTTTTTTTTTTTGAATATAAAGAAGGAAATAAATATTTTATTATGATACCATGTATCTACTACTTTTATCTAGAAAATATTTTATTACAATGTGCTTACCAGAAATCAGTAATAATTATTTTCTTTTTCATTTCTCATATTTTTCTTATTCATTTCCTTCCTTTGTCTAAAACCAATTATTAACCTAAACTTTAGAACAAAAAATCATCTATGTATATTTCAAACATATCATCTAGTTTATCAAATAACAGTACCTATTATTGGGCCGCAGGTGGAGCTCCCCTAGTGCACGCTTGCAAAATTTGACCTCCCTATTCAATCCTGGCTTGGTGCCCGGGCTTTGGTTGTAAACTGACAAAACGGGCCGAATATGCCGCGCGATCTGCTGTTTGCTGCTTGGTGGCATCGGCACCGGAACAAATCCATGATTCCTGGCGTAGCCGCGGGAAAGTGCTACTGCTACACTTCATCACGATATCGCTCGTGCTCAAAAAAAAAAAAAAAAAAAAAAAAAAAAAAAAAAAAAAGAAGAAGAGCACCCGCTATCTGCTGGGTATTTTTTTCGAGACCAGCCAGGACTAGCCCTTGGCGGTATTGTATTAAGCTTTCGGAAGCGCACAGAAGTGCAACGGTGCATACACACCCGCGGGTGAGTACCAGGACTCGAACTCGAGCGGTGGGGCATCACAGGTATCATCACCCTGGTAGCCATCCGGGCTAGGCCTCGGTTGCCTATCTGCTGCGTATGAAACCGCCCTTTCTTCCACGCGCGCTTACTTCTAACGCAATGCGGCGAATCAGCAGGCAAAGTTTCAAAGTTAACAGCTGCGGCTACAGAGTACATTCCGTTTTCGGATAATCTGTGACCTTCCTCTGCCACGACTGTCCCCGGACGTATGAATTCGGCACCTGCTCCGACATCATCATCATCAATCAAAGCATCGACAGCAGGAACTTGGCCAGACTTCCGATCGTGTCACTAGTTTCCCATCAGTTTTGTTCATACAGTATGCAACACATGGCGTAACACAGGCAGAAAAGGCGCGGCAGCTTCCTGCAAAGCCTGCACCAGAGATTGACTTGGGGGTCTCGGAAAAACAGAACAATCCTTCACGAAGCCAAGCCGCGACCGAAAAGGGTCTCATGTCGCGGTGTCCTGTGCCGTGGAGACACACCCGGATCCGGATGTAACCTGCACAGCACTGGAAAGGGCCCGTGCCGGTCGACGGCTTGCCCTGCCCCATGTCCCAGTTCCCTGCTGCTAGTAGTTCCGTTCGGTCTCCACTCGTCTCGTCTCGCCTCGCCTCGCATATGCCAATTGCCGACCAAGCAGATCGAGGTGCGTATCTTCCCTTGCTCCACCGGCAAGTTCACATGCCGATGCCAGGAATCTGCCGCTGCGCGACATGATCACAGGATCGATCCTTCGCTGCTGTTCATTTGCTCCTTCTGTAGATCGCTCGCCGAGAGGTAGCAGTGATGCGGCCCGCGGTGGAGCCAACTCCATCAGTTATCCTGTACTACAAAGCAGAGATGTGTGATTGTTTCTGGCCTTTTTCTTTTGGAAACAGATTTTTGCCCCGCTTTATAAATAAAACCATACGGCCAAACCAATACAGAGTGATGGGGAATACTCGTGCAAAGCAGATCAAAGAAAAAACAAAGTAAAACACGAAGAGTCACACCCCAACGAAGCACTCAAGACAACTTACTAGAGGTGCCTCCTCATGAAACTGCGGGACTTAGTCACACCACACCCACCAAGTTGTCGCCGGAGAAGGCCGCCTGCCCTCTCGCTCCGATCCGTGGAGCATAGATCCTGCCACCGGACGACGAGGACAGAGAGAGGTGAAGACAGAGTCACGTGTATAAGATAAGAGATTGCAATAACGCCTCACGCTAATGTCGAAATAGACTCGAGACAGGATCCGAACTTGCCCATCGATTCCACCGGGACGAGACCAAGAGCTAACGAAGCTCCATGACGACGCCCCCAACAGGGTGACGACGCAATACGACGTCGTTGTCGTGACCAAAATGGTCAAGTGTTTTCACATGGAGCCCTGGTGCTGGGAAGGTAGCCACAACGATACCTTCCAGAGGGTTACGACAGCCGCAGGCATCGCCGCCGTTGTCGCCAAAGCGCTGAGTTTTCGCCCGGAAAAACCTTCATATCACACCAAGATACCATGGATTGCCTGCCGCAAGAAAACTAGGCCCCGGGACACGATCTGGGAGTTGCTGCTCGTCTACGCCGCACAATTTAAATTTTTTGCCCTATGTAGTCCGCCAAAAACAATATGCAGACAGTGATGCATGCACATCATGCATGAATCAAGATCATGACTCACCGGGCAGTGGAATCGATGTAGTCATAGAAGAGTTCTGAACAATCATAGATCCTAACAACTAGGCCTAGTTGTAAGGATGTCGCTAAGTTTCTCTCATCAAGAATCACATGTGTAATCCTTCTTATGATGAGCACTTATACGCTCGTGTCAACCCGACAGTGCTCCGTTGTCTAGGGCTCGACACCGACAAACAGAGATAGCCTTTCGACGTTGCTAATTTATAGCACTAATCGACTACAAATAGAGCTATATGTTTGTCGAAGTTTCTTAATACATGAGAGAGAACTAGTAATTGGAGCTAGGTCTAATCAGGAGAGGGCACCTCAAAACCCAATTAGAAGAAGGTCTAATTCAATTATAGGGGCTCTAATTAGAAGTTCTAGTTATACCCTCTAATTCTACTAGAGAGAAAGAGAGGCTTGAGAGACAATTGCTCACAAAATTATGGTTTAGCTCAAGCCTTGGGGGTCGTTTTATAGTTGAAGGGAAGAGGAACTTATCAAAGGGGAGGAGGAGTTCTAGTTGAGTGATACGTCTCCAACGTATCTATAATTTCTGATGCTCCATGATAATATTATGCCAATTGCTACATGTTTTCTCTCTTCTTTATGTCATTTTTACACGTTTTCCGGGACTAACCTATTAACAAGATGCCAAGTGTCAGTTCCCTGTTTTCTGCTGTTTTTGGTTTCACAAAAGTTGTTCTGGAAATATTCTCGGAATTGGACCCCACAAAGCCCGAAGTGCCTATTTTCCCCGGAAGCATCCAGAAGACCGAAGAGGAGACGAAGAGGGGCATCAGGGGGCCCACGCCATGGGGTGGCGTGCCCCCCTTGGCCGCGCCAGTGGTGGTGTGGGGCCCCCGGGGCTCCACCGCCTATGCCCTTTCGCCTGTTTATTCCCCCAGGATGGAAAACCCTAAACACCTGATCAAATATCCCCGAAAAGTTCCGCAGCCGCCGTCACCGTCAACCCTAGATCAGGGGAGTTCTGAAGCCGACTCCGGCACCCTGCCGGAGAGAAATCATCACCGGATGCCTCTCCATCACCATGCTTGCCTCCGGAGTGATGCGTGAGTAGTTCATCCTTGGACTATGGGTCCATAGAAGTAGCTAGATGGTTGTCTCCTCCTCTTATGCTTCCATGTTTAGATCTCGTGAGCTGCCTAACATGATCGAGATTGATCTTGTGTAACTCTTTGTGCCATGTTTGTTGGGATCCGATAAATATTGAACTTATGCCAAGTTGATTATAGTATTTATTACATATGTTATTTGTGATCTTGCATGCTTTCCGTTGCTAGTGGTTGCTCTAGCCAAGTAGTTTCTAGTGACTCCAAGAGGGAGTATTTATGCTCGATAGTGGGTTCATGCCTCCTCTTCGCCTTGCTCGAGTGACAAAAACGTGAAGGGGAGTATGTGATGTTGCCACTATGGAGAAAGCAGCGGTGAGAGTGCCCGCATGTATAATCATTGCTTACATTACACACTTTGTTTAATGCAGTTATCTGTTGCTTGCAACTTAATACCTAAGGGGGTTCGGATGATAACCTGAGGGTGGATTATTAGTCATAGAAGCAGTTGGATTACGGTCTATGTATATTGTTGTAATTCCCGCACTAAATATCATAGTAGTCATAATGTCATGAATGTGCACTACGGTGCAACCTTTATTTGTCAATTGCCCAGCTGTAATTTGTTCACCCAGCATGCTATCTTTTATGGAGAGACACCACTAGTGAACCTATGAACCCCGGTCCATTTTCCTATACTGTTGTGACGCCCCTTGATCGGGCACTATGCAGATTTCAGCATTCCCGCCAAAATCCACATAATAACCGATTCCAGGTTGCCATTTATGATAACATTACAATAGTTCACGAATAATCCACAATTACAACAGGAACAGAAAGATACAAGATGACTCAACGAGCCAGGGATACAACTGATACAATACAAAGATCCAAATAACAGCGGAAGAAAACAACAAATCGTCCGTCTACGGACAAGATCCAAATTGGACTAAGAGTCCTGAAGATAACCGAAGGCGTCCAATCCCTGCCCAGGCCAAGCCGGAGGGATTCCCAAGCTAACGTCGTCAGACTTCAAACCTGTTGACTGCAATTTGGAATTTGCAGCCACGAAAGAGATTCGTGGGTCAGTACGTTTAAGTACTGGCAAGGGGGATAAAACCCATACTCACAAGTTACCGGCGTAGCCAGTCATCACAAGATATAGATACTTTAGGATCAACGGAAAGGAAGGGGGTTATTGCAAATAAGCGACAACAGGCTGCACTAACCAACTACAGAGATTCTATTACTTCCAACTAACAGAAAAAGGGATAAGATCGAGGATTGTAACCAACTGAAAGTAAATACAAACAAACCCATCCTGGACCTCGCCCCTTTAGCCAAAGAAGCAATCCGAGGATTACTCACACAGTTGTATTAAAGGTGAAACAAGTTATTGTGTGAATAAACCTATTACTAGTCAAGTTGTTAATCATGGGGTGTAACATGGTTAATCATTATGTTGAAGTTGTCCTGAGTACTTGTTAGCCAGTACTTTCACCAAGTAATCCATAACCGCGGAAAACACGGCTTCTCGAGAAGATTATCCCTGCAGGGTTGCACCATAGTAACCAACACTCATGAATATCCCGCCAGATGGAGCGGCCACTCCACCAAGCGGGGCACTCAACACAATCCAACCCTTCTTCGCATCAAGCCCAAAGCACCTTGGGCGCACGGCTACTCGGGCCCAGAAGAAAATGGACCCTCATAGCACTCTAAGACCGTGTCCCCCTATATGCCGACTACGAAAGTTCCACCCGGGATCCAAGGGCTCGCAAGATCATGCATGCAGCAAATGGAAAACCCGAACTAAATGAGGCGATTTGGACGAGATGCGAATCGGGTCAAACTGAGGGGGAGCCCATACTCCCCAAATGCGGGTAGTGCGCTCATCATGGATCAGTAGACAAGACCCGTTTCCTATTAGGGTCGACACTAGCAGGCCTCAAAACCACAAAGGGCCTCCTGCCGGTGCCTTATCATCAAATTTATTATTAATAGTAACATTAGCATGATTGATTGATTGATTAAACATCAAGCCCCCGGAACATAAGAAGTAATAACAGAAAGTAACGGGTAACAGACTCGAGCAAAACAACCCTAAGCAAGATAGTAAGACACAGGCTCAAGCAAAGGTTATAGGTATGGAGGTGAGGCAATATCAAGGTTAAGGGATTCATGTGATGGGTTCGTAACAGAAACAGCTACCACTAAGGCTAGCAGAAAAGAAGCAACGGAAAGAATCGGTAACAAGTGATGAAAGGCAGCCATATGGCATGCAAGTGAGTATACTTGCCTGAGATCCCGCAAGGTAGCAGAACTTGTCGTTGCTCACATCATCTCAACGTCCTATCCGGGAAGAAGCAACGAACCTCGAACAAACACCGGATGCAACAATTACTACTACGGCAAAAGATCCAGCATGATCAAGATATGGATGCATGACAATTTAATTGATGCATAGAAATAAACTAGTTGACAAGTTAAACAAATTTAAATGGACCCATATGCAATTTGAGTTGCATAGGAAAAGCCCATGAATTATGGTTAAATTATTTGTTTTCCAACTAATCAACAGGTGCTAGTGGTTTAGTATGATGCATGCAAAAGGGAAACAGCAAAATAACAACATTAGAATCAATTTAATATAGGGTGTAGCAATTTAGAATTTTATTATTAACTTAGGGAATTTTGGGTGCCTTAAAGGGAACACACAAGTATTTGTTGTTTTCAACCATTTAAAATGTTCAAAACAAATAACAAAGTTGATATTTGAAAAGGTTATCAAATTTTAGTTGGATTACAGGTTTCACATTTTGAAATTGGACTTTGGATTATTTAATTATGAATTAAGCAATATTAAACAATTTTTAATTGAATTAAACAAGATTCAAATTGTTTAAGCAATTTTAATTATTCAAAACAGAAAACAAAAATTATATTTGAATAGGTGATTCAAAATGGTATGGAAAACATATTTTATTTGCATTATTTGGACTTATAAATAATTAGTTATGGATTTTAGAAATTAGCATTTGAAATATTTAAGTTTGAATTTTAAATACATTTGAAGTTTCCAAAACAGAACACAAATTGGATATTTGGAAAGATTAGAAGATTTGGATCAGAATTCATATAAAGTTTGTATTTATTGAAATTACAGAACAAGAGATATTGAATTTTGAAGTTTGGTTTGAATTTTGCTATTTAAAAGGATTTTGGAATTGTTGGAATTTCGCAGAAACAAAGGTTACCCACGGGCTTTCTACCCCTAGCCACTAACCAGTGGGCCACATGCCACTGTGGCACTGCGCGCAAGCTTGCGTGGCAGGGAGAGCCACTGACTGGTGGCCCCTGGCGCCACGCGAGGTAAAAAACGAGAAAAAGTGGGCGCCTTCGCCTCGACCAGGATTCGATCCTGGGATCGATGGCTCGCGCGGAAGGAACCGAACCAGTGCGGTGCGGTCGCTGCTGTGTTAGGCTACTAGGTGGACAGAGGAAAAGGTAACCATCGGGTGTTTAACTGAAACTTTGCGACAGAAAACAGAGTGCAGGTGTCTCCGTCAGGTTAGCGATCGGAACGGAAGAATACGAAGGAGGGATCGATGCGCGGGGCCTCTGCTTGACCACGACGTAGCTTCCTGCTATGCGGCCGCACGGTTGCACACCTCGAGCCCAAAGAACAGGAACTGCTGCTGCTCTATTCCGTTCTGACGAACGAACATGACCGGGAACAGGGAAAACCGGCGTTGAACAGAGGAAGAGGGCGGCGGATAGGGGAAGTACCTGGCGATGGCGCCTACTGCAATCTTGGAGCTGGATGGTTGCGGGTTCCATTCCCGGGAACAGATTCCCCTCGAGGTGAAGGTGGGGACTCGGAGCCGAGGGAGGAGGTGGAAGGCAATGGTGGTTTCAGTCGAGGTTCAGAGAGAACCGATGGGAGCAGAGGGGAGTTGGCGGCGATGGGAAGGGGGGAACGAGCTAGGGTTCCTGCGAGGCTAGGGCAGAGGGTAGGTATATGGGGATTGGGGTTTAGTACGGCAGTGATCTGGAGGGGGGATGGAGAATCATGTGGTTCTGAACATGTTCGTACTGAAGGGGAAGACGACAAGCAGGGAGGAGGGGTTGGGCCAGGAGGAAAAGAGAGTGGGCCTGGGGGAGAGAAGGGGAAAAAATGGGCTGCTGCCTCCATCTCCTCTTGTTATTTTATTTTTTTGTTTTATATTTTTTTTTGTAGCAAAAGCAAATGGAATAAAAACATGGCTTTTTGGTTATAGACAAATTTGAGAAAATTAGGGTAAATTCTTTAGTTGAAATGCAACCACTTGGTAGCTTTTGTTTTCAAAACTTAATTGTTTGCTTGCTGTTTAAAAAAATCAAACCAATTTGATTGAAATTCCAAATATTAATTAATAATGGAAAACGAAGTATTTTTCAATAGGGTTTTCTTTAGGGTTTAAAAGTGAGTTAAGGAATTCAAATTAGTGGTGACTTCATGGATTCAAAAGTGTATTGAGTTGAGAGTTTGTTTGACTTTGGAACTGATTTGGAATTAATTGTTTAATTTGGTTAATTGATTTAAACAACAATAGTTGATCCAATATGAAAAATAATTGGAAGCAATTGATGTTTTGCTTTGCAATTCTTTATTTGAAAGATTGTAACAGACAAGTTGATTAAAACAAATTCAATCATTGAAAAACAATGGAGGGGTTTTGGTTGCAAGTTGGAAATTGGAAATTTTTGAGCAAGGGGTGAAAGTTTAAATTGTTTTGAAATTTTCAGTTGTGATGCAAACATGGTGCAATGCAATGTGATGCATATGATGCAAGCAAACAAACAGGTAACACCCCAGGTGTTACAACTGTTCAAACAAACCACCACAATTTCCTACTTTCTTTACTTACTGCAAGCATACATTATTTTCCACACTATACGTCTAATCTTTGTTTTTAGCAAGACCGGTGAGATCGACAACCTCACTGTACGGTTGGGACAAAGTATTTTGGTTGTGTTGTGTGCAGGTTCCACGTTGTTGCTGACACCGGTGAGCCATCACCACCGTCAGTGGCATCAACCTTCCGAAGGTCCTCTTTCTCCTACTGGATTGATAACCTTGGTTCTTAACTAAGGGTAATTTCCTACCGTTGTGCTCATCATACCCTCCTCTTGGGGTTCCTAACACGCACCATCATTGAGCTAGGAGGGGGCTAGCCACATCATGGAGGTTGCCAAACCCCCTCTTACTAGCCCAACTCAGTTTGGACTCTCATATGGGAGTCAAACTCCACTTCCTCTTCCTTTTTTACTTTTCCCTTTCCTTTTTATTTTTCTCTCCAAATAATTGAGGAAAAACACCGAAAGGTTCCTAGTGCCATTATTAGCGGACATGGGGCCCACCTGCTAGCTCCATAAAGTGGTGCAGCCATGGAGGCGAATCTGCCCTCCTCCAACACTCCCCCTTCTCGTTTTTTGCCCGAAACTCTTCTGAAACCCTATGAACCCAATAGTTAAAGCATATTTATAACATCCCGAGAAATCTCTTGTCCTCCAGTCTCTCTCATATAAAAATCTACATGACACCGACATTATTTCTCCCTTATAGTAACTTCCCAAAAACCTCTCCGATTGACATCGGATTTGTTTCTGTGACATTGTATCGACATCGACCATTCATAAATCCAATAATAACACCTTTATTCTGTCAATGAAAGGTTGGTACGGCTTAAGCATGTGACCCGTAAAGACTCGATAGCACATAGACATGTTTGGAAACTTACCGAACAATAACCAACAACGGGACCATGGGCGCGCATGATGGCTCATGTGTGTTCATGAAGATCGGGGGGACCTTACAAGTTAATCATTGCAATTATTCTCTTAACTACTCCCTCCTCATCATAGTAGACAACAACGGCGAGGAAGATGGCGGTGGAGTCAATGGAGATGGCTCCGGGGGCACTTCCCTGTCCCGGCAGGGTGACGGAACAAAGATTTCTGTCCCCCGAAACTTGTCGGCGGCAGCGGCGGAGCTAAGGAACTTTTCATGGAAAAAGGCTGATTGATTTAGGGTTTATGCATCGGGGTGCATATATAGGCGAAAGGGCGATGTCGGTGGGTAGACAGGGGGTAGGCCGTGCCACCCTATGGCCCCCTCCGGGTCTCTTTGGGACTCTGTGGACACTCCGGGGATCCTAAGACTTCTGGCTTTTGAATAGTCCAATTCCGAGAATATTTCCAAAACAACTTTTCTGAAACTAAAAACAATAGAAAATACGAACTAGCTTTGTGGCATCTTGTCAATAGGTTAGTCCTGGGAAATCGATAAAAATGACATAAAGTGTAAGGAAAACATGTAGCATATGTCATGAAAACAACATGGAACAACAAAAATTATAGATACGTTTATGACGTATCAATGACTGGGTTTGCAGACCAATCTGTATGTATGACTTCCCGGATAAAATCAGTTGCTAAAAGCCGGATGATGTCCTTGCCCATAGTCTTCCGCCTTCTTCCATCAAAATGACGGAGACCTTGTTTGACGGGTTTTGATCCTGGTATGACCTTCAATTGGTGCTCAGCAAGTTCCTGGGGGTACACATGACATATCAGCAGGACACCTGGCGAAAATATCCCCGTTCTCATAGAGGAACTTGATGAGCGCGCTTTCCTATTTGTCAGTCATTCCTATTCCCACCACGACATATTTTGCCGCATCCTTGGGATCCAATCCGCTTTGTATTCTCGGACGCTTTCAAACTTTCGGCCGGCTTCCAGCTTTCTTTTCCTGCCGGCATTTCTGTTGGCGATACCTCTTTAGCCAGCTCTTTCAGTTCCTCCTTTGCTATGCACAGGGCGTTTCCCAACTCTAGCTCGTTTGTCAGTTTGAAGTCTCCTTCAATGGTGATTACTCCACCTTTTGGCCCTAACATCTTAAGCTTGTTGTAGATGTAGCACGACCTATAAATGAATTTGGCAAAATCCGAACGTCTGAGTATTACGTGATACATACTTTCGAACGGTACTACCTCAAACGAAATCATCTCCTAGCGGAAGTGATCCGCCTTTCCGAAGGTTACTTCTAGGGAAATTTCTCCTAGGGAATGCGCTTGCCTGTGAGGAACAATGCAGTGAAAACATACATTTCTATGCTTGAGCTGGGTCTCTGAGAGATGCAATTTCTTCAGAGTACTTAGGTACATAATGTTGATGCTTGATTCTCCGTCCATAAGCACCCTCTTTAGCCTAGTGTTTTGTACAATAGGGCTTACTATCAAGGCGTGTATTCCAAGTTATGGGATATTACCGGGATGATCGGACTGATCCCAAGTAAATGGAGTATTTGAATACTTTAAGTATTTTGGAGTTGGTGGAACAACGACGTTGATTTCCTGCAACGTTCGCTTCGCCTGTTTGGCTGATGGGGTCACCAGGAAAGTTAAATTGCATTCTCCTTCGACTCTCAGGAATTTAGGTTCGCCTTTCCGTTGCTGCTCCTGGATTTTGTCGTCAGTGTCAGACTCGCTTTCGTCTTTATCAGCTTCCAGCTCTTGCTTGTTGAATTTTCGTTGCTGAAAGATCATCTTACGTTTTGATAATTTAATGAAAACATACCTATTGGACTAATATTTATTTGTTATATATGAAAATTCCCAGGTTCATCAAAGATACAAACTCCATGGGTTACAAATTTGTTTGGAATAAAAAGAGCTCGAAGTAACAAAGCTGGGAAGCTATTTTTGTATGCAGTGGAGGCTCCGGCGAAACCACCAGAACCTCCGCCCCAATCGTTTTCCAACACAGCTCAGGCGCGAGTCTCCGGTGCGGGCTCCGGTGTGGGCTCCGCCAAAATGGTGTTCGGGAGGAGAAGAGCGGAGGTCAGGGCGGAGCTTCCGGTGCACATACGGTGGGCGGAGCCTCCGGTGAAACCACCGGAGTCTCCGCTTGCTCGACCACCCCCACTGTGGGGATGGCCTCCGGTGCTGGCTCCGGTGTGGGCTCCGCCAAAATGACGTTTGGATGGATAAGAGAGGAGGTCCTAGCGGAGCCTCCGCCCCACAGGATACAACGCGAAGGAAAAATGGGCTGCGCTGCTGCGCGCACATGAAGACCACCGGAGCCTCCGGTGCTGAGTGAACTTCTCAACGGCCACATTGGGAAGGGTTATAAATACCCCTTCCCCTACCTCATGAATGCCAAGCTTTTCCCACTCTCTCTCCTAGCCATTAATGAAAGCTTCAACCTCCTAGATCTCCCTCTCCAACCACCCAAACACTTCGACACTTTGTGGAGAGCTAGAGGTGACCTAGATCCGTGATTACACCAAAGGAATTTCAAATACATCCACCATATCCTAGTAGATCTAGAATCCTACTTGAGGACTAGAAACCTTAGTAGATCTTGTGCTTGTAGCTTCCACCTTGTTGCAAGAAGCTTCGGATCCGTTGAGAGCCTATATCCATCTTGTGGAGTGTCCTCAACCTTGTGTAAAGGTTTGGTAAACGCTTTCAAGTCGACCTCATAGTGGAAACGAGAATCTCCCTCACCGGAGAAGCTCAAGGAGAATAAGGTGTGCACAACAGTGCTATTGAGGAGTGACTAGGTGGCTCCCCACCTCTCCAACATAGACGTACTTCTCTTGAGAAGGAACTACAGGAAACATATCCTTGTCTCCTTGTTTACACTTGTGGTTTATGTTGTTGCCTTTCGTTTTACTTCCGTT
The DNA here is from genome assembly GCA_028641055.1 of Alopecurus myosuroides. Classification (NCBI taxonomy): domain Eukaryota; kingdom Viridiplantae; phylum Streptophyta; class Magnoliopsida; order Poales; family Poaceae; genus Alopecurus; species Alopecurus myosuroides. The sequence continues at coordinate 180,501,491 of CM054062.1, forward strand.
GCGTATCTTATCTTGTATCACTTAGGTTGCTCACCTATTTGCACATCTAGAGAACCTTACTTTATCTTGCTTAGCCATAATTAAAAGGAAAAGAAGAAAAATTGGTAGTCAACCTATTCACCCCCCTCTAGTTGACCATAGTGCACTTTCAATTGGTATCAGAGCCTCGGATCTTGCTAAGGGCTTAACCGCCTAAGAGTATAATGGTCAATGAAAATGAGCCCGACGGTTCTAGTGCGGAAAACGCCAAAATGGCCGACATTATAACTAACCTACAAGAAACGGTTGGAACCCTCCAAACCGAATTATCCAAGGTTAGCTCTAGTGTTGGCTCGGAGGTTTCTAGCATAAAGAAAATGTTGGAGGCCATGATGGGGAAAACCAAGGAGCTCGAGGAACCACCTCTCACCATCGACGATGTTAGCTCGGATGATGAGTCCATTCCGGACATCGCCAAAATGGAAGCTAACATTGTTTCAGCCAAGGCAAAAGGCGATAAAAAAGCTAAGAGCGGTGGGAGCTCCGAAGGCTGCAAGTCTCATTCGGCTAATGGTGCGGGGTCTAACTCAAAAGTACCACCACCTCCAAATTATGACACTATCCATCCTATTGGCACAATGCCACACATTCTAAATGTTGGACTTCCTCCCATGCTTAACACTAACGAATTCTCTTCTTGGAATTTCGATATGGAGTCTCATATTTCAGGGTCTTGCACCGCTTTGTGGAGAAGTGTTCTCCATGGATTTCATCCGCACAATGCAAGCAACTTGACTCCAAGAGAAGACGTGGAATTTCAACTCAACAAGACCGCTCTTGTCACTATCCAGAAGGCTCTCCCAAGAGAACATCTTGAACACATCTGCAGTATTAAGACCGCTAAGGAGGCTTGGGATAAACTTGACACCTTGTTTCAAGGAAATGCTAGCATTCAATACTCCAAGTATGATCTGGCTCTTGACAAGTCTGAAAACTTCGTTATGCTTGAAGATGAAAGTCCCAAAGAACTATATAGAAGTGTTGTCACTCTTGGCAACAAATTGAGGGACTTTGGGAAAGAAGAGATCTCCGATGAGTGGATCAAGAGGAAGTTTGTCAAGGACATAACTCCTTTTGAGAAGAACCTCTCCACTAGCATTCGAACAAGATCGTACTACAACTCCCTCAACTCCATTGGTGTTCTTAGTGAGTTCATAGCCATATCCATATCTCACAAGAGCGCGGATGATGCTCTCGCTCGCTCACGAGGAGTTGGAAAGTCTCCCAACCTCTCCTTGAAGTCTAAGGCGGTTGCTCGGATAGAAGAAGTGGATGAAGATGATGAGGATTATGAAGATACATACAAGGGTGCTCACAAGTGCATCGCTCTTGCCATGCACTGCTATTGGAAGAGATGGGAGGCTCACAAGGCCGATGCTCCTAGACCTTCAAGAAACAAGATCTACAAGAAGAAGGGGAGAGGCCAAGGACATGCTTCAATTGTGGAAGTGAAAATCACTTCGTCAAGGAGTGTCCCTTTGGGACAAGAGAAGAGAATGAAGGGAAGCTTGTTCGCAAGGACAAGAACAAAGCTCCACAAAACAAGAATCTCGCGAGAAGAGTCCCAAGGGCTCTATATGTTCAAGAAGGCCCCACATTGGAAACATACTACTCCGGAGATGAAGGAGAAGATGAAGTCGTAGGTGTGGCCCATGTCGCCATAGCTACGACTTCCTCTTCATCGGTATCTCTATTCGAATCCCCCAATGAGAAGGCATTAGTCCGACCTACATTTCTCATGGCAAAAGCCACCGCGGTAATATCTTCCACCTCCAAGTCTATTGCTACTAGTTCTCCCTCATTATTGGATTGTGTTGAAAACATTGTGGATGATGAGGATACCAAGAATCTTAGCTCTTGGCTATGTATTCTTGAAGGTGAAACCAAGGAAAAGGTAAAGGCCCTCTTGAGGCAGCTTGATGATGCTAACTCTCTCATAGATGAGAAGGAAGAGATCATCACGACCTTGGAGAGCTATGGTGGTGGTCACGAGAATCATGACAATGAGCTTGTAGAAGCTCTTGAGAAAGAAAGATCCTTGAGAGCCTCTCTTGAAGAGAGACTATCTAGTTTAGAAGAGACTTATGCTATTAGTGTTTCCAAACTTAGGGAGGATAATGAAAAATCTCGTGCTTTACTTAAAATCTTCAAAGAAGAAGAGTTGAAGCTAGGGATAGATCATGAGGAACTTGTTAAGCGTCATGGAAAACTAGAAAAAGAGTTCACGTATCTTAAAGAAATCCATGACAAACTCACCACATCCTGAAATAAGCTCCTAGCTTAACAATCTAGTAAGCAAGTGACTTCCTCCTCTAATAGTATTGTTATCAGGCCTACCTCTTGTACTACTACTAACATTGTAGGAAGAGAGAAAATTCTCAATGACGCCATAAGCTCTGAAGGAGCCAAGAAGGGAAAGGAAGGACTTGGCTTCATTGCCAAGTCAAAGAAGAAACCCAAGAATTCCACCTCTCCCTCAAGGAATGTTGTCTTTGTGAAAGAGGGAGAGGTGACCAAGGAGAAGGATACCAACGCCGTGGTGGGTGATGATACCTTTAGGGGGAGCATCACTCACAATGACTTTGCCAGAAAATATAACCCCTCTTATGTTCTTATGAAATCTAGAGATGGTCATGTTTATGCTAAATACGTTGGTACTTCTTATGGTGATGATTATCATTGGACTATTTGGGTTCCTAAGACCCTTGTTACTAACAAAAGAGGACCCATTGAAGGATGGGTACCTAAATCAAGAAATTGATCTCTTGTAGGGAAGTGCTTCCGGGTCGGGTAGATGGACGATGGATAGTGGTGCATCCCAATATATGACCGGAAGCAATGACGCAATGAGCAATATTGAACCTCCATTATCTCATCTCAATTGCGTCACTATTAGTGACAATTCCGAACTTAAGGTATTGGGACGAGGCAAGGTCGCTATCTCAAATGATGTATCAATTGAGAATGTTCTCCTTGTTGAGTCCCTTGGTTATAACTTGATGTCCGTTCTTCAACTTGCAAATTGTGGTTTTACCTCTTTCTTTAATAAATAGAATGTGATTGTCACTTGGGAAACAACTCTTAAAGTAGCCTTTGTTAGGTTTGTCGAGAATGGCATGTATGTAGTGGACTTCTCTAAATGAGACACGTGTGCCGCGACATGCCTAATGGCTAAAGTTGATGTGGGATGGCTTTGGCATCGCCGGTTAGCCCACACCAATATGAGAATGTTGCATGACCTTCAAAGTGGCAATCATGTTCTAGGACTAACCAATGCTAAGTTTGCTAAAGATCGTGTGTGTAGTTCTTGCACCTTTGGAAAGCAGCATGGAGAATTCCATCCAACCAAGACTAATATCTCCACCACAAGAATCCTTCAGCTCATTCACTTAGATCTCTTTGGTCCACTAGCTTATGATAGTCTTGGAGGAAAGATGTATTGCTTGGTGATTGTGGATGATTATTCAAGATATTGTTGGGTGTATTTCTTCAAGAGGAAGAGTGAGACTCAAAAGATAGTCATCGAGTTTATCACTCTAGTGGAGCGCCAACACAATGCTTCCATATTGGCCATTCGGAGTGATAATGGTACGTAGTTCAAGAACTATACCATTGAGGGATTTCTTAGTGAAGAGGGCATTGCTCATCAATACTCCTCTCCCTAGACCCCTCAACAAAATGGTGTTGCGGAAAGGAAGAACCAGACTTTGATGGATTCGGCTAGGACAATGATTGCGGAGTTCTTTTCTCCTTATAACTTTTGGGCCGAAGCCGTCTCCACCGCTTGTCATTCTACCAACTGGTTATATCTCCGCAAGATCTTGAACAAGACTCCCTATGAGATTCTCACGGGCAAGAAACCGGACGTATATTACTTCAAGGTCTTTGGTTGCAAGTGCTTCATTCGCAAGAAAGGTAAACGTTTGTCAAAATTTGAGACCAAATCCTATGAGGGTATTTTTGTTGTCTATGCCACAAATGCTCACGCCTATAGAATCTACAACAAGTCCACCAGACAAGTTGAAGAAGCTATAGACGTGGTGTTTTATGAGGATAACGACTTCTAAGGGGGCGTATAGATCATGGTGTTGTAGGAGATGTAATTCCTCCCATCGTCACAAGAAGAATGGGGATTAGTGCAATAATTCCCATTGAGGGTTACCGGATGACAGAGGGAGAAGGACTATTCCCCCATTCAAGTGGAGCCATTGACTACACCCATTGATACACAAGCTACCCAACAAGATGCACCAAGCCCTCAAGCTAATGATCAAGGTCAAGCAAGTAATCAAGGCCAAGATAATGATCAAGGCAAAAATTCTCATCAAAGTCATGATCAAAGTCCCATCATTGTTGAGAGAGATCAACCTAGTGGTCATCCTTCACCAACTAATGATCAAGGCCGAGATGAAGATGGATATGTCTCCGATGAAGAAGGTGATTCTCAAGCAACATCCAACGAATCTTTGGAGGAGATACTAGCTCGTAGAGAAAAGAGAAGGCTAGATAATCTTGAACGAGTGGGTCACCCGGAGGACAAGATACTTGGGCAAGTTCGTGGAAGGGTTGTCACTCGGAAGCAATTGGCGGATTTTAGCAAGGCTCATGATTTTGTCTCTTTCATTGAACCCAAGAAGGTTTATGCAGCTCTTGAAGATCAAGATTGGCTTGAAGCCATGCATGATGAACTCAATAACTTTGAGCGCAACAAAGTGTGGAAGTTAGTTCCAAGGCCCAAGGATTGCAAGAATGTTATTGGCACCAAATGGGTGTTCAAGAACAAGCAAGACAAAGATGGTATTGTCATTCGCAACAAGGAAAGATTGGTGGCTCAAGGGTTTTCTCAAGTCGAAGGTGTTGATTTCGGTGAAACCTTTGCCCCCGTAGCTCGTCTTGAATCCATTCGAATCTTACTTGCTTATGCATCTCATCATAATTTTAAGTTTCAACAAATGGATGTTAAGAGTGCTTTCCTAAATGGTCCCATTAGTGAGTTAGTATATGTTAAGAAACCTTCGGGTTTTGAGGATCCCAACCACCCCGATCACGTCTATAAACTTGATAAGGCACTCTATGGACTTAAACAAGCTCCACGTGCGTGGTACGAGCACCTTAAAGAGTTTCTAGTGGATTGCGGGTTTAATGTTGGTTTAATCGATCCCACCCTCTTTACTAAGACAGTTGGAGGTGACTTATTCATATGCCAACTATATGTGGATGACATCATTTTTGGGTCTACTAACACTTTGTTCAATGAAGAGTTTTGCAAGATTATGACCGATTGGTTTGAGATGTTTATGATGGGAGAATTGGAGTTTTTTCCTTGGCTTTGAAGTGAATCAATATCATGAAGTAACCTTCATCAAACAAGCCAAATACACTCAAGACATGCTCAAGAAATTCAACATGCATGACGCCAAGCCTATGAAGACTCCCATGTCCACAACCACTGACTTGAAACCCGACCCCAACAGTAAAGAGGTAGACCAAAAGGTATACCGCTCCATGATTGGATCTTTGCTCTACCTTTGTGCATCTAGACTGAATATCATGTATAGTGTAGGTAAATGTGCAAGGTTTCAATCCTCTCCGAGGCAAAGTCATTTGGAAGCGGTGAAACGAATCTTTCGATATTTAGTTCATACCCCAAGTTTTGGTATTTGGCATCCCAAGGGTTCAAGATTTCAGCTCATTGGGTATTCGGATGCGGATTATGCGGGAGAGAAGACGGATAGGAAGTCCACTTCCGGGGGTTGCCAATTCCTTGGCCGCTCCTTAGTATGTTGGTCTTCAAAGAAGCAAAACGGCATTGCTCTCCCCACCACCGAGGCCGAGTATATCTCCGCGGAAAGTTGTTGTGCCCAATTGCTTTGGATGAGGCAAACCTTGAAGGATTATGGTATTCATTTTGACAAGGTGCCTCTTCTTTGTGACAATGAGAGTGCCATCAAGATTGCCTACAACCCAGTTCTCCACTCCAAGACGAAGCACATTGAGATTCGTCATCATTTTATTCGGGATCATGTTGAGAAGGGTGATATTGATCTCTCATATGTTTCCACCAAGGATCAAATTGCCGATATCTCCACGAAGGCCCTTGCTGAACCAAGATTTTGAGCTTTGAGGAATGAACTAAATGTCATCGATTCTTCCAACTTCACTTGAGACCTTGCATATGTACCTTCATTATATGTGCTATTAGGTTTGGATGTAGGCATGGACATAGGGGGAGCGTCACTCAACTCATGAGTGTACACTCCTCTTATTATGCAAAAATCAATTAATCATTGCATATCTAGTCAATCTGTGACTTATTGTGCTTAATTGTGAGTAGTACTCTTGGACCCAAGATATATCTTCGCGGTGCCAAAGTACACACTCAAACATGGTGGCTTCGGCCACCAACCTCCTCCTCTCGGAGTTGTTTTTATGTTTCTTTTTGTATTTTTTCCGAATATACTATTCCCCTTTGACAACTTGTGAGGGTTCGGCTTTTATCTCTTTGCATCTTGCGAACCTCATTGAGTAATGTATCTCGTACAACAGTTACCATCTTCCAACCCAAGCCCCCTTTGCGAAAAACACCATTCCAATCTTAATGCTCTCGTTTTTCTGTTTTTTGCGCGCGAAAACTTGGTCTGGTGGAGGCTCCGGTGAAACCACCGGAGGCTCCACTTCTCCTGTCCACCGAAGCCCACCGGTACCTCCGCTTGTGCAAATTTTCCCAGCGGATCCGTATCACGCTATGCTGCGTGGACAGGGGGCAGAGGCTCCGGTGAAACCACCGGAGGCTCCGCTGCGCCTGCCCACCGGAGCCCACCGGTACCTCCGCTGGTGCGAAATTTGCCCACCGGATCCGTATCGTGCTATGCTGCATGGACAGGGGGCGGAGGCTCTGCCCGTTACGGTTCTGCGGAATAAGACCTAGGGCGAGCGGGGGTCAACAAGATCCAATCTCTTTTCCCCCACTCTCCCTCCCTCTTCTTCCTCACAAACGCCGCCACACCCCAAGTCTGCGCCGCCGGAAAAGGGTGCTCCACCACCGGGAGCCCTCCTCCTTGCCTTGGACCACCCGGGGATATTCTTCCTCCTCTCCTTCCACCATGGATGATGCGGGTATGTTTTCTCTCTCTCTCTCTCTCTCTCTCTCTCTCATCTAGTTGATGGATGGGGAAGCACTAGGAGCTCCATGTTCTTCACATCTAGATGCGTGGATTTGGATTTTGGGAGTAGAAAATCATGAGTACAAACCCTAGAAACCTAGATTGTGAGTATTAGTTTTGAATCACTTTGGTTCTTAGGGTGGATTTGTTCATGTGCCCTACCCCTTGTTATTCAACCCTAATGCTATTCATATCTTTGTTCCTTAGATTTTCGCGTCACATAAACTTGAGCATTACCTTTTTTTCATGCTTTTCTTTCTATTTCTTTCATAGATGCATCCGGTTCCAAGAACAAGGGAAAGGGCACTCGCACCAAGAGCATGGCTGGTCGCAAGGCTCCTCGGGTTGATGAAATCGAGGAAACATTGGACCCATCTCAGCCCAAGCGCCGGCCGAGATTCCTGGCTCCCGAGAAGATATTGCCTCGCAAGGAAAAATCAGCTTCTCAGATGTCCGAGGGGGTGTTCTAGCAACAACGTCGCGAGAACCCATATATTATTGAACGCAATCGTCTGATGCCACAGTTCCGGGGTAAGGACCCTCGATTCCATACCGTCTTTCAAAGCCAAATCTATCATGAGATCTTGATGAGGAAGCCCAAGGAGAATGTTGCCCCTCAACATGCTATTAATTTTGGGCATATGGAGAGGAACCCCAAGTACTTTGGAGAGGAACTAGAGCTTGTTGATGCACTTGGACTTGCTCCCATTATGCAAGTTCAAAGATATTATGATGAAGGCTTGGTCTGAGAGTTCTTGGCCACTATGCACCTCGCCAATGAGACAGAGCGTCATCTTATTTGGATGACCAAGGGACAACAACTGACTATCAAGTGGTCTAAGGTGGGGACTCTTGGTGGATACCCGGACCATTGACCTTTTGCCGGTGGCGAGGAGTTTGACCATGGATGGTTCCGTGTTCATGCCCCCAATACTCAATCTCTCTCCAAGGATCAACTCACCCCTCTGTATCACTGGAAGAAATGTGTTGTTGGGTTTGTCAAAGGTCTCTACCCCACTTATGATGTTATGATCCGCATCTATCGAGAGACCACCAACCCAAAGGTGGGGAACATCGATGAGATCCAAGGTTTTCTCAAGAATCTCATGCTTCTTATCATGAGAAGCGGCTTGCCGGTTCAACTCAGAAGCTTGATGTGCTCGATTATCTGTGGAATGAGCTATGGCACGTCATTGTCAATAGGAAGAATGCTTGCTTTGGGCCCTTTATGATGAAGATCATCTTCCATGTGTGGGCGAACAAGTTCCCGGATAATCCTATTGATGATGATAATTGGATTCCACACACGGAGAAGAGACTTCTCATCAAGGACCACACCAAGCCCATTGTGCATCCTACCCCTGCTCCTCGCAAAGGCAAGGCCAAACCACATGTCTTCATGGATGAGGAAGAAGAAGAAGAGGCAACTGATCCCTCTCGCCCTCCTCCTTCTGATAGTGCCTTCAAGTGGATGGCAAGGGCCCTCAAGAAGGTGTTCAAAGTGAACAAGAAGATTGAGCAGCATCAATGGGAAGTTCACTATGATAAGGAGCTCAAGCACCGCAAAGCAACAAAGGCAGAGCGTCAGCTTCATCGTGATGGTGGAGAATCTGTGGAGTCCCCGGTTCTACCTAGCATCACCAACTGGGACAAGTGGCAGGCCAAGGATTCCGCCGGGAAGCTCATTGAGTGGTCTGACGATGAAGAAGGAGAAGAGGTCACCAGCTCTCGCCGCCGCGCCCGCCCTTCGAGCCTGGATATCTCTTCTGAGTGATCTTCGGGACACTAGCATCAGTCTTCTCCCTCTTTTGGTATCTTGATGCCAAAGGGGGAGAGATATCTATATGGAGCGGGTATTTGCATGGGTCTCTCTCAAGCATGTTGTCGACTCACATCTTTCTTCTTGCTTGAGAGAGTTAGTGTTTTATTTAAAAACTTTGTTTGTTTAATTATTATACGTTGTGAACCTCGTTGTATGCATTATGTGAGCTCGTGAACCTATTACCTTAATTTTATAACTTGTTGTGCTCACTATTACATATGTGTTTAGTTATCCATTGTGTTTAAAATATCTCAACATGAAGGGAGCATATCTCTAGGGGGAGCTCCGTCTATGTTGTGTGTTTTAAATTATGCAAATAGGGATGTTGTCATCAATTAACAAAAAGGGGGAGAACGAAAGATCATCTTCCGTTTTGATAATTTAATGACAACATACCTATTGGACTAATGTTTATTTGTTATATATGAAAATGCCCAGTTTCATCAAAGATACAACCTCTATGGGTTACAAATTTGTTTGGAATAAAAAAAGCTCGAAGTAACAAAGCTGGGAGGCTATTTTTGTGTGCAGCGGAGGATCCGGTGAAACCACCGGAACCTCCGCCCAAGTCTTTTTCCAGCACAGCTCAGGCGCTAGCCTCCGGTGCGGGCTCCGGTGTGGGCTCCACCAAAATGGTGTTCGGGAGGAGAAGAGCGGAGGTCAGGGCGGAGCTTCCGGTGCACATCCAGTGGGCGGAGCCTCCGGTGAAACCACCGGAGTTTACGCTTGCTCCACCACCCCCACTATGGGGCTGGCCTTCGGTGCAGGCTCCGGTGTGGGCTCCGCCAAAATGACGTTCGGGTGGATAAGAGCGGAGGTCCTAGCGGAGCCTCCGGTGCCCTCTGGTGGGCGGAGCCTCGACCCCACGGGATACAACGTGAAGGAAAGATGGGATGCGCTGCTGCGCGCACATGAAGACCACCGGAGCCTCCGGTGCTGCGTGAACTGCTCAATGGCCACATTGGGAAGGGCTACAAATACCCCTTTCCCTACCTCATAAATGCCAAGCTTTTTCCACTCTCTCTCCTAGCCATTAATTAAAGCTTCAACCTCCTAGATCTCACTCTCCAACCACCCAAACACTCCGAAACTTTATGGAGAGCTAGAGGAGACCTAGATCCATGATTCCACCAAAGGAATTTCAAATCCATCCACCACATCCTAGTAGATCTAGAATCCTACTTGAGGCCTAGAAACCTTAGTAGATCTTGTGCTTGTAGCTTCCACCTTGTTGCAAGAACCTTCGGATCCGTTGAGAGCCTCCATCCATCTTGTGGAGTGTCCTCAACCTCGTGTAAAGGTTTGGTCAACGCCTTCAAGTCGACCTCATAGTGGAGACGAGAATCTCCTTCACCGGAGAAGCTCAAGGAGAATAAGGTGTGCACAACCGTGCTATTGAGGAGCGCCTAGGTGGCTCCCCACCTCTCCAACGTAGACGTACTTCTCTTGAGAAGGAACTACGGGAAACATATCCTTGTCTCCTTGTTTACACTTGTGGTTTATCTTGTTGCCTTTCGTTTTACTTCCGTTGCGTATCTTATCTTGTATCACTTAGGTTTCTCACCTAGTTGCACATCTAGAGAACCTTACTTTATATTTCTTAGCCAAAATTAAAAGGAAAAGAAGAAAAAATGGTAGCCAACCTATTCACCCCCCCTCTAGTTGACCATAGTGCACTTTCACTTTCTTTTTAGAGCGAGAGGCTTTTCTGGCCTGGACCAGCGCATCAATGTTTTTGCCTCTTGCCCTGATGTCGTGTTTGGCCGCTGCATGCTCATTGGTGGTTGTGAGCATATAACCTAAGTCCTTGTGTTCTTTTGAACCAACCGTGAATGGTACAAGGTCGGGTTTTAGCCCATTGACGAAATCATGCATTGCTTGTACGTCACTTACTCTAGAGCAACTTTTCTTCATTGCTGTCCATCTTGAGATAAAGTCGAGGTATGACTCGTCTTCGTATTGGACGCAACGGTTCAGTTGGTTGATGCTCTTGGGGCGTTTATACGTACCCTGGAAGTGTTGAGAGAAGACTCCAGCCACATCTTCCCAGTTGTCCACTGTTCTTGACGGAAGTCCATTAATCCAGTCTCGAGCTCCATCCAACAAAATTAAGGGTAGGAATTTTACGGCTTCCAGACATGTCCCTATGTTGATTTGGACGACAGTATAGTACTCAGAGAGCCATGTATCCGGGTTTGTGCGTCTGGTATACTTTTGATAAGTTGGCCCGACTTTGGCAAAGCCAGAATGTAGACTAATTTTCCGGATCCCCGGTGAAACACTTTGGACCAAAATACAAATCGTCTCTTTCCACCTTATCGGCGTGTGCGGAATACCTTCCAGCTGAATGAACAGAGAGGAATCTGCTTCGCTCTGGTCGATTGTTGCATGAATACACTCTTCTGGGATCATCCCAATTTCTTCCAACATCCCGTCATTTGGAATTAGGCGGAGTTCTGCTCCTTGCCCGTTCTTTATTCCTTGGAGGGGTTCGGGATCTCTCGCGCCTATGCGGGTGCTTTATCAGTCGGGTACCTCGGAGGTGGCATTGTTTTTCCGTCATTCCGATTTTCGTCATCCCGTTCTCTTTCGACACGGGGTTTTGTATTGTTATCGCCTTTTGACGGATGGGATTCTGTCCTGGACGGTGCATCTTTTTTATCCTGGATTTTCTTGTCCTTTTTGGGATCACCATTCTTTCCCTTTAAACTTCCTGAACTCTAGGGTCAATTAGATCTGGTGCTGCAGCGGCACACGTGGCAGTTTTGCATAAAGCTGGATCATCATGTAACTTACCCGAACGTGCTTGTCCTCGCTGCTGCTGCTGTATTGCTTTTCCTAAGAAAGCATACACTCCTTGAAACTTTTCATCGTAGGAGTAAAGCTCGTCATTGAGGATGGAAAAGGAAGCTTCTGAGTTTTCAACTACAGTTTTGTAGATGTGCTCGCCCTTAGCATTTGTGCTGTTAACATGCCTTTGCCAAGACGGATTTTCAAACCGTTGTCTTGCTGGCAATTCTTCCGGTTTTGTAATTCCGGGTAACCTTGTGGGTTTAATTCCAGATCTGTTTCGGTGCTCATATTCCCCGATTTCTTCCTGCTGCAATTTGACAACATCTTGGGTTTTGAGGAGGTTTTCCCGAGTCCGGAAGAGATGTTGTTGTTGCCGCATTATTCCTTGTCTCATGGCTTCCAACACTTTCGGTGGCCACCTCCGACTTCCAGGTTTTGTTTGGCTATGTCCGCCAATTTATCCATTTTCTTCTGAGTCTTGGTGAACAACTTCTTGGCAGATTTTTTCTTCTTTTTGGAGGATGGAGGCTTTTTGTGTGGTTCATCTTCCGTCAGCTCCTGAACATCAGGATAAGACGGGCTTTTTTCACCACCTTCTTCGTCTCCTTCTTCACTAGCTGGCGGAGGAGTCTTAGGATCTTCCTCTTCCTCTGCATCCGACTTTACGGTTGGCTTTGCCATGAGTACTCTGTGGAAGCTTTCTTGCATGGATTTGACCTTTCTTTCGAAAGCATCTTCATCTTCATCGTCGGAATCTGTGTTCGTAGATCCGGTTTCCGAGTCCAATTTTGCCTCTATAGCTGCTAGTATGGAATCGGCTTTCGAGTTTGTCGCCTGATCGGCGGATGTTGGATCTTACACCTTTTTTGTGGGATCGATGTTTTTTGCCTTTTCCACGGGATGTTCGTATTCCGTGTTTTCGGCGATCTCTGATTGCACTATGCCAACAAAGTGTGATTTGACTGCTGGCATCTCCTGAGAGGCGGAAAATCCAGTCATGCTTTGGCGATATGCAGCTAGTGCTTCTTGATCTGCCCCAATATATGAATAAGCAGATCTGAGCCGAATCCGGTATCAAAGCCTTCATCGATTGGGCATAGGGCGGGTGGGATAAAGTTGCTTCCACCACGAAATCCCATTGCTTCTGTCGTCAAACCAATAAAAATGTTAGCAGATCCGATGGGAAGGACACAAGCACTTACCAGGTGTTTCCGTTCCGGCATATAGGATCCGTTGTCGAAGAAGCGTCCGACGTTTCCGTCGAATTCTAGGCTTCCGACAGTGATTGTGCTGCCGATTCCGCCTCCCAACGCCGTTGGTCCCATGGTGGGCGCCAACTGTCGAGTCTTCTTAGTTAGGTTCATGGCCGGGGGTTTCATAAGCCCGCTGACAGAACCGTGGGTGTAAACATGGGAGAGTGGAAACAAGGACACGATTTTACCCAGGTTCGGTACGTCGCAACTATGGCGGCGTTCCTACTCCTGCAATCTCACTAAATCAGGGCTGAAGCCTGAATTATACAAAGTACAACGTGAGTATGGTTTCGCTAACTCGGCGAGGATGAACTTCCCGGCAAGTTGGCTTCTAGCTATTCGAACCCTCGCTCTCTATTGTACTGTTCTGGATTACTCCCGTCCGGCGTCTTACATGAAGGAAACCTAGAAGACTATAGAAAGTATTCCTATTCTGGAAAGTAAGGCATCCGACTTCTTCTTCAAGCCGGACCACGTATTGGGTCGTGATTCGGGTTCTTCTAGAATCCATCTTCCTACGCGTCAGCTTACTGGGCCGCCCAATGGAATTTATTCCATTGCCTACGGGCCACCTTGATAATCTGGCCTTTGGCCAATTCTGGACATACCCCTAGTTGGCATATATCCAACAATCACCGTTATGATCCCAAGTTAGGTCAAGACGGTTGATGACATTCAAATTATAACTTTCGATCGTCCGGTCACAAGATATTCTCATAGTATAGGAATTATAGTCAGTGACAACTTCATGTGTACTTTGCTAAATACATTACTATTGTTTAGTCTCTTTTAGCAAGATCATATATTTGGGTCGGTTCAGTACTATTGTTACCCTAACAATAAACTCTTATGTTTTGCTAGACTTTTAACCAAGTCCATGAGCAAGAAAACATGATCATCTTCAAGAGAGTGAGAAGGAAAAGAGACAAGAGAGGTGGAAAGTGCAGAAGACACAATGGTAGCCGCTTTAATGGCGCCATACCAGTTGCAACATCTGCAAAGTCCAAAGTCAATAACGAGGATCAACACTAGGACTTCAAAATAATAATTATTTTGAGTTCGAACATTTTTTTAATGAATATTTTATGTTCGTGAGTTCAAATTATAAAATATGTATTCGAATTCCAAGCTTGGGAATTCAAAGTTAATGATCTTCTTTATTGTGTTATGTCAATTAGTTTTATTATTAAGTCTTGAATATTTTGATTCAAATTAATACTTTAGTTTGAGTAATAGTTTTATATGGCTTGTTAAATAAAATTGGAAATAAGTCTTTCATTTGATTAATCAAGGTTGAGAGACTACCTCTGTAACACCTGGGGTGTTACCCTAAATAGGAAGTTGTTTGTTTTCTTTTGCTTGCATCACATGCATCACATAAGCATGACATTTCTGTTTTCAAAACAACTCAAAATTCAAAACCACATTAAACCTTCAAACATTTCCCAAAATTTTCCAATTTAAAAATTGCAACCAAACAACTCCAATTGTTTCCAATAGTTTTGAAGTTGATTTCTTTAAATTGCTTGTTAAATCAAAACCCCTTTAATCAACACCCTAAATGGCAAATTAAAATTCAAATCCACTCAATCATAATGGGCATGATTCAATTGTGGTTCAAACACTAAAATTTTGCAAACAATTAAAATTCAATAAATGTTTTCATAATTGTTGAGTTCATTGAATAAAAAATTGTTTAAAATTCAACTCCTTATGAAAGGCTATGGAAATTCAAATAACCACTTAAAAACTCAACTGAATCTTTCAAACTTTTGGACCTAATATTCACAATTACTTTCAATTATTGTTTTGAAAATTAATAAAATTTAATTATAAAATAAAACCCCAAACCCTATTTGAAATTCAACTACCAATTTAAAAAATCCAAATAATAATTCCAAGTTTGAAACAATGCTAACATTTGCTCTTATTTTCTGTTTTGAAATTAAATAAAAATATTTAATAAAATAAACCCCCCCAAATTCTATTCCTTTTCCTCTTTCATCCTTTACCAAAAAAAATATATAATAAAGGAAAAAATCCCAAAGGAGAGAGGCAGCCAGCCATTCCTTTCTCTCAGCCCACTACCCTAGCCCACCATTTTTTTGGCCCATACCCCTTCATCTGTTGTCGTCTTCCTCCCCCCGACGTCACCTCTGTACGTCTGCACCTCCACCGTAGATCAACCTCTCCCCCTCCTCGATGCCCAACCGTACCAAGCTCCCTACTCCATAAAAGTATCCACCTCTCCCCCCACTGCTAACCCTAGTACTGCCTCCTCCCATACCGCCGCCGATCTCCTTCTTCCTCCCTGCTTCCCCCTGTCTCTTCTAAACCCCAGCGACACCGAACCCCGCCGTCAGAACACGCCACCGTCCCATCGCCGTGGGCAGCGGAAGGTCCACCCGAGGGCGGGAATGGAACCGTGGTGGTCCCATACCCCCCCTCGCTTCCTCGCCGGATGCTAGGCGGCTCCAGGGAGACCGCGGCGTCGAGCTGCCGCCGGCTGCGTCCCCCTGCTCCGCCCCATCGCCACCCCTCCCTTTTGTCCGTCGTCGACAACCGCGGTGAGCCCACCCTTCCTCCTTCCCCTCTCCCGCCCGCTCCTGCACACTACATCCCACGCACGTCGGCAACCCCTCCAGCACGCCGTGGCCGCAGAAATCCCCGCCGAGATCGCAACAGGCTACTCTGTTCCGTCGCTGGTCGCTGAAGGCAGCGTCATGTTTCGACAGTTTCGTCAGGGAAAATTTTCCCTCGACAGATCTACTCAAAAGGACCCGGTCGCTCTCTCAATCACAACCGAAGCGATAGCACACTGGTGTTGTTCCCTCGCGCGCGAAGTGCAGGTCGAGGGATCGATCCCACTCTGCCGCGCATAAGCCCACCTTTTGCTTGTTTTTTTCCGCAGCGCCACTCCGGCCCCACCCGTTATACACCCCCGAGGCCACGTCACTTTCCACCAACGCACCGTGGCGCCTGCGTGGCCCCCCTGGCCCGCCTATCATCGACTGGGGGTGGCTGTGGATCTGCGCCAGATCTAGATCTGGTGGCAGATTCGCAGAAGTACCCCTGGCCTTTTAGTTTTGCAACAAAGCCCCTGTCCCACTGTTTTTCCTCACAGTTCCAGCCCCTGCCTTTTACAGAAATAACCCTAGAATTCAAATGGCTATAACTTTCAATTTATAAATCCAAATAATACAAACTTTATATGTATTCCACTCCAAATTTCCTGTACTTTCTAAATATGCAGTTTGTGCACTGTTCTGAACAATTCAAATTGTTTCAAATTTCAAATTTAAACAATTCATCTCAAATTTGGTTAATTCCATAATTAATTCATAATTAATTCAAATAACCCAAATAAAATATGTTTTTCAGTCCAAATTCAATGTACTTTCTGTTTATCAACTTTGTTTTGCATTTTGGGCAATTAAAATTAATGTTATTTAATAATTCTTAAAAATGACAAATTAAATGGCATAATTAATAACTTGCAAATGGTTGCTCCAAATTAAATACCCAAAACATGAATTTCAACCAAAATCACATGCCACACTTGAATATCAACTTTGTTTTCTGGTTTGCAACCTTTCAATTGAATAATTGTTTCATCTCTTAATTAATGCATTTAAACTTGGTAATATGCTTAACTAAATCATTTGAAATTGTTTTCCAACAAATAAAATATGTTTCCCATGCCAAATTGAACCACCTTTTCAAACATAAACTTTGTTTCCTGTTTTGAATAATTAAAAGTGGTTAAATAATTTAAACCTTGTTTAATTCATTTAAAATTGCTAAATTAATAACTTCCTCAAATTAAATTATTTTTGAACTTATAAAATATGTTTTCAAACCAGAAAAACATAACCTTTTCAAATATGAATTTGAATTTATGTTTTGAACAAATGAAATTCAAATAATATTCATCCTTGAGTTTAAATCATTTAAATCTTGTTTAACTTGTTTAATCCATAAATAATTCATCTTAATTCCTTTTTCAATAATTGAAACATGTAATCCACCTAAAATTTTGTGTTCTAATCAAATATGAACTTTGTTATCTGTTTTGAACAATTTAACTTGATGAAAACAACAAATGCTTGTGTGACACCTTTAAGTAACCAAAAATTCCAAAACTTAATAAGTGCATTTCATAATGGGTAAACCTTATTTCCAATTGGTTCTATTGTTGTTATTTTGTTGTTTTCCTCATCCATGCATCATACTAAACCACTTTCACCTGTTGGTTAGCTGTAAAACAACTATTTCAACCTTAATTCATGGGCTTTTCATATGCAACTCAAATTGCATATGGGTCCATTTAATTATGATTATGTGATCATGTCAACTAGTTTATTTCTGATGCATCCATTAAATTGTCATGCATCCATATCTTGATCATGCTGGATCTTTTGCCGTAGTAGTAATTGTTGCATCCGGTGTTTGTTCGAGGTTCATTGCTTCTTCCCGGATAGGACGTTGAGACGATGTGAGCAACGACAAGTTCTGTGGATGTACCTCTACTTGCTGGATTCCAGGCAAGTATACTCACTTGCTGCCAAATGGCTGCCTTTCATCACTTGTTACCGATTCTTTCCGTTGTTCTTATTCTAGCCTGTTGATTCGATGCTTGTGTCTCGATCCTATCATATGTTTACCTTGCAGCCATGATATAGCCTTTCCTTCCACTTCCTATTAACTGTTGTTTGTTTACCTTCTTGGCCCTCGTGTCGTAGTTGCATGCTTAGTGTTGTTTGCGCTCAAGTCTTGTTATCCGTCTTATCACATGTTTAGTTGATAGCTGGGTTTCAATTCAATCAATAACATGTTAATGTTTTGGGTAATAATAATTTGATGATAAGGCACCGGCAGGAGGCCCGGCGTGGTTTTGAAGCCTGCTAGTGTCGACCCTAATTAGGAAAAGGGTCTTGTCTACTGATCCATGATGAGCGCACTAACCGCATGTGGGAAGCGAGTATGGGCGCCCCCCTCAACTTGATTCGATTCGCATCTCGTCCAAATCGCCACACTTAGTTCGGGCTTTCCATTTGATGCATGCATATGCAGGTGCGAACCCGAGGCCAGGGTGGAACTTTTGTAGTCGGCATTTAGGGCGGCGTGGTCTTCCAGTGCTATGAGGGTCCCCTTTTCTTCGTGGGGCTCAATTAGCCGCGCACGCACAACACGTGGTGCTTTGGGCTTGATGCGAAGCAGAGTTGGGTTGTGTTGAGTACCTCGCTTGGTGGGTTTGATTCCCGTCTGGCGGGTTATTCTTACGTGTACGGCCAAATTGGTGCACCCCTGCAGGGTTAAATCTTCTCGAGAAGCCGTGTTTTCCGCGGTTATGGTTGACTTGGTGAAAGTACTGGCTAACAAGTACTCAGAACAACTTACACCTAACTAATGATACTTGACTAGTAATAGTCTTATTGACACAATAACTTGATCCATCCTTAATCCAACCGTGTGAGTTATCCTTGGGTTGCTTCCTTAGTAGGGGGTGACATTGGATGGGTATTGTTTGGTGAGTAGTTGTAGTTGGTTTCGATACGCTATCTTATCCCCCTCCTTTAGCCGGATGTTATAGTGAGTCTCTGTAGTTGGTTAGTGCAGCCCGCTGCCGCTTATTTGCTATAATCCCTTCCTTTCCGTTGATCCCAAAGTATTTGTATCTTGTGATGACTGGCTACGCCGGTATCTTGTGAGTATGGTCTATCCACTTGACAGTACTTAACCGTACTGACCCACGAATCTTTTTTGTGGCTGCATATTCAAAATTGCAGTCAACAGGTTTGAAGTCTGACGACGTTAGTTTGGGAATCCATCCGGCTTGGCCTGGGCAGGGATTGGACGCTCTCGGTTATCTTCAGGACTCTTAGTCCAATTTGTATCTTGTCCGTAGTCGGACGCTATGTTGTTTCTTCCGCTGTTATTTGGATCTTTGTATTGTATCAGTTGTATCCTTGACTCGTTTGAGTCCTCTTGTATATATCTTTTCTGTTGTTGTTGTGGATTATTCGTGAACTGATGTAATGTTATCACAAGTGGCAACATGGAATCGGTTATTATGTGGATTTTGGCGGGAATGCTGAAATCTGCATAGTGCCCGATCCCGGGGTGTCACAAATGGTATCAGAGCCTTGGTTCCGATTCCCGATATTGTTTCGATACGAATGGTTATCGAAGCAACGGGTCCGCAAAGCCTGTAGGATAACCTAGCTAACGGTCGTTGTTTCTAGAGTGTCAAAAACTATTTCTGCTAAACTATTTTGGGAAAAACATCTCAATAGGATTCTTATTTTTCTCCTTATCCCTATTCTATTTCCCCTCCCATCTTATTTGTTTTGGAGTCCCCCCCTTGTCTATCTTTCAAAGTTTAAGGATCCTACGTGGGTGGACGTTTTCTGAGCCTTTAACCTAATAGGTTCGATCATCGGAAGATTCCTGGTGGAAGAACATCGTCGTCACTCCGAGCAAGAATCTCTTGTTAGTGGTGTCGAGAAACCTTTGTTAGTGGTGTCGAGGAGATCAGCTGGAAGCATGAAGAATCGATAGTTGAACTTCTTTCCCCTCCCAGGTTAGCAGGTGGATTGCGAGGGCGCAATCCCTTGTTAGTGGTGTCGTCTGTAACACCTGGGGTGTTACCCTAAACAGGAAGTTGTTTGTTTTCTTTTGCTTGCATCACATGCATCACATAAGCATTGCATTTCTGTTTTCAAAACAACTCAAAATTCAAAACCACATTAAACCTTCAAACATTTCCCAAAATTTTCCAATTTAAAAATTGCAACCAAACAACTCCAATTGTTTCCAATAGTTTTGAAGTTGATTTGTTTAAATTGCTTGTTAAATCAAAACCCCTTTAATCAACACCCTAAATGGCAAATTAAAATTCAAATCCACTCAATCATAATGGGCATGATCCAATTGTGGTTCAAACACTAAAATTTTGCAAACAATTAAAATTCAATAAATGTTTTCATAATTGTTGAGTTCATTGAATAAAAAATTGTTTAAAATTCAACTCCTTATGAAAGGCTATGGAAATTCAAATAACCACTTAAAAACTCAACTGAATCTTTCAAACTTTTGGACCTAATATTCACAATTACTTTCAATTATTGTTTTGCAAATTAATAAAATTTAATTATAAAATAAAAACCCCAAACCCTATTTGAAATTCAACTACCAATTTAAAAAATCCAAATAATAATTCCAAGTTTGAAACAATGCTAACATTTGCTCTTATTTTCTGTTTTGAAATTAAATAAAAATATTTAATAAAATAAACCCCCCCAAATTCTATTCCTTTTCCTCTTTCATCCTTTACCAAAAAAAAAATATAATAAAGGAAAAAATCCCAAAGGAGAGAGGCAGCCAGCCATTCCTTTCTCTCAGCCCACTACCCTAGCCCACCATTTTTTTGGCCCATACCCCTTCATCTGTTGTCGTCTTCCTCCCCCCGACGTCACCTCTGTACGTCTGCACCTCCACTGTAGATCAACCTCTCCCCCTCCTCGATGCCCAGCCGTACCAAGCTCCCTACTCCATAAAACTATCCACCTCTCCCTCCACTGCTAACCCTAGTACTGCCTCCTCCCATACCGCCGCCGATCTCCTTCTTCCTCCCTGCTTCCCCCTGTCTCTTCTGAACCCCAGCGACACCGAACCCCGTAGTCAGAACACGCCACCGTCCCATCGCCGTGGGCAGCGGAAGGTCCACCCGAGGGCGGGAATGGAACCGTGGTGGTCCCATACCCCCCCTCGCTTCCTCGCCGGATGCTAGGCGGCTCCAGGGAGACCGCGGCGTCGAGCTGCCGCCGGCTGCGTCCCCCTGCTCCGCCCCATCGCCACCCCTCCCTTCTGTCCGTCGTCGACAACCGCGGTGAGCCCACCCTTCCTCCTTCCCCTCTCCCGTCCGCTCCTGCACACTACATCCCACGCACGTCGGCAACCCCTCCAGCACGCCGTGGCCGCAGAAATCCCCGCCGAGATCGCAACAGGCTACTCTGTTCCGTCGCTGGTCGCTGAAGGCAGCGTCATGTTTCGACAGTTTCGTCAGGGAAAATTTTCCCTCGACAGATCTACTCAAAAGGACCCGGTCGCTCTCTCAATCACAACCGAAGCGATAGCACACTGGTGCTGTTCCCTCGCGCGCGAAGTGCAGGTCGAGGGATCGATCCCCCTCTGCCGCGCATAAGCCCACCTTTTGCTTGTTTTTTTCCGCAGCGCCACTCCGGCCCCACCCGTCATACACCCCCGAGGCCACGTCACTTTCCACCAACGCACTGTGGCGCCTGCGTGGCCCCCCTGGCCCGCCTGTCATCGACTGGGGGTGGCTGTGGATCTGCCCCAGATCCAGATCTGGTGGCAGATTCGCAGAAGTACCCCTGGCCTTTTAGTTTTGCAACAAAGCCCATGTCCCACTGTTTTTCCTCACAGTTCCAGCCCCTGCCTTTTACAGAAATAACCCTAGAATTCAAATGGCTATAACTTTCAATTTATAAATCCAAATAATACAAACTTTATATGTATTCCACTCCAAATTTCCTGTACTTTCTAAATATGCAGTTTGTGCACTGTTCTGAACAATTCAAATTGTTTCAAATTTCAAATTTAAACAATTCATCTCAAATTTGGTTAATTCCATAATTAATTCATAATTAATTCAAATAACCCAAAAAAAATATGTTTTTCAGTCCAAATTCAATGTACTTTCTGTTTATCAACTTTGTTTTGCATTTTGGGCAATTAAAATTAATGTTATTTAATAATTCTTAAAAATGACAAATTAAATGGCATAATTAATAACTTGCAAATGGTTGCTCCAAATTAAATACCCAAAACATGAATTTCATCCAAAATCACATGCCACACTTGAATATCAACTTTGTTTTCTGGTTTGCAACCTTTCAATTGAATAATTGTTTCATCTCTTAATTAATGCATTTAAACTTGGTAATATGCTTAACTAAATCATTTGAAATTGTTTTCCAACAAATAAAATATGTTTCCCATGCCAAATTGAACCACCTTTTCAAACATAAACTTTGTTTCCTGTTTTGAATAATTAAAAGTGGTTAAATAATTTAAACCTTGTTTAATTCATTTAAAATTGCTAAATTAATAACTTCCTCAAATTAAATTATTTTTGAACTTATAAAATATGTTTTCAAACCAGAAAAACATAACCTTTTCAAATATGAATTTGAATTTATGTTTTGAACAAATGAAATTCAAATAATATTCATCCTTGAGTTTAAATCATTTAAATCTTGTTTAATCCATAAATAATTCATCTTAATTCCTTTTTCAATAATTGAAACATGTAATCCACCTAAAATTTCGTGTTCTAATCAAATATGAACTTTGTTATCTGTTTTGAACAATTTAACTTGATGAAAACAACAAATGCTTGTGTGACACCTTTAAGTAACCAAAAATTCCAAAACTTAATAAGTGCATTTCATAATGGGTAAACCTTATTTCCAATTGGTTCTATTGTTGTTATTTGTTGTTTTCCTCATCCATGCATCATACTAAACCACTTTCACCTGTTGGTTAGCTGTAAAACAACTATTTCAACCTTAATTCATGGGCTTTTCATATGCAACTCAAATTGCATATGGGTCCATTTAATTATGATTATGTGATCATGTCAACTAGTTTATTTCTGATGCATCCATTAAATTGTCATGCATCCATATCTTGATCATGCTGGATCTTTTGCCGTAGTAGTAATTGTTGCATCCGGTGTTTGTTCGAGGTTCATTGCTTCTTCTCGGATAGGACGTTGAGTCGATGTGAGCAACGACAAGTTCTGTGGATGTACCTCTACGTGCTGGATTCCAGGCAAGTATACTCACTTGCTGCCAAATGGCTGCCTTTCATCACTTGTTACCGATTCTTTCCGTTGTTCTTATTCTAGCCTGTTGATTCGATGCTTGTGTCTCGATCCTATCATATGTTTACCTTGCAGCCATGATATAGCCTTTCCTTCCACTTCCTATTAACTGTTGTTTGTTTACCTTGTTGGCCCTCGTGTCGTAGTTGCATGCTTAGTGTTGTTTGCGCTCAAGTCTTGTTATCCGTCTTATCACATGTTTAGTTGATAGCTGGGTTTCAATTCAATCAATAACATGTTAATGTTTTGGGTAATAATAATTTGATGATAAGGCACCGGCAGGAGGCCCGGCGTGGTTTTGAAGCCTGCTAGTGTCGACCCTAATTAGGAAAAGGGCCTTGTCTACTGATCCATGATGAGCGCACTAACCGCATGTGGGAAGCGAGTATGGGCGCCCCCCTCAACTTGATTCGATTCGCATCTCGTCCAAATCGCCACACTTAGTTCAGGCTTTCCATTTGATGCATGCATATGCAGGTGCGAACCCGAGGCCAGGGTGGAACTTTTGTAGTCGGCATTTAGGGCGGCGTGGTCTTCCAGTGCTATGAGGGTCCCCTTTTCTTCGTGGGGCTCGATTAGCCGCGCACGCACAGCACGTGGTGCTTTGGGCTTGATGCGAAGCAGAGTTGGGTTGTGTTGAGTACCTCGCTTGGTGGGTTTGATTCCCGTCTGGCGGGTTATTCTTATGTGTACGGCCAAATTGATGCACCCCTGCAGGGTTAAATCTTCTCGAGAAGCCGTGTTTTCCGCGGTTATGGTTGACTTGGTGAAAGTACTGGCTAAGAAGTACTCAGAACAACTTACACCTAACTAATGATACTTGACTAGTAATAGTCTTATTGACACAATAACTTGATCCATCCTTAATCCAACCGTGTGAGTTATCCTTGGGTTGCTTCCTTAGTAGGGGGTGACATTGGATGGGTATTGTTTGGTGAGTAGTTGTAGTTGGTTTCGATACGCTATCTTATCCCCCTCCTTTAGCCGGATGTTATAGTGAGTCTCTGTAGTTGGTTAGTGCAGCCCGCTGCCGCTTATTTGCTATAATCACTTCCTTTCCGTTGATCCCAAAGTATTTGTATCTTGTGATGACTGGCTACGCCGGTATCTTGTGAGTATGGTCTATCCACTTGCCAGTACTTAACCGGACTGACCCACGAATCTTTTTCGTGGCTGCATATTCAAAATTCCAGTCAACAGGTTTGAAGTCTGACGACGTTAGTTTGGGAATCCATCCGGCTTGGCCTGGGCAGGGATTGGACGCTCTCGTTTATCTTCAGGACTCTTAGTCCAATTTGTATCTTGTCCGTAGTCGGACGCTATGTTGTTTCTTCCGCTGTTATTTGGATCTTTGTATTGTATCAGTTGTATCCTTGACTCGTTTGAGTCCTCTTGTATATATCTTTTCTGTTGTTGTTGTGGATTATTCGTGAACTGATGTAATGTTATCACAAGTGGCAACCTGGAATCGGTTATTATGTGGATTTTGGCGGGAATGCTGAAATCTGCATAGTGCCCGATCCCGGGGCGTCACAACCTCCAAAATATTTCATATAGCCAAAATCCATTAAGTGCTAGGAACTTGTGAATTTCGAAATTCACATAAGAGATGGGTGTTTTTATCAATTGACTTAATTCCATTGAAGATTCACTATGATAAGTTAATCATATTTATGAAATGGATTAGATGAAATAATTAAAGTTTCATTGTTTCATAAAAGTAAGTGGGAGCATTTTGAATCAAAAACTTAGATCAATGGAATTTTATTGAGGTAAAAAGGATTTAATATTAATAATAACATAGTTGGCGAGAAAAGTTTTCTTAGTAAAAATTACTCATGATAATTTGAGAGATTCAAAATTATCGTGATAATGAAATCTTTGTAAGACAAGGATTTAAGCAATGTTATAATTATTAAATGTCTTTGTGTGATAAGTGAAAGCGTGAAATGAAAATAATTCTCAACCCACTAAAGAAAATTATTTTGTTTGTTCGTTAAAGATGGATCTTTATCATTAATTAACTTGGAGTTATTTTAACGATAGTTCCTATTAATCAATATTGCTCAACTATGATGCATAATTGAATAAAGGTTTTTTTTCATAAAACAAATAATATTATCGGTAGTAAATTTCACTTTAAACTCCAAGTGTTTTAGACATATTGGATTAAGGAGAAAACCGTCTTCTCATGAGTGAGAGATGGAAATTATATTAAGTTAAGACTGAGAATCTTTGGAGAAAGGATTGAATAAAAGGGGTAACATGCAAATTTTTCCAGTTCATCTTCTTATCCAGGAATTTATGTATGAGATACATAAATTTCGAACTTAATATTTAACAAAGATCATATGAGCAATTTTATTTGGTATTGATTTTGTGATATAGTCATCAAAATTTCAAGATAATGACCATGATGTGTAAAAAAACAAGATAATAGTACTCATAAATATATGATATTTATTTGTCATATAGATCCATGATTAAGGAAATATTCGTGTTAACTCCAAGATTTCATCTTGAAGGTAAGTTGGAGTGATCTTAAAAATCACACGGAACATGAATATTTTTGCAAGAAAAATAGACATGAATAATTTATATTCATAAAGCTAGTATTGATAAAATTGTTTTATCAACTAGGAATAAATGATAATGATGAGTTGAAAAATTATCATGTGAGTTGCTTGGTGCTGTTATTGGATCAATTAGCAATTCAATTGCTAAATGTAATTAATTTTGGATTACTAGAGTAATATGAAATATTACAAGTATGAGTATTAACTCAGTCGTGTTAATAAAACAAGGACTTCTTTTTCATTATATGACTGAAGGGACTTAAAGGACAGTGGGAACTGATTAAGATCTTTTAATTTGGTTGGGCCTAATTGAAAGAAAGTTGCCTGGTGAAAATATTTAAAACTATTTT
Source organism: Alopecurus myosuroides (assembly GCA_028641055.1). NCBI lineage: Eukaryota > Viridiplantae > Streptophyta > Magnoliopsida > Poales > Poaceae > Alopecurus > Alopecurus myosuroides. The sequence goes on from CM054062.1 coordinate 180,527,397, forward strand.
AAATGCAATATCAGAAACTGTCTTATTAAATTCAGAATCTATGACATAGATTAAGAAGTTTAATAAACATGAATATGATCGGTGTGCTAAGTGTAATTCTGAAAGAAATTTCAAATTACATTGAGATAAAGTATTTTATCGCAATAGTAAAATGACATGATATTTTAGAAAAGACATGGCCTTCGTAGTCACTGGTGAGAAAATTATGAAGGATTGAGATCAAATCATATTAGGTGATTTGACCAAGCTCATAGTAATAGTAGGAAGCACACAAGAACCGGTAGATTTAGTTGGCTAATTTTTTTTTAGTCAAATCGGTATAAAGAAGAAAGACTTAAGTACAAGTTTTTCTTATGGAGTTAATTATTTGTATAAAAACCAAAGAAGATTGTGGTGAGAAGTTTCTCACATAAATATTCAACGGTAATATTAATAAGTATAAAACGACTCAGTGGAATTTTGTATAGCTACAAATAATATTGTGAGAAGTATTCACATATGTAGTTGTGGTGGAATTACGAAATCAAATCTTTATTCATTTTAAGTTAGATTATGATTCTTCAATTGATAATACCGTATGTTGTATGAATATGTACATTAGAGTATTATGAGTGGACTCTACAATATTTTTTATGGATAGTTGCAACTCAATGTTGGACATTGTAGATGGCAAGTTATTGGATAAAAGTCATTTGACTTTGTGAGGTTTCAAGACGGTATGATAATTCATTCAGAGACGGTTGAATTATTAATGCCGTCACGGAATCAGGTTCACAGAAATCCAATTCCTAATAAATCCAAACACAAGTTTATCACAAGTTGATAAGATCAAAAGGTGAAAAAAAGTCTAAGGAACCACATGCATAGTGTGAGTAACGCCAGAATTCGATAGGTGTTATGCCATCATACTAACTAGAGTATTAATTGACTGTAGTGCAAGTGGGAGACTGTTGGAGGTATGCTCTAGAGACAATAAAATTCAGTCATTATTCTATCTCCAAGTTCAAAATTAAGTTTATGTCATTATTCTACAACCTCTATAGCACTTGAAAAGGTAGTTTTCAAAGGAACATCTTTGTGCAGGTGTGAAGACATAAACAAACAAGAGTTCCTAATCTTGTCTCTAAGATTAGGTTATGATTTGTGAGATTATCACATTTTCCTGATCATGTACTTGATTTAAAAGTCTAGCAAAACATAAGAGTTTATTGTTAGGGTAACAATAGTACTGAACCGAGCCAAGAATAAGTTTTTGCTAAAAGAGAGTAAACAATTATAATATATTTTTAGCAAAATACATATGATGTTGTTATCGGCTATAATTCCTATACTATGAGAATATATAGTGACCGCATGATCAAAAATTATACTTTGGATATCATCAACCGTCTTGCCGTAAATGGGGATCATAACTGTGATATCTGGGTATGATCTAGAAAGTGTAATGGAACTGAGATTGTTCAAGACTAGTACTTAACTCTTCTAAACAATAGAGAGATACACACTCTAGGCCTTCTCAATATCACCAATGTAAATCCTCTGGCCACACACGGTGTGATTTATCACAAGGACATCGGATATATGGCTGAGAAAGAGGGACGATATCGGTAACGGATTTTATGTGTTATGATCAGATGAGATCACATAGTCTCACCTCTCGACATTGTTGGTATCGTAAATTTAAGGGTATAATTGCAATGAGTAACTTATAAGGCTATCTCGTTCTTCGTGAACACACAAGAGCCATAATGGACGTCCACGGTCCCGCTGTTGGTTATTGTTCGGTAAGTTCCCGAACATGTCTGTTTGTTATCGACCCTTTACGAGTCACACGCTTAAACCGTCCAAGCTTTAATTGAGAGAATTAATATGTTTTTATTGGTCTTATGAATGTTCGATGTCGTTATGATGTCACAGGATCAATTCCAGTGTCAATCGGAGTGGTTTCGGGGAAGCTACTATTAGAGAGAAATTATGCTAGTGTTAGGCTGAATTTATGAGAGAAAACATCAGACATGAGATGTCCGGGATGTTAGAAATATGTTTCTAATATTGGTAGATAATATTGATGATTTTATCTATTGGGTTTATATGGTTCTGGAGAAGTTTCAGGGGACTTTCCATAAAAGGGGGGATGCCGGAGGTGGCAGAAATGCCCCTCCTGGCTGCACCCTGATTTTAGGAGCTGCTGAGTGGGCCCTAGTGGCACCACATATTGGTACTCATCGTCCCGGTATTTTTTCTGAATTTATGGGAGAGAAAAAGAAGAAAATAAAAAAGGAGAAAAATGAAAGGAGAGAGGTAGGATTGGGATCCCCTTGCCCAATCGAAGTTGGGCTAGGAAGGAGGGGTGTGGTCACCTCCTCCTTGCTCAACTAGGACTCCCTCTCCCATTTGGGAAGTCTCCCCTCCCTTCCACTATATAAAGGACCCCAAGGCTCAAGGAAAAACACACAGGTGGCTCTGAAGCCTCTCTCTCTAGTAGAATTAGAGGGTCTAGTTAGAGCTTCTAATTGTAGCCCCTCTAATTGAATTAGAGGCTATTCTAATTGTCTTTAGAGTTCTACTCCCCCGATTAGATTTAGCTCTAATTAGCTCTTCTCTCTCATATGTTGAGAACTTCCAGATTCATATATCTCTAATCACAGTCGACCAGAGCTACCGATTAGCAACGCCAGAAGACTGTCTCTCTTCGTTAGTGCCAAGTCTGGATGGCAGAGTGCTGACGGGTTGACACGAGCGTACACGTGCACACCATAGGAGGTATTACACGTGTGATCCTTGGAGAGGGAAGACTTAGCGACATCCTTGCAACCAAGCCTAGTTGTGAGGATCTAAAATTGCTTAGATCTCTTCTACGACTACATCGAATCCGATGCCCGGTGAGTCATGATCTTGATCCTTGCATGTATCGGCATGCATCGTTATCTCCATAGTGATCTTGGCGAACTACGTAGGGCATTTTTTTAAAATTCTGTAGTGTAGACCAGCAGAACGAGAGTATTCTATGAAAAAACGAGTGTGTCTCTCTCACAAACAAGAATGCTAGGATCCAAAACTGTGATTACCAAGAAAAAACAAAAACAAACTAAAATAAAATCTAAATGACCCTCCAGGGAGATCACATAATATGTAGAGCATTAAATATATAGTTTCAACAGAGACGACCTGATAATTGTTGATAAAGAATGGGATGCCTTGGTCATCCCCAAGTTTAGATGCTTGAGTCTTCTTGAATATTACAAAAGGTTTCCTTGGGCATCCCCAAACTTGAGCTTTTATCCCTTTTTATCTTCTTTCATCATCCACTCCCGTGACACTTCAAAATTTTCATCACACAAAAACTTGTCATAAATTTATTAAACGAGTTAGTATTAATGAAATAAAATCCACTTTGGCATAGTAGAGACACATTGAAAATACTTAATTTAACATTAGATATTGTAACTATTCCTTATTTATGACTCTCCACCCGTAAAGGATTGCAAAATTGCAAACAACGCTTGAAAAAGAGACAATGCAAATAAAGACAGAAATCTGTCAAAAACAGAAAACTGTAAATATCGAATTGAACGAGGTACTTATGTAGCTCAAATCAGAAAACTCAAAACTAATTAAAGAAGGATAATAAGCAGGTCTTTGATTTAAAAAAATCAGATAAATATCATGATTTGATGATTTTTAACGTTTTCTATAACGAAGCACATGAAATCTGTTTTTGGATAACAAAGCAAAACTTAACACTTAGAAAGCACTATAGGCTACTCTTGGCACAAAAATGAAACTTAAAGGATACAGATAGGTTGTTACAGAGGAAAAAACATCAAAGACACGAGAAAAAGCAGAAAAAAACTGGAAAAAAAACATGGGTTGCCTCCATAAGCGTTTTTCTTTAATGACTTTTAGCTAGTCATAATGCAAAATAAAGTATTTTCACCTTCTCCAACATCAAGATCATAGAGAGCCCTTATGATGTACTCAAAAGGTAGCTTCATTACCTTCATAGGGAAGTGTTCCATCCCTTTATAAGCGGCACATTTATGTTTCCCTCTTTCATATTAATAATAGCACTAACAATTTTAAGAATTTTTTTTCCAAAATTATAGGACAAGAAGCATTGAATTAAATATCCAAAACAATGAAATCAACGGAAACATAATTGTTATTAATAATAATAAGAACATCATCAATCCTTCCCAAAGGTTTCTTGGTAGTATAATCAGCAAGATGCACACCCAAGTAACAATCCTTTATATGATTCAATTCAAGTATATCATATGAACTTGTAGGCATAACAAAAACACTAGCACCAAGAACACACAAAGCATTGCAATCACAGTAATTTATTTTCATCTTAATAATATTTTACCAACCATCTTGCAATTTCCTAGAAATAGAAGTTTAAATTTGAACCTTTTCTTCTCTAGCTTTAATAAGAGCATAAGTGATATGTTTAGTAAAATCCATATTTAGTTTAATAACATTAGGAGTTTTAGCAATCTTTTGTAGGAACTTTATGACTTCGGTAAGGTTGAAATTATTAAAATAAATATCGTCATCATAAAAAATAGTGGAAATATTATCATCCAAACTTTCTTATCCCAATGTCCACTTTCAACATTTTTATCAATAACATATTTAACACTCTCCAAAATTTTGGGACTCTTTGTAGCTAAAGTTGAGACCTCTCCAATCCGAATTATTTTACAATTAGCATATTTAGCACCTGTACAGGACACATCACTACTCATTAACAACGATTAGTCCGATAATCAAGTTTTCATTAATAACAAAACAATCTAGAGAGGAAAATGTCCTTTCAGCATGGAGTATGGGTCATGTTGGCATTAACAACGAAACCATGCGGAGAGGAAAATGTCCTTTCAACATGGAGTATGGGTGCAATCGTGTTGCGATGGTACTACAAGATATGTTCAAACGTCTAGGGTGTAGTAACTGGATACGTGATGCAGTGGCGGAGCAGCGTTATGTCAAGTGACATCACAAGAATTGGGTTAACTACACTAATACTTTGTGTCTAACTGTACTTTATCTGCACTTGACGTGTTTTTATTGCTTTGACATCGCTTGGTCCGGTTCCTAGCTCCACCACTAACGTGATGCATAAGGCTTTCATGTTTATTACTTTTCTGGTGGTTGAACTTTGTAGCCACATTATGTGATTTATGAGATGTCTAGACTATAAATGATTATAGCTTAACAAAGATGACTATGTGCATCAATTCATACAGAGGCGGAAAAATTCCTCTTTAAAAAAAAAATCTAAATGACCTGAGCAATAGTCATTCTATTTTTCCGTCTTAGAACATGTTGGGGATCCTAATATGTTAAATTTGCTTCATTTTTCCCAATTTTTTTGAGCAATGTACCATATCCTTTTAGGCTTCTCCTTCTTGGTTTGACCACCTTCTGCCACACATGGGCATGTGACTACCATCTAGTACCGCAGCTAGCAAGGATTTCCACAACGTACCCTATATAGCTACAACGGACCGAGGCACAAGTGAAGAGCCCGTGCATGCTACCTGAACTACTGACAAGGAGATAACATCCGGCCAGTTGCAAAACCACGGCGAAAGCTAGCTAGGTTCCACGCAGTTTGGCGATATGCATGGGCGGGCATGTAGTCAAGCAGATTTTGCTGACCAAACCATGAACAAGATATACCTAGCTATTTGGTGTTATAGTGCAATTTGAGAGCAATTGTCTGCACATATCCTGCTTCTAGGGAACAGGTCGCTGTTGAGACGTGAGAGGGACACTCACCCGACCACCAACCTCCCATGCATGCATGGTTTTGGCTTTCTTAGCCTCGACGCCTTTCTCTTTAGCTAGGTCTGGTCGACGTGGTCGTCATGTCTTCCTCTTTCCCACTCCTTTTTAGTTGCTCCTTTGCACTCTTTTCCAAATACCTTCAACTTCATCCTTCGGCAGCTTAATTAGCCACGGGCACCCTCTTTTTTTTTTTGTAACGGGGTCATCTTCAAGTTTAGGCTCTTCCAAAATAGTTGGGTGACCTGATGTCGTTGCAAAAATTCTGCTAATTAATTTTGTGTTTGCAGACAGAACCTTTGTATGTACAACTGCGAGCGTACGACTCGAAGTCCATTTAGTCGCGGAAAGAACTAGATCGTCAGAACTTTTTATAACAGATCACTACTGCTGCACGTTTAAACATTACATATGTATTCCCTCCGTTCACAAATAGATGACTTCCATTTGTCCGAAAATGGATATATGTAGACATGTTTTAATGTGTACATACATTTACATTTGAACAAATGAAAGTCATCTAATTATGAACGAGGAGAATATGTGTCTGTATGTGATGACCGTGAACCAACATTAGATACGGTAGTGCCGTTCCTCACTATATATGGATGGCCTTAGCTATATATAACATGCCAATATGCTATAGCTATCGCGTGGAGCGTCTGGAGGCATCGGAATAACATTGTTTTCGAAGGGGCGAGATATTCGGCCTTGTCGGTGGTTAGGGTGATCGTGGAGGAAGCTGAACGATGGCGCTTAGCTAGACTGTTTAGACGAGTGCTAGCGTGTGTAGATAGGTGGAGGGTTGGGGAGTAGTCCCCCTATTGTTCCGGGTGGGTTGGGTCTTCGACGTCTGTGTCGAACGCGTTGTAATCGGCCATCTTTGGCTTCTCCTTATATGAAATCGATACATTTATCCATGACGTATCCTAAAAAAAATATGCTATAGCCAGGAACCGGCTATATATTATTCTACTTGATCTTACTGTGTTTCAAAATTGCACATCAAGTACGATGGGCTATAACGTTTGTTTAGGGCAATTAAATACGCCGCGCCATGATGAGTCATGGATTAGCAGCATTATTGCGTACTTTTGTTACCTGCATGTTTGCAGCAGGAAAATGACGACGGCTCTTGGTTGAATTGAGAGGTTCCTACACAAGTACACATTTCTGTTCTTTGCTCTTCTTCTCGGTCTGTAGTCTTCAATTGATTCTAGACATGTTCGATGACAAGGAAACGGAGAATTCTTATATCGAAAAACTTTACTTAGTGCCCAGCAAAGCTAATGCAGACCATATACACGTCAGGACCACCACGCAAAAGAGAAAAGTAGTACTCAAGCAGTAACAATCATTGGCAATTGGTAACAACGAGCTAATTAAACATTGCCCCATTTGACAAGCGAATTTTATTTGCTGCTTCCTTGCTATAGGGTGCACGAGTCGGAAGATGTTTAAATAAGTGTTCTGTTTTGGCAATTTTCTAACACACAAGCAAGCTGCGCACATACTTGATCATGTTACTAGACGGACATGCGAGCTTCGCCTCGCCGGCTACATTCCGTTTGACATCATGTATTTAACACTCTGTCTTTGTTGAATTTGATGTGTGGTTGCAGGCTTAGGCACTACAAAATATTCTATGTTAGTTAAGAGACAAAGATAATACACATGAAGTCCAGGATTGTAATACACTAAAAGAGACAAATAAAGCAAGGACTTCTATAGATAATATACAACCAGTAAATAAATGACATATATAAGCATGCAATCTCCCTGATGTTTGGCACACTTCTTTTCCTTCACATCAAGAAAAAGTATCAAAATATTTTTTGTGATTCGCCACGATACTTGAACTCCCCCTTGTCTCCAAACTACCAATACCATGAATGATAGATAGAAAAAAACAGAAATAGAACACGTAAATGATGAAATAATTATTTGGGCATTAGAACCATCCAAAACACAATCTTGAATGTGGCCATAGCCACTGTTCAAAATATCATCCAATATGTCGATTTATCGCTTATCGGGTGGTGACCGATAAGATAAATGAATATCAGTGGAGTTTATCATTCGAACTATTTTTATCGGTCTTACAAGCGATTTATCGGTCGATATGCCGATAAATCGTTCCATCACTGGAACATGTGATTAATGACATCCATCATAGAATTTTTAGTATTATTGAATACAATATATCTATATATCACAATTTAGAGATTTTAGTGCCAATATGATATATTTTTATAGTGTATTTTAGATGTTTTAGTGCTACAAAATGGGATTTATAAGAAAAATTGCCGATAAATAGTCGACCGATAAAAAATCGATTTATCGGCCGATAAGGCGATATATCGCTTATCATTAACTTATCAGTCGGCCCATAGCCTATTGATTAGAAATCATACCCACTGCATATGGAACACGCCTAGATGTAGAACACAAATTTTGGACACAAAATTCACCCGATGGACTAAATATAAACATTGCTACATAGCTCAAACATGCTTCCTAAAAACACCCATGCTTCATTGTCACTATCGGTTCTGAAGTTGTAAGAAAACAATGTGCAATGCAATATAGAGGCTTAGCCAAAATAAACTATACATGTGTCGTATACAAATGTGATATACAAACACGGCTACCCAATTAGACGATCCATTTAGCTAGGGCTATTTTTAGATACATTGTTGTTTACTTTGTAACTGAGAATGCTTAGTGCTTAAATCAGACCCCACATGTAAGAAAGAAGGTACATTCACCCTTTACAGCGAAATGTACGAAGACACCATGCAAGAAGCAGGTTCTTTATGTTCCCAAATCATTTTTATGTACATGTTAGCAACAAAAAAAAAGTAGAAGAAATTGTGCCAAGATATTAAATTTCGTTCTTAAATTACAGGTGCACATAATAATGCACATAAAGTGAACATTGATAATACATCCGATGACCTGCCATCGATGATATCCCATAGCTTAAAACAGAAAATAAAAATAGGTAAAATCGCACAATCATTTGGTCATACTTGTTGCTTAAAGGCGATAAGAAAAACAAAGACGATGACCGTCTAACTAAGGGTAGTGGAAATCTTATTTCCATCATGTACCATTTTATTGCAATGCTAGCATATTACTAATCTCCTAGAAAACACAAGCATATTGGACCAATTGTGGAAAAATAAATTAACCACAATTTTGCATTCAGAAGATATAATTAGCCATAGATCATCCTGTAAAGAGGTGAAATACGTTATTTATGCTTTGCCTGCATGCCTAACTATATCCCTTTCAAGTAATCTACCGTGCTTCCTATATTAAGCAAGTTGAGGACTTGTAGTAATCTCTAAATGTCTGAAAACCCATGATTCAACTCACAAAACGCTTATGAACCTCGCGAACTAATCACCGCCAAACTAAATAACTTTGTTGCCAAAAATCGAAACCATTTGTCCATGTCATATGCTATTGATCTTTATGGTTCTGATGTCATAATAATATGTTCAACAAAGATAGACATGATATAATGAAACTATTTGTATAGACTAACGATGAGATATTTTTTTGCCAAAGTTGTAGATTTAAGAGGATATCAACTCACGTGAACATGGACTGCTGGTGGATGGGTGCGCTCCACAATATCTTAAGATCAATTCTTCGTGTGCAGTAGCACTCATCAGTATCAACATTGAGTCTCGGTAACATGACAATATGTTCTTTAAAACCATCGATATAGAAATCCGACAAACACAAAGGGATAATAACTGAATTTTTTCATGAGCTGAATTAAGAAAATATTAGGCCGTGCAAAATAAAACAACATAACCTTGCAAGGTATCCTCCATTTATGTTCCATATATTTCATCAACAAATACATGAAAAGTCTAATTCAGGTTTTAGTAAATTAGTAGTTGTTCGCAAAATACTATTCATGCAGAACAATAGATGTGTATTTTATTCCTTCAATTCCCATTGGTGCAGAGAAGTAAAATTAATTGTAGCCTGCCTATTAAGATAAGCTAGATTTGGCAGACATAAAGAGAATGGAGAGAACACATCATTACAATTTTTTCTGAAGCATGTTTTTCTAAAACATATTAGAGGAAGCCTACATTAACAAAAGGTATTGAAGGTCTATCTTACCTGTTCACTTGGGTTCTCTACTCCTCTGGCCATCGCAGATATTCTTCGTTGATGTGTATATATTATCATGCAAATGCCTCCATAAGACACGCCCCACAACATCAAGTGCGGTGATGTCAACAGTGTCTACCAGCAATTTAGTCATATGACCGTGTTCCCACCTAAAGTGACAACCCCATCGCCCTCGGGAAAATGTAGATTTTCCATAGTAGAATATTAGATACTGAAACGGGGAAGCAAGGCCCAACTCGCAGCCCTTACCAACACGGAAGCGCCCACACATGCCCAAGCAAAGATATACCACACAACCAGCCGACCTCAAACCCTCATGGACAAAGGCAAGAACTGATACCAAATCGACCAGGTGGACTAAACAGGAGAACAATCCCCGACAGAGTAAACCTCAAGACAAGTCAATAAGCCCACTGAATGGTGCAAAGAGGCTGACATGTGAGGCCCTACAAAAAAAGGGGCCACCAGACAGGCGGACTGGGATGCAGCGACACGCCACACCAGCGCTTCCTGATTGGAAGTGTCTCCAGTCTGTTGGGGCGTCCAGGACAGTTGTCTCGTGCACACCCAATAACCAAACAACCGCAGGACCCGTGGGCAAAACTCGTCGAGCGTAGTGCTACAAAGTAGTGATAGCATTAAAAGATCCGCAGTTACCCTGCATTATATCTTAAAGGAATATCATAGGTCTGATCACCTCTTACAATCGAATAAACTCACCAATAGAAGGGTGTGCATAATAAGCCTGCCTATTTTTGACATGTGCTTATTTCGACGAAAATATACTGGTTTATCATGACACTATGTACATGGAATTTACAAATAAGTTAATGATTAAGCCTCTGATTATTCATTGTTTAGAGTGAAGCAGACATTCAGTACGGTCTAAGAGAAGAGTTTGATACAATTACCCATACCTGAAATGGAATTCTATCAAATACAATATTGATGGCATATTATTAATCCATACATATAGAAGAAAGCACAAGGTGCAATAGAAGGCGCTGCACATCACCATGGGATGTGAGAGCTGCTAGTATCTTTTCTAAATGCACCAGGTTCAGCTAAAAGAAATGAAAAACCAGCAAATGACAAGTAAAAGTAAGGTCAATAGCTATGTACATATAACTGAAGAGAACACCAGAAATCCCCAATGATCGAGATGTCACTGAATCCCAAACTATATATTTGTTCTAGAGAAGATATGTCATAACCAGTAGATTTAAAAAAAAAAACTCAATAATGCAAATTCCACCACACTACATGGTAAACTGCAAACTAATGGAGAGCGGCGAGATGTAGTTGAATCCCAAGTTATATATTTTCCCTAGAGAAAACCCGTCGGCTATATTGTGACATACCACTGCCAGTAGTAATTTTTTTTAAACTTAATTTGTTAAAAAATGTTCAGCGAGGTCTACACTCTCAAAGAGATTATGTGAATGTATAACATCGAGGAAAAAAAGAAAACATGGTAATGTAAAATCCACCGTACTACAAGTAGACTGGAAATTCGTAGAGAGTAAAAGCAATTCCTAATTGAAGCTTATGTACATGTACGATAACAATGGCAAGAAGGCATAGAAGCTGCACATCATCACCTTGAGGTCCTGTCAGAAGGCCACTGCAACTCGTACCACACTGCCGCCATATATGGCGCCAGTTCATGGCGAGCTCTTGGTGCAGGCGAGATGGGATGGCACGGTGGAGCTCGCATCCGGGTCTCCATGCCCAGATCCAGGGCGCCATGCGGAGCTCCAGGAGGGCGCCACCTGCTCGCCATGGTGCGCGGCCGCTGCTCCTATCCCCCGGCAACGAACAAGGATAGGGAGGCACCGGCCTTCGGTCGTGAGGGTTGCACGGGAGCATGGGAGGGCGGTTCGGAGCAGGACATCAGCTGTGGAAGGACGCCGTCTTCTCGACCGAATGAAGCACGGGAGGGCGTCTTCTCCGTTGAGGCGGCCCGTGGAGAGATGGCGGCGGCCGACGGCAGCAACACGCTTCCTCTCCCACCGGTAGGATAAGGATATGGTCTGGTTGCAAGAGAGAACCAACAAAAAACATTGAACGCACCAACAGCCATCAAACGGAGCCGTAAAGTATCGAAACAGCAGAAGACCCACAAACAGTGACACATAATGGCTAGGGCCCGCATTCATTTGCATGGAGCAGCATGCACGCACACGGGTTCTCTGGCGTTCTATAATGTATACTAGCACAATCATTTTGAACGTCCTCCGACACGGAGCCAAAAGTATACAATGGCTCATACTTCATTCTTCTACGTGGGGCTTGCCCTGTGTCGTTATGGGTGTTATCATTATATGGTTTTCGTACGGTTTTCCGCTAATTACATAGCACCTTTTTTTCTTTGAAATTCAATAACTATATTAGGCAAGCAAGCCGTCTTATTAAAAACTTTCCAGTCCCCTTAGGTACCCTGATAAGGAAAATAGTGCGTACAGAACTTGCCGCCGAGAGTTCAAATAGTTACATCCTCGGCAGGAAGCCCAAAAATAAAATCTACCGGATCCTCCAGCCAAACCGTCTGGGTTCCCTCCCCCTCTATGCTAACAAATGAGCTACTCTATTTGCTCCTCTAAAGGAATGATTGAACGGGAGCTAGCAATCCGGACCGTATTGAAAAGGTTCCTGAGACACAGCATGGAAGAGTCAAAATATTCAGAAGCAAGGTCCAAGAATGAAGAAGGGGTAGAATTACTGAATGAATAAAGATAATATGAGCGAACCTCTTAGCCAGGAAAGCACATTCTTCATATATTGTCGCCGCTGGGCCTGCCGAATTCCCGTCGTCTTGCATTGTTAAAATTACTTTTAAACAGTCACTGTTGACGATCAGTTTATTACAGCCCACCTGCCCGGCCAGAATGAGACCATCTTTAAGCGTCGTTGCTTCCGCGGAGGCGGCGTCCGAGATTGCGGCAAAAGAGAAGTTGCTCCCAACAATAAATGTGTCTCTATAATCTCTGAAAACCGCGTCTGTCGAGTGTGAACCAGTTTCAGATTTGAAGGATACGGCGATGTTCAGCTTACGGAAGCCTTCCTTCGGTTCCTCCCAGCCGTGTGAATGTTTTTAAGGGTTTTTTGCATGTGCTCTAAAGTAGTTCAAAACATTTGCAGCAATCGCTTGGGCCGAGTGTGCCACATTGGCTATTTTTTCACCGTGGAGTGTTGCCTACGCTGCCACCACAGGAACCAGCATGTTGTTACTAGGAGTTCTTTTACTCCAATACCCCGCAAGTTAGGTGCTTCGCTGTCTCGGCCTCTGATCATTGCTTTAAACACTGTCGAACCTGATTTATGAACCATTGACATCTCCTCAGTGGAATTCAGTAAGCCTAGTTTATCCCAGATTTCTGTCACTCTAGGGCACTAAAAAAATCCATGTAAACTATCCTCGTAGTAAATATCGCACATAGGACAAACACTGCTAGTGATGATATGTTTGTTAGCCAATACACAATTACAGGGGATAGTACCATGCAGGAGCCGCCACGAGAAAATCTTAACCTTTTGTGATACCTTTAACGACCAGATCTTCGACTAGACCAGGTTAACATCAGATATACTCTGGCTGTTTGTACGTATAAGCTTCCTCCCATGTTGGTGATCCTATTCAGCAAAGTAAGCTGACTGTACCGAAAAAATACCCGTCCTCATGTAGTTCCATGACACAAAATCCTCCATCAAGCCCACAACCATGAATAGGGATCTCAACGCCCGTTCATCCTAGGTCCTGGTCTCAGGATCAATTAATTCAGAAACCCTTGTGTAAACAATGTTCTAACGAGGAGAAATCACCTTACGTGAAGGGCTTGAGAGAATCTATGGATCTTCCCAAATGTTAATGTTTTCACCACTGCCAACCCGCCAAATGTGGCCTTTTTTAAAGGTCTGTATACCTGACTAGATACTCTGTCAGGTGAATGAGGAGCCCTTTTTCAAATCCGTGTTCAACAGGTCTCCGAAGGGATAATATTTAGCTTTGAGGACTTGTACACATAAAGAGTCAGGCTTACAAATTAATCTCCAAACTTGCTTAGGCAACATTTTTTGATTGAAACACTGTAAGTCTCTAAATCTCATGCCACGCCTTTTTTTGGGGACACATATTTTTCACCATGCGAACCAATGCATATGCTTCTTGTCATCATCATCTCCCCACCAATACCGGGACATAGCTCTAGTTATCCCTTGGAGTACTTGTTTAGGGAGTTTGAATACTGACATGGCATAAGCATGGATGGGTTGCGCAATAGCTTTTAGGAGGACCTCCTGCCCTCCATAGGACAACAATTTCTCCTTATATCCACTCAACCTGGTACAAATTCTATCTATAAGATGCATGAAACAATAAATACTATCCATACCAACGATGGGAGGGAGCCCCAAGTATTTGTCTATGATTGCTTCTGTAAATATATCCAATTCCATACAGATTGCCTCCTTCATAATTGAAAGTGCATTTCGTTTTTCCTAAGGTGTTGTGTGTTAGTTAACAATACTAAGTACATTATTTATCAAGGTGCTTAGTGTGCAGGAGTTTAGTTGAACATCCCCATCGAACATCGAAAAGTGGTGAAGACAGTTCAGTCTGTTTTGGGACAGAGATCAACCGGATATTTACAGGGCAACCGGAAATTCCGGTTGGAAAAATCCCAACCCCGTTTGACACAGAGATCAGCCGGAAATTTCCAACTGGAAATTTCCGGAACAACCAGATATTCCGGTTGTGGAAGTTCGAGCTCAAAATCGACTAAGGATTGGAAGTTGAAGACATAGAGGTTGCTCGGAAATTTCCAGGGCAACTGGAGTTTTCGGTATGGAGGCCAGTTCGGGACAGGAGTGAACCAAAAGTTTCAAACCGGATTATTTATCCCAACCGGATATTCCGGTAGAAGTCAACACAGTTCGAAATCAGATATGAAGAATAGAATATAACCGGAATATTTGGTTCAAGTTTGAACCGGAAATTCCGGTAGAAGATTCCTGCACAACGACTCTATCTTGGGAGGGGGTATAAATACCCCTCCATCTTCTCCAAGTTCTAGTTCGTCCAAGCCATTAATGTGCATTTATTGATCTCACCAAATCCTAGATCTCTCTCAATCCCTCCACCCAAACTCGTTGATCTTTGAAGGATTGAAGGAAAAGTCCCCGATCTACGTCTTCACCAACCGGATTTCATTTCCCCTCTCTCTTTTCTTGAGGGATTCGTGTCTAGGGTTTCCTTGTGGAAAACCTATGCCTCATTTCTACTCTCTTGGTGATTGTTGGTGTTTCTTGAGAGCCCCCAATTTGGTTGTGGGTGTGTGTGCCTGAAGCTTGTTGTAAATGACTCGATTTCCGCCTAAAAGGGAGATCAATAGTGGAAGGTGAACTAGGTCTTTGTGGCAAGGTTCATTGGAGAATAGGGTGAGGCCTTTGTGGCGTTGAGTAGGCTTTTGTGGCAAGCTCACACCCTTCCAACGAGACGTACTTCCCTCAAAGGGAGGAACTTGGGATTACACCCTTGTCTCCGCGTGCTTTCTCTATCGGTTACCTTGTTCCCTCTCCTTTACTACTTGTTTGTATCTTGTATCTTGTTGTTGTTGTTGTTGTCATATAGGTAAATACAGCATAGTTGCATATCTAGAGAATTTACCTTTGTGTCAAGGCTTAATTTCAAGAAAAATTAAAATTGGTCGTAGCGCCTACTCACCCCCCCTCTCGGTACCCATACTAGTCGTTCAATTGGTATCAGAGCCTTGGCTCTTTTATTGGGCTTAACCGCCTAAGAGTTTTAGTATGGCCATCGAAGGGGAAGCCTCTGTGTCCGCGGCTAGTGTCACTATGGATGATCTAGAGGAGTTAAAAGATTCATTGACCTCATCCATGGATGCCAAAATGAATGAGTTGCGAGAAATGTTATCTTAATTCATGAAAGCCAAGGGCGCAGACTCCTCATCATCGAACCCTCCGGAAGAAAATCCGAAGAATAAGGAAGATGAGGAGGAGGATGGTGGATAATCTAAAAGTGAATCCCACTCTAAGAACAAAACTTCTAAAGGATCAGATGACAAGGGTGATTACCACAATGTCGAAGGAAGGTAGTCCCCCGATCCTCCCGTGCCACATCCACATATTAACCCTAGAGGTGAACCTCCTAAAATTGATGCACATCCTTTTGATCATTGGCAATATATTATGAAAACTCACTTGAACTCTTCTTGTATTGAGCTTTGGAGGGTCACTCAAGATGAATACAAGCCTCATGACCCCCAAGAACTTGACAAGAAGAGAAGTGGTAGATTGCCGACTCAAGCCGTGGGTCATTAAACAAGCCGTGGGTCCAATCCACATGCCTCATGTTCAAAAATAATCCATCGCCAAGAAAACTTGGGACACTCTAGTCACCATGTTCATGGGAAATGAGAGCATGCAAAGGAACAAGTATGATACCTTGTGCAATGAGGTCGAGGGGTTCTATATGCTTGATGGTGAGAGCCGTGAGGAGATGAACCGAAGACTCAAGACACTAGCCACTTCCTTTAGTTCCCTTGGTGCTAAGTATGTTGATGATTCTTGGATCAAGAGGAAGTACATCAATGCCCTCTTGCTATTGGGAGCACAAAGGATTGGAAACACAACTTTGCTACAATGTCCTTAATAGAGGTGATACAAGAGATGGCGTCCTTCAAGGTGCAATCCAAGATAGCTCATGACACACGTGCTTGTGCTATTGGGATGCACAAAGGAGTCTCCGTTGCTTTGAAGGCCAAGGTGGTGAGCAAGACGATGGATCAACATGAAGAGGTTGCCTTGGAGGAACATTTTTTTCCCGCTCAAAGATCAAGAATATGATCCTGTGCTCAAGTATTGCATTGCTCTTGCAGTACAAAAGTTTTGGAAGAATCCTCCCAGGGCCAAGGCATATGTTGAGGAGAAGACCAAGTCTAGCTATGGAAAGAAGGGACCCAAAAGGTGAGAGCTTGTTTCAATTGTCAAGACAAGTATCACTTTGTTGCCGAATGCCCTTTCGAGAATAGGGAACACCATGGAGGGAATGTTGTCCTCAAGGATAAATCAAAGGCTCCCAACAAGAAACCTCAATTCAAGAAGAAGCCTTTCAACAAGAAGCCATCGTCTAGATATGTGCTTGTGACTCAAGAAGAGTATGACACCGGTGATGATGAAGAAGAAGAAACCAAAAGTGAAGTGGCCGCTATTTCTATTGAATATTCATCATCTTCGTCTCTCTTTTAATACCCCAACGAGAATCTTCCTCAACCCTCCGCCAAGTGCTTCATGGCTAAGGCCACGGATGTATCATCTCCTTCTTCCACTAAACTTGCTAGTTCTAGTGTTGAAGATGAAATTGCCTCCTTGAAAATGTATATGAATAACTTGCAAGGGTAGAACAAAAAGTATTTCACCCTTCTCATTATTTGATTGGGAGAGGCCCAAGAGGCTCTTGAGAAGAAATGTGAAACCGAGAGGAATGATTGCTTTGAGGAAGGTTCCCTCTCTAATGCTCTTGAGGAGGAACATGAGCTTCAAGTATCTCTTGGGGAGAGACTTGAATCTATTGAGAGTAACATAATGAGTCAATTTCTATGATCACTAAAGAACATGACCATGCTATTGATAAGTTCAAGAGAACTAAAAAGAAGAAGGTTGATTTTGGTGTTGGTCATGAAAAACTAACCGGGAAGTTAGAGAAGCTCACTAAGGCTCACAAGGCTTTGGAGAATGAACTCTCTACCCTCAACAAGTCTCGTGAACAACTTCAAACTCAACTTGATAAATTTAATATACCTAGTACTTATACTTATTCTTGTGATCATGCAAATATTATTGAGGAGAATTCTAGGTTGAAGGAAGAGCTAGCAAGAATCAAGGGCAAGGGCCCTAGGGTTGAGAAGGTTGTGTACTCTAAGCCACAAGTGGTTGCTCCTAGACCACAAGTTGGCAAGCAAGGTCTTGGCTATGTACCCAAGAGTAATAACAATAATAAGAAGAACAAGAACAAGGCGAAGCCCGCACAAGCAAAGAAGAACCTTGTGCGAGTGGTATTGTCATTGGGGACAACTCTACTCGTAGAAACTCCGCGGGAACTAACAATCCACACCATTTCCTATTTGTTGATTATTAGTGTGTTGTGCAAGCTAAATATGTTGGTCCTTTTGAGGGTTACATTTATTACTCTATTTGGGTTCCAAAGAACCGTGTTGCTAACATGAGAGGACCCTCCTCGGGTCCTAACTAAAGTCAATGATTCCTTGTAGGGCTATGCTTCCAGTGGTGCGAAATGGATACTTGATAGTGGGTATAAAAGTCATATGACGGGACGCAAAGAAATTGTGACGGAGTTGAAGCCAAATCTAAATCAAGCAACCGTCACTTATGAAGATAAGTCCAAGTATGAGGTAAGGGGTCTCGGCAAGGTGGTTGTATATCCTAATATCACCCTTGAAAATGTCATGCTTGTCGAATCCCTTGGTTTCAATTTGATTTTAGTCCGTGATTTAGGGAAGATGGGCTTTTCTTTCTTCATTGATCCTGACAAGGTGATCATCTTGTGGAGAAAGTCTCTTGATGTTGTTTACGTTCGGCATGTAAAAAATGAGTTTTATGTGGTGGACTTTTCGGAGTCCACCAATTCTCAAATGATGTGTCTCTTCGGTAAGGCCTGTAGGGAATATGCCCGAGAGGCAATAATAAAGTGTTTATTATGTTATTCCTTGTTTATGATAGATGTTTATTTCTCATGCTAGAATTGTATTAACCGGAAACGTTGATACATGTGTGATTAATAAACAAACCAACGTTCCTAGTGAAGCCTCTCTTTTAACTAGCCCGTTGATTAAACAGATGATCAAGGTTTCCTGATCATGAACATTGGATGTTGTTGATAACGGGGTCATGTCATTAGGAGAATGACATGATGAACTTAAACCCTAAACTAAGTATAACAATACGATCAAGTCATTTAGTTTTGTTGTTATGTCTTACATTCGGAGTAACATTATTCCTTAGACCATGAGATCATGTTAATCACTAATACCGAAAGAATACTTTGATGACATCAAACATCACACCGTAAAAGGGTGACTATAAAGGTGGCATTGGATATTCGTAAAGTATTGGTTGAAGCTCATGGATCGAGAATGGGATTTGTCCATCCAATATGACGGATAGATATACTCAGGGCCCTCTCGGTGATATCACATCAACACCGCTTGCAAGCAAGTGATTTGATCACTAGGATGTTATATCACGGGAACGAGAAAAGAGTACTTGTCGGATAACGAGATCGAACAAAGTATAGTGGATACCGATGATCGGATCTCGGACAAGTAATATATCGCGAGACAAAGGGAAATCGTTACGACGTTGAAAGGTTCACACGATCACGAGAGTCATCGTTGAATATATAGGAGTCATCACGGTTTTCCAGACCCCGCTGTTGATTATTGATCGGAGAGGAGTCTCGATCATGTCTATAATATTCACGAACCGTAGGGAGACACACTTAAGGTTCGATGAAGCGTTTAGAGAAGATACGGAATACCGAAGAATATTTTGGGCAGCTCCGGAATAGTTTCGGGGAAAATTGAAATAGTTCAAGGGGTTTTTCGTCGAACGGTTGTTAATAGAATTAACAAATGGTTCGAGGTGCTGCATGCAAATGTTTGTTAATGGAATTAACAAATATAAATAAAGAAATAAAAATGTTTTATTTATTTATTAAAGAAAAACCTTTGGATTTTCCAAGTGGGAAATTAAGGGAAATTTGAGTGGGTTTAAGTGGAGCTTCCACTCACATGAAGAGAGGAAGGGGTGGGGCACCCATGGCTGGCCGCACCCCCCCCTTGGGCTGCCTCCCCCTCCCCTATAAAAGGAGGGTGAGGGCTCTCTCTTCCCCACACACTTGCTCATACATTTTCCCTTCCATCCGCTGCTCCATTCCATGGTCTCCGGCTTGGCGAAGCCCTGACCGTGGGATTCTTCACCACCACCACGCCGTCGTGCTGCTGGAATTCCGGAGGGATCTTCCACTTCCGCAACCCGCTGGAACGAGGGAACGGAAGTCTTCATCGAGCTGAACGTGTGACCGATTACGGAGGTGCCGCCGGATTGCGGTGCTCTTCTTCTCGCTCGGGATCGGCGTGAGAACGACTACGCCAACCACGAGATCTTTTCTCGTACCACTTTGAGTCTTCGAGGGTATGTCATCTCAAGACTCTCTTTCTCCCCGTTGCCTTTCATCTCATAGATTAGATCTTGGCCATTTGGGTTTATCGCGTGTAGGAAAATTTTTGTTTTCTATGCTACGTTCCCCTTCAGTGGTATCAGAGCCGGATCTATGCGTAGATGAATTGTACGGGTAGAACACATAGGAGTATGTGGGCGTTGATGATCATGTTTTTGTCTCTTTGAGTATTTTATGATCTTAGTGGCATAGTAGGATGAAGCGGCCCGGACTAACTTTACATGTCCACGTACATGAGACTTGTTCCACAACTGACATGCAACTTGAATTGCATAAGTGGCTTGCGGGTGTCGGTTTCTCCTACTATAGTTAAGATCTAATCTACAAAGGGTTGTTCAAAAATATATTTTATCAACGTTGTGGTTTTTTGTACGTAGATATGAACGGTTCTATCCTCGTAAGCCCAAAGCCACGTAAAATATGCAAAAATAAATTAGAGGCGTCTAACTTGTTTTTGCAGGGCATGTGATGTGATATGGTCAATGTTACAAACGTTATGTATGAGATGATATCTTTTGTAAATTATTGACATACCGGCTGGAGCCATATGGTTGTCTTATTTTATGGCCTGCGTGCTGTATGTCATATCCATGTGATATGTTGTAATGGACAATCAAGATGGAGGTGCCACGGACCTTGGTGCCACGCCGGTAGGATGATGGAGATCATACCATGATGCACAAGATGGAGATCAAGTGCAAGAAGGACCATATCATATCACATTATCCATGCATGTGATGTTTATCCTTTTATGCATCTTATTTTGCTTAGATCGCGACGGTAGCATTATAAGATGATCCCTCTCACTTAATATCAAGATAATAATGTGTTCTTCCTTAAGTATGCACCGTTAAGAAAGTTCGTCGTTTCGAGACACCACGTGATGATCGGGTGTGATAGACTCAACGTTCGCATACAACGGGTGTTTTCAAGCCTAGCATGTACAGACATGGCCTTGAAACACATGCAATACAATGGTTCTACTTGGCGAGCCTAGCATGTACAGACATGGCCTCGGAACACGTAACCGAAAGGTAAAGCATGAGTCATATGAATGATATGATGAACATGTTGATGTTCGCCTTTGCAACTACACCGTCTCACGTGATGATCGGTTTCGGTGTAGTGAATTTGGTTCGTGTAATCACTAAAGACAACTAAGAGGGATGTTGTTTTTGAGTGGGAGTTCATGGGATAATTTTAGAATTAACTTGAACTTAATTTATCATAAACATAGTCTAAATAGTCTTTGCAAATATGTTGTAGATCATGGCACCACCTACCTTCAATTTCAATATGTTCATGGAGAAAGAGAAATTAGCGAACAATGGTAGCAACTTTACCAACTGGGCACTTAACCTGAGGATTCTCCTCACCGCTTGCAAGAAGCTCTATGTGCTTGATGCACCTCTAGGTGACCAACCCGCTGATGATGCTTCTGATGAGGATAAAAATGTTTATCTGACTCAACAAGAAGACCACAGTATAGTTCACTGCGGCATCCTCTATGGATTAGAGCCAGAGCTGCGAAAACGTTTCGAGAACAGCACTGCTTATGCCACAATGGGAGAATTGAAAATGATTTTCGATACCCATGCCGCAGTTGAGAGTTATGACGCTTCAGAAAAGTTCTTTAGCTGCATGATGGAAGAGAACAGCTCCGTTAGTGAGCACGTACTCAAAATGTCTGCGTACGCTGATAAGCTCATAGCCTTGGGAATATCGATTCCCATTGAGCTAGGGATACATCGTGTTCTCCAATCTCTGCCACCTAGTTACAAGAACTTCGTGATGAACTATAATATGCAGAGCATGAAGAAGTCTCTTCCTGAGCTTCTCTCGATGCTTAAAACTGCTGAAGTGGAGATCAAGAAAGAACATCAAGTGTTGATGATCAATAAGACCACTAGTTTCAAGAAAGGCAAGAAAGGCAAGCCAAGGGTAAACTTCAAGAAGGGTGGCAAATCTGTTGCTACTGCTGAGAAGAGAAACAGGCATGGCCCTAAGTCTGAGACTGAGTGTTTCTATTGCAAGGGTACTGGCCACTGGAAGCGCAATTGCCCCAAGTATCTGGCAGATAAGAAGGCCGGCAAAGTGAACAAAGGTATATATGATATACTTGTTATTGATGTGTACCTTACTAGTACTCGCAGTAGCACCTGGGTATTTGATACTGGTTCGGTTGCTCACATATGTAACTCGAAACAGGAGCTGCAGAACAAGCGACCACTAGCAAAGGATGAGGTGATGATGCGCGTCGGCAATGGATCAAGAGTTGATGTGATCGCCGTCGGGACGCTACCTCTACGTCTACCATCGGGATTAGTTATAAACCTAAATAAATGTTATTTGGTGCCCGCATTAAGCATGAATATCGTTTCTGGATCTTGCTTAATGCGGGACGGTTATTCCTTTAAGTCCGAGAACAATGGTTGTTCGATTTATATGAATAATATCTTTTATGGTCATGCACCTGAGAAGAATGGTTTATTTCTTTTGAATCTTGATAATGTTGATACACATATTCATAATGTGAATGCCAAAAGAATTAAGTTAAATGATGATATTGCTACTTATTTGTGGCATTGCCGCTTAGGTCATATTGGTGTTAAACGCATGAAGAAGCTCCATTCTGATGGACTCTTAGAATCACTTGATTATGAATCATTTGAAACATGTGAACCATGCCTTATGGGCAAGATGACTAGAACCCCGTTTTTTGGATCTATGGAACGGGCGACAGACTTACTGGAAATCATACATACTGATGTATGTGGACCAATGAGTGTATCGGCGCGCGGTGGATATCGTTATTTTGTCACTTTCACAGATGATTTGAGTAGATATGGGTATATTTACTTAATGAAACACAAATCTGAAACGTTTGAAAAGTTCAAAGAATTTCAGTGTGAAGTTGAAAATCATCGTAACAGAAAGATTAAATTTCTACGATCTGATCGTGGAGGTGAATATCTAAGTTACGAGTTTGGCATGCATATGAAACAATGTGGAATAGTTTCACAACTCACACCTGCCGGAACACCACAGCGAAATGGTGTTTCCGAACGTCGTAATCGTACTTTATTAGATATGGTTCGGTCTATGATGTCTCTTACAGATTTGCCACTATCGTTTTGGGGTTATGCACTAGAGACCGCTGCATTCACTTTAAATAGGGCACCATCTAAATCCGTTGAAACGACACCGTATGAATTATGGTTTGGAAACAAACCTAAGCTGTCATTTCTAAAAGTTTGGGGATGCGATGTTTATGTGAAGAAGCTTCAACCTGATAAACTCGAACCCAAAGCGGAAAAATGCGTCTTCATAGGATACCCTAAAGAAACAATAGGGTACACCTTCTATCACAGATCCGAAGGCAAGATTTTTGTTGCCAAGAATGGATCCTTTTTGGAGAAGGAGTTTCTCTCGAAAGGTGTGAATAGTAGGAAGGTAGAACTCGACGAGGTTATTGAACCTTCTCTTCTTGGAATGGCGAGTAGCGCAGCACCGGAAGTTGTTCCGGGGCCGACCCCGTCAGATGAAGAGAGAGTTAATGATCAAGATCATGAAACTCCAATAGAGGAAACTACCGCACCTCGCAGGTCAACTAGGGAGCGTGCAGCTCCTGAACTATACGGAGATCCCGTATTAAACTTCATGGTAGATGGAGGTGATGACCCTGCGACATATGAGGAAGCGATGATGAGCCCAGATTCCAACAAATGGCTTGAAGCCATGAAATCCGAAATAGGATCCATGTACGAAAACCAAGTTTGGACTTTGGTGGATTTACCCAATGACCGCAAGGCCGTTGAGAACAAATGGATCTTTAAAAAGAAAACTGATGCTGATGGTAATGTGACCGTCTATAAAGCTCGACTTGTCGCAAAAGGTTTCCGACAAATTCAAGGAGTTGACTATGATGAGACTTTCTCACCAGTAGCGATGCTTAAGTCAGTTAGGATTATGTTAGCAGTTGCTGCATTTTTCGATTATGAAATATGGCAGATGGATGTCAAAACGGCGTTCCTTAATGGTGACATTGAGGAAGAGTTGTATATGATGCAACCCAAAGGTTTTGTTGATCCTAAGGATGCTGACAAGGTGTGTAAGCTTCAACGTTCCATTTATGGACTGAAGCAAGCATCCCGAAGTTGGAACCTCCGTTTTGATAAGGTGATCAAAGGTTTTGGATTTGTCCAAACATACGGAGAAGCTTGTATTTACAAGAAAGTGAGTGGGAGCTCTGTAGCATTTCTGGTACTATATGTGGATGACATATTGTTGATTGGAAATGATATAGAACTTTTAGAAAGCGTAAAAGGTTATTTGAACAAGAGTTTTTCGATGAAAGACCTCGGTGAAGCAGCTTATATATTGGGCATCAAAATCTACAGGGATAGATCAAGACGCTTAATTGGACTTTCGCAAAGTACATACCTTGACAAGATTTTGAAGAAGTTCAGAATGGAAGATAGTAGGAAAGGGTTCCTACCTATGTTGCAAGGCAAGACGTTGAGTAAGACTCAATGTCCAGCTACAGCAGAAGATAGAGAAAAGATGGATAAGACTCCCTATGCTTCAGCCATAGGTTCTATCATGTATGCTATGCTATGTACAAGACCGGATGTGGCACATGCTATTAGTTTGACTAGTAGGTACCAATCCAATCCAGGTTTGGAACACTGGACTGCGGTCAAGAATATCCTAAAGTACTTAAGAAGAACTAAGGACATGTTTCTCGTATATGGCGGTGAAGAAGAGCTCGTCGCAAGATGTTACGTCGATGCTAGCTTCGACACTGATCCGGATGACTCTAAGTCTCAGTCCGGGTACGTATTTATTATGAATGGAGGAGCTGTAAGCTGGAGGAGTTCCAAGCAATCCGTGGTGGCGGGATCATCAACAGAAGCGGAATATGTTGCTGCCTCGGAGGCAACACAGGAAGCAGTTTGGATGAAGGAGTTCATATCCGAACTAGGCGTGGTTCCAAGTGCGTTGGATCCAATGGTTGTCTATTGTGACAACAATGGTGCCATAGCCAATGCTAAGGAACCAAGGTCTCACAAGAATTCCAAGCATATCAAGCGTCGTTTTCATTCCATCCGTGAGCATGTCGCAGATGGGGATGTGAAGATTTGCAAAGTACATACAGATCTGAATGTGGCAGATCCATTGACTAAAACTCTCTCAAGGACAAAACATGATCAACACCAGAACTCCATGGGTGTTAGATTCATCACTATGTAATATAGATTATTGCCCCTAGTGCAAGTGGGAGACTGTAGGGAATATGCCCGAGAGGCAATAATAAAGTGTTTATTATGTTATTCCTTGTTTATGATAGATGTTTATTTCTCATGCTAGAATTGTATTAACCGGAAACGTTGATACATGTGTGATTAATAAACAAACCAACGTTCCTAGTGAAGCCTCTCTTTTAACTAGCCCGTTGATTAAACAGATGATCAAGGTTTCCTGATCATGAACATTGGATGTTGTTGATAACGGGGTCATGTCATTAGGAGAATGACATGATGAACTTAAACCCTAAACTAAGTATAACAATACGATCAAGTCATTTAGTTTTGTTGTTATGTCTTACATTCGGAGTAACATTATTCCTTAGACCATGAGATCATGTTAATCACTAATACCGAAAGAATACTTTGATGACATCAAACATCACACCGTAAAAGGGTGACTATAAAGGTGGCATTGGATATTCGGAAAGTATTGGTTGAAGCTCATGGATCGAGAATGGGATTTGTCCATCCAATATGACGGATAGATATACTCAGGGCCCTCTCGGTGATATCACATCAACACCGCTTGCAAGCAAGTGATTTGATCACTAGGATGTTATATCACGGGAACGAGAAA
Source organism: Alopecurus myosuroides (assembly GCA_028641055.1). Classification (NCBI taxonomy): domain Eukaryota; kingdom Viridiplantae; phylum Streptophyta; class Magnoliopsida; order Poales; family Poaceae; genus Alopecurus; species Alopecurus myosuroides. Next base: position 180,553,510 of record CM054062.1, read on the forward strand.
AGAGTACTTGTCGGATAACGAGATCGAACAAAGTATAGTGGATACCGATGATCGGATCTCGGACAAGTAATATATCGCGAGACAAAGGGAAATCGTTACGACGTTGAAAGGTTCACACGATCACGAGAGTCATCGTTGAATATATAGGAGTCATCACGGTTTTCCAGACCCCGCTGTTGATTATTGATCGGAGAGGAGTCTCGATCATGTCTATAATATTCACGAACCGTAGGGAGACACACTTAAGGTTCGATGAAGCGTTTAGAGAAGATACGGAATACCGAAGAATATTTTGGGCAGCTCCGGAATAGTTTCGGGGAAAATTGAAATAGTTCAAGGGGTTTTTCGTCGAACGGTTGTTAATAGAATTAACAAATGGTTCGAGGTGCTGCATGCAAATGTTTGTTAATGGAATTAACAAATATAAATAAAGAAATAAAAATGTTTTATTTATTTATTAAAGAAAAACCTTTGGATTTTCCAAGTGGGAAATTAAGGGAAATTTGAGTGGGTTTGAGTGGAGCTTCCACTCACATGAAGAGAGGAAGGGGTGGGGGCACCCATGGCTGGCCGCACCCCCCCTTGGGCTGCCTCCCCCTCCCCTATAAAAGGAGGGTGAGGGCTCTCTCTTCCCCACACACTTGCTCATACATTTTCCCTTCCATCCGCTGCTCCATTCCATGGTCTCCGGCTTGGCGAAGCCCTGACCGTGGGATTCTTCACCACCACCACGCCGTCGTGCTGCTGGAATTCCGGAGGGATCTTCCACTTCCGCAACCCGCTGGAACGAGGGAACGGAAGTCTTCATCGAGCTGAACGTGTGACCGATTACGGAGGTGCCGCCGGATTGCGGTGCTCTTCTTCTCGCTCGGGATCGGCGTGAGAACGACTACGCCAACCACGAGATCTTTTCTCGTACCACTTTGAGTCTTCGAGGGTATGTCATCTCAAGACTCTTTTTCTCCCCGTTGCCTTTCATCTCATAGATTAGATCTTGGCCATTTGGGTTTATCGCGTGTAGGAAAATTTTTGTTTTCTATGCTACGTTCCCCTTCAAGGCCGACGTGGGGTGGTTGTGGCATCGCCACTTGTACCATGTCAACATGAGAACTTTCCAAAGTCTCCACAAGGGTGGTCACATCCTCGGACTAAAATAAAATGTTTCATTTGCCAAAAATCGTGTGTGTAGGGCTTGTGTTGAAGGAAAGATGCACGACATCGACCATAAAGCCAATACTATCATTTCATCAAAGAGGATATTGGAGCTCCTCCATGTTGATGTCTTTGGTGCCGTGCCTAAGGCAAGTCTTGGAGGCAAGAAGTATTGCTCGGTTATAGTGGATGACTATTCAAGATACACTTGGGTATATTTCTTCAAGTCGAAGAGTGAGACCCAACAAACCGTCATCGACTTCTCCAATCAAGTGCAACATCAACACAATCTACCTATCTTGGCCATTCAGAGTGAGACCCAACAAACCGTCATCGACTTCTCCAATCAAGTGCAACATCAACACAATCTTCCTATCTTGGCCATTCAGAGTGATAATGGCTCCAAGTTCAAGAACTACACCCTTAATGAGTTCCTGAGTGAAAAGGGTATTCGTCATCAATATTCCGCTGTGTATACCCCCTCAACATAATGGTGTAGCTGAGAGGAAGAACCGGACTTTATTGGATATGGCTAGGACCATGTTGGCGGAGTTTAACTCTCCCCAATATCTTTGGGCCAAAGCCATCTCCACCGCTTGTCATTAGTCAAAACGGCTCTACATTCGCAAGGGCTTAGTAAAGACTCCATATGAGATCCTCACCGGCAACAAACCCAACATATCCTACTTCCGTGTCTTCGGTTGTAAGTGTTTCTATTTGATCAAGGGTGTTCGTTTGTCTAAATTTCAAGCTAAAACTTTTGAGGGTACATTTGCTGGTTATGGTGCCGAATCCTCCACTTATAATATTTTACAAGGCCTCACGGGTTGGCATTGAGTCTTCTAGTGTGTTTTTTCAAAGAAAATGATGGCTCCCAAGTTGGGCAATTTCGTGTTTTCGATGTAGATTTTGAAATGCGTCAAGAAGCCATAGGAAGGATGGGTGTGGGTTTCTTCCGCCCCATCGAGGGACACCTTGTGACGACTAGAAAAGAACTATGCTCTACTCAAGTGGAGCCTTCGTCTACATTGGAAGATCAAGCCCAAGGAGCAAGTGCACAAGTAGAAAACGGGCCTTAGTCCTGGGCCGTAAGGGGCTCTAGGCCCGGATGGCCATCCGGGACTAGAGGCCCCCCCTTGGTCCCGCCGGCCCACGAACCGGGACTAGAGGGCAGCCCACGGGGAGCTCCCGGAGCGCTCTCGGGGCAGGACTTTTAGTCCCGGTGGTATTACTACCCGGGGCTCGACTTTTTTTTCTTCCGATTTTCCTTTTCATTTAGTCTCTATTATTTTTATCTCTAATAATTCTCCCTTAATCTCAATTATTTTTAACTCTGATCACTCTTCTTTCACTCTGAACTGACACTTCCCAGGAGTTCACCTATCCTCAGACTACTCCACTCTCAGCACGCTTAACTTCTGGGTCCTTCACTCTCAGCTTCCAAGAATCAAATATTGTTTTACTGACAATATTATGGTGTCAATCATGTTAACCTTTGAGATATGATACCGTACATCTTTATTTTCTGAATCCAAAAATTATTTAGTTAAACATAAATAAATAAGTAATAATAGTCTTGAATTAAAATAATAATTAATTAATTTAAATAATAGTTCATTAATGAATTTAAATAATAATTAATTAATTTAAATACTAATTATTTACTCCAAATTCTTGGTCATTTCAACATATTATATTATCTTTAGATAGATATTTTTTTCTCTTACTCCGAAATTTCATGACATATATATACATCAATTGCTTAATTAAGCGCGCACTGATCGATCATGCATATATATATATATATAATTAAACAAGAACATTTAAAATAGATATATATATAATTACACAAGGACAAGTACATATGTCTTCTAGGGATAGAATATATATATATATATATCACACACTAAGCAATACATAATATGCATATATAGGCCGTCACGAGGGCTCCCATCTACACGGACTGCTCGTCCTCTGAATCGTCCCAAACAGTAGGAGACGGGGGGTGGGGGGGCAAGGTGACGCTGCCCGTAGCTGAAAACACTGATGATACGATACAACTCGTAGGAAAGGTACCCATCGACAACTGCGTACTCAATGTTGATATGTTCAAGTCGGCACTTCTCCCAATAACTGTGCCTCGAACTAGGGAATTTTTTCTTCATGGTATCGTACTTCTCATCGATCAACGCGGTAGCCATAGCAGCCATTCCAGTCACCGGATAATCAACCTGGAAAAGGTCCTAGATATCAATATGGCATTGAGATGGTATCTCAATATGCCACGTGTTTCACATCTTCACCTTGTCATTCCTTTTGTCAACACGTATGCCGCTGTTGACAAGGAAATCCATCAGTTCTGGACAATGCTTGTCACTACTGCAAAAGAAAAATAGAACAAATGTTAAACAAATAATGTTATATATGCAACAACAAATTGGATCAAATGTTATGCAACAAGTATAAGTTTCAATGCAACAAAGTATAAGTTTCAATGCAACAAGTATATTATTGTTTAAATGCAACAAAAGTATATTGTTTCAATGAAACAAATTTATTCTTTCCAATGAAACATTGCTATATGAATATATTGCTTTTAATTCCTATGCAATTTCGGCCATCCAATACATTATTGCTACATATGAATACAAATGGAATTTTCCAATACACATTGCTATATGGATACACATGAATTTCCAATACACATTGCTATATATATATATATATGAATGTACGCATGGATATATATATATATATATATATATTTTGCTTTCTATGGAATTTCGGACAATATATATATTATTGCTATATGAATACAAACGGAATTTCCAATACACATTACTATATATGAATACACATGGATACACACACGTACATGTTGCTATCCTATACAGTTTCCGATCCAATCAAAATAAGATCAAGGAAAAGCATGGGAAAAGAGAAAGAGAGGAGAAGATCGATCAGATTGCTTACCTTGACCATTGGAAGAGAAATACACGCCTCTTGTGAGCAATTTGGATGAGAGCCATGTCCTTTTGATCGGCCAGTGTACTCAAGATCAAGGCCTAGAAAACCCCTGCCATCCTCGCGAAGCCATTTCTTCATGAGGTCAAGATAGGCCGGAACCCTCCTACTCTCGTTGGTGTATGCGACATCAAGTTTCCGACCATGTGTGTCCACGTCCATAATCTCTAGTCCCATGGTGGAGAATGTGGAAGAATGCACAGAGCAGAGCAAGGAGGGAGAAGAGAGTCGCTCGGTACTGTAGCAATGGCGAGTTTCTCTGTTTTTAAGCCTCCCCGTGGATCAAATTCCATAGCACGCGGGAGACAAACGGTTTGGTCATTTAGTCCCGCATTGTAACACGAGCCGGGACCAAAAGTCCTCTGGCAACCATTCGCGTCGCCTCGCAGACTCCTGCTCAAACGACTCTATTTTGGGAGGGGCTATAAATACCCCTCCTCTTCCACCTTGAGCTCTAGTTCGTCCAAGTCATTAATGTGCATTTATTGAGCTCACCAAATCTTAGATCTCTCCCATTTCCTCCACCCAAACTCTTTGATTTTGGGAGGATCGAAGGAGAAGACCCGTATCTACATCTTCACCAAGCCTTTCTTCATTTCCTCCTCATTCACTTGATGGATTTGAGTCTAGGGTTTCCATTGTGTGGAGAAACTAGACCTCTTTCTACACTTTGTGATTCTTTGTGTTGTGAGCCCCCAATTTGGTTGTGGGTGTGTGCCCCAAGCTTGTTGTAAAGGATTCGATTCCCGCCTCAAAGGGGATCAATAGTGGAAGGTGGACTAGGCCTTTGTGGCGTTGTTCATCGGAGAAAAGGGTGAGGCCTTTTTGGCGTTGAGTAGGCCTTTGTGGCAAAACTCACACCCCTCCGACGAGACGAACTCCATTAACAAAGAGGAACTCGAGAATACATCGTGTCTCCACGTGCTTCCTATCGGTTACGTCGTTCCCTTCTCCTTTACTTGTGCTTGTATTGTGTTTATCATTGTTCTTGTCATATAATTAAATTCACCGTAGTTGCATTATCTAGAGAAATTACCTTTGTGTCAAGCCTAATCTTGAAGAAAAATTAAAATTGGTCGTAGCACCTATTCACCCCCCCTCTAGGTGCCCATACTATCCGTTCAATTGGTATTAGAGCATCGGCTCTTATTTTTGGGCTTAACCGCCTAAGACTTTAGTATGGTAGATTATACGGGAGTCACCGGTCCTGCGGCACAAGTCACTATGGATGATCTCAAGGAATTGCAAAGTTCCTTGACCTCATCCATGGAGGGCAAAATTGATGAGTTGCGAACTCTCATGTTGAAACTCATGAAAGCTGTAATGTCCCAGCGTTTAGGAACTCAGGGGGGTAGAAAAGTAATATGTGCATCTGCATGCATGTGTTTGCAAAACCCGAATAATTTTTTCGCAAAACTAAAACCCTCGAGTGATCGAGGTTCCATCGTCATCCTGATGTAGAGAGTAGAGTCGATACTGGAAGAGGGTGGAATTTCGACATGAACTTTAGGCGATATTTGAATTGAGGGATTCAATTTGAATTCTTTAAATATAAGGTTGTATGAATTTTAATTTTAATTCAAACTGGTTGATAAGAAATTAATATTATTATTAATTCATTTGAAACACTTAAAATATAATAATTATCATACAATTCTAATTAAATAGAGAATTAGAAAAAGATTGAATTTTATTGATTAATCACAATGATACAAAGTCATTGCAATAGATTATTACAAAGGAATTGATACAAAATTGAATTTCCTAAACTAATCCCTACTATCTAATCTAATCTGCCTGTCATCTTCTGAACCTGCAAAACAAACAAAAAAATAAACAGAGGGGTGAGTGGGGAATTAATACCTCAAGACTGGAAGTGAGTTGCATTGCTAAACTCATCACTGGGTTAATTAAAATTAAGTAGTATCTCTTCAGTTCAGTTTAGCCTCAGACCAGCATCATAGGCACATCTCAGGAAATACAACTGGCAGGTGAAAACAAATGTAACTGTTGTATAATACCAACCGCAACACAAGAAAAGATCTCAGCCGCAGGGAAGCAGGCATAAAGCACACTCACAGGTAAGCTTTTGTGCTGTCACTACAGCAGGAGATAGATAAATAGCACAACAGCCAGGAGGGGTAAGTCAGCAACAACATTTTCCCCTATTTCTGCTCGAGCTACTCAGCTCCAGCAAAGAACAGCAAGAACAACAAGCACTTAATAATCCACCACAATTAATCCCACCAATAGAACTGAATAAGATTGGAGATCCAACAAGGTATCAACAAGGCCAAGCTAGAAGTGAAGCAAGGACTCAAAGATGTCCACAAGGCCAAGTCTTAAGAGGAGGAGCAGGGCTGATAGCAAGCAAATCACAAGCACACAAATCCACCAACCTCAGTACCTCACCTAAGGTGAATCTCTATACACCATCCAGCAAACAAATTGTTGGATTATGCACAGAGGGGTTGGGGAATGTTTTCCCTCAGTCCATCATAGAGATGCTACGCTATTAACATCCTAGGGGCTTAATTAAAATCAAGTTAACATATGTTCTTATAAAGGAAGGGGCCCCAGGCTTTGCATCTTTGGCCTGGGGCAAATCAATCAAGCAAATATGAATCTGTTCCTATCAGTTAGATGCTTAGGGGCAATAAGCTCAAGCTAGCATATGTTCTTATCAGATCTATTAGCTATCAACATCATAGATATTTAGCAAATGGACTAAAGATAGGTTCTCACCACACAAACATTTCCACATCAGTTCTTGGGCACCAAAACCCTAAGATTAGGTACCTCAACACAACAAAAGAAGAAATGTTTCATTGAAACACACAGAGGGCTTGGTGGCACATCCTCTGAACCATAAGGTTCAGAGTAGCACCCACCAGCAAGTACACAGAGATAGCCAATAAGGATTTCCACATCTCTATAGCACACACAGGGTTGTGTTATGCTATGAATCAAACAGAGATAGAGCTACAGCAGCACAAGCATCTGGGAAAATCCCTAGAGAGATTTCACATATCACAGGAGACAACCTTCTGAATCAAATAGGCCACAGAGATAAAAATTATCTGGCTAGCAACCTCTAAGATAATCCACACACTGGGAGAATTTCTCCAATATCCAGCAAGGAACAACATATGCATCACGAGCACCAGAGGCATCACAGATATAGCACCAAGCATGGCATGAACTCAGGATGGAAGGCCTGGTTCTAGAGCATGGGGATGAGTGAGAGAGAGTGGACAGAGTTAGGAGAGGAAGAGAGAAGGTCAATGAGATCTTACAGGTGACCACCATCGTGGTGGCCACAGCCAGGCGGTGGAGCGCAGCCGTGGGCAGTGGAGTGGCCGTAGTTGCTCCCAGGAGCCATCCCAACGGCGCCACGCCTCCGCAGTGAAAGCAGCAACGCGTCAAGAGGGCGACAACAGCAGCACACTAGGCCAGGCCGAGTGTCCAGGTTACCAAAAAAATTCGGGTCGGGTTATTCGGGTTTTTGAAAATTCGGGTTCTGAAAAATGACACCCAAAATTTAGCCAAAATAATTAGAACCCGGCAATTCGGGTACCCGATAATTTGGGTTCGGGTTCGAGTTTTCCCAATTGAACCGAATAGGAGCATCACTTAAAAAAATTCCTCAATGCATCAGAGTCGTAGCTACTAGAGGAGGACTTAGGCAGATCGATCGGCACGACGCTGCACTCGTACACGCAATATAGGGATCCCACTAGAGTAGCACTGCATGACATTATGTTGTTCACTCCAGGGAGGCGGCAGGCGATGCGCTGTACCACAGTATGCCGTCAAGGTAGACGACGGGCGCTGTGTTGCGCTGTACCATAGCATGTCATCAAGGTAGGCGGCGGGCGCTGCATATCACCACAACACGTCAGCGAGGTAGGCGGCGGGAGGCGGCCGGCACGATGTAGCTCCTTGTCATCTCAGGCTATGGCGGGTGCAGGGGAATGCATGGAAGGCGACCTCGTGCCCGCGGCGGCCAGGTAAGGGTCTCGGTCCGTCGTGGCCTGTTCGTGTGCATAAAGTTGAGCGATTGAGGCTTCGAGGCTTGCGGTCAATGATGCGTTCTTGGGCTGTGTGGGAGTTTAATTCACGTTGGTGGGCTATGCGGGAGTTTAATTTATAGTATTGGGCTAAAATTATTTATCTACTTCGGGTTATTCGGGATGTTCGGGTTGTAGAAGTATAAACCCGAATTTCCCATATAAAATTCGGGTTTTTAGAATTGACACCCGAATAGGTGTTCGGGTTCGGGCTATTCGGGTTCGGGTTCGGGATTTTCGGGTTCGGGCTTCGGGTTTTATGCCCAGCGTGAACACCAGGAGCAGTCCGGAGCAGCCGCGAGCAGCCAGGAGTCGCCGGAGGGGAGCAGAGGGCCGCGGGTACCGAAACCCTAGAACTAGGGTTATGGTGCGCACGGTCGCCTCCGCGACAGCAACCCAGATCGAAGGGGAGGAGGTGAGGGAGTCGACGAAGGCGCGTCGTTTGAGCCCAGGCGCAGCGGCGAAGTCGGCCGGAACCGGCCGGAAGAATTCAGCGACAGCGGCGGCGACTCAGTCGCTAGGGGAGTCGTGAGAGCCACGAGAGGGAGCGAGAGGGTGCGGGTGCGGGTTCGAGTGGGACTCGGGCTCGGGTTGTCTCCCGAGTTGGTTGGACTCAACCCTGCTGGGCAGGCCCACCAGTCAGTCCTAAGGGGCTAAATGGACTTTTGACCATTTTAGCAAAGAAATAAATGAAAATAAAATTTAATAATTAAAAATTACAGAAATTAGAAAAAAATCATAATTAAATAAATACAATTTTAAATACAACACTCAATCACTTTAATAATGTAAACTAATTAAATAATACGTATTATATTAATTTTATACTTTTTAAAAATAATTATGTTAACCAAAAATTAATAAAATAATAATAAATAAACAATAATAATATAATTCTTTGTTCTTTATTCATAAAACTTAACTTATATAATTTTTTATACTCAATTATGATTAAAATTTATTATTCTCTTATTTGTAAAAAATTATTAACACAACTAAATTAAGTAAAAATAAAATAAAATAATAATAAACATAATAAAATAATTCTAAAATAATTAAATACCACAATAACTTGGATAATTAAATCAATTAGAAGGAAAATTCATGCATGACATTATTATGCATAATAGCATTATTTGCTTATTTAAACATTGTCCTTACCAGACAATGATGGTATTTTGTAGAACAAGGAAGCCAGCAGTTCACCAAGCATCAGACTCCACTACCTATCTGTATCAAGGCAAGTTCATCATTTGCTCATGTCCTCTGAAATATTTCTTAACAACTATTTTCAAAACCTTGTCGTAATACCACCTATGCTCAAAAGAATGCATGGACCTATTCGAGTGGTAGTGTTCTGTTTGGTGGGCGGATGGAACCATGGTAAGATAAATAGGTCAAAGGAAGGTTCCATATGCATGGGAAAGTATTACCTAGGAGTTAACAACAAATGCCATCAGGATTCTTGCACCGTAAATACCGTGTTAACCATGGGTCTTGCGCCATAAATATCGCGTTAACCATGGGAAAGTAAGTGAGCTTTGATCTTTTCTCGTTCCTATGTCAACGGACTGCCAGAGACGTATGCTGTAGGTCTTGCGGGACTACATGCACATGGGTGGGAGCCCTTAGGTCCCACGGACTTTGAGGTCTATGAGTGTCTACCAGGGACGCCTAGATCTCTATCGTGAGGGGTAGAATCAGGGGTTCAACCTGTTGGCAGAAATGAGTGTGCATGCGTTGTGCAGAGAAGCATGGTTTCGCTTGGATCAACAACCGGGCCCCACACCTATGTGGGCGTGGACAGGATCGCGCGCCTGGTTGTGCAACATGGTCTTGATCGCCTATGGGTAAAGTAACGCACCTCTACAGAGTGTAAAAGGATGTGGCATGTTACCCCCTGTTCCGGGAAGGAACTGCGAATGCCGCAGGAAAGGCAACTCCATGAAGTTCTAATCCTATGAATGCTAGCGGGCATAGTTTTCAGTATTAAAAGCAACCTCTTGAAGAAAGATTTACAAAAACTTACATTAGTATAGACTCTTTAGAGTCGAGGATTGTGGATAGTGCATCATCTACCCACCTTAATTAATGAACTTGTTGAGTGACAGTCGTTACTCATTCGTTCCTATTTGACCCCTACTTAGGCTATGAGAACCTCGAGGAGGCATCATTCAACATCCTCGGAGGCCAAGAAGACATCTACTATGAGGAGCAAGATCTCTCTGGAGGAGAGGAAGGGGTGGATTAAACCATCCAGTATGGAGCTGACCCATACGGGGCTGAGTATGACTAGGTTTAGCCTGGTCTAGAAACCAATACCTAAGCATGGTCGAATCAAGAAGCCTTAAACTTGTATAGTAGGCTGTTGAGTTCCCGTGTATGCACCTATGTTGTTTCATCGTCAATAATGAGATGACCTCAAAATGAGATCATTCTCTTCTCAGCACACTATGTTTTGTAATATATGTTTGTATGACAATCAAGTCCCGCAATGTTTCTGCTGTACCACCCTAAGGGATGTAATATTTGTGGAACGGTGTTTTGTGAGTGTTATGTCAACGACTTGCGTACTACAATATGCAGTGGCATGCTAGGTCACCGCAAAAGTCAAGGAACCGGAGACATCCACTTCATCTCCTCCGGATGAAAATCCGAAGGGTGCCAAGAATGGGGAAAATGCTGAACCACATAAAGATGCTTCCGCTAAGAACTCCACTGATAAGGGTACGGAAGGAAAAATAGATTACGCCTCCATTGAGGGGTACTACTATCCTGATCCTCCCGTCCCACATCCTCATATAATTCCTAGAGGAGAACCTCCTAAACTTGTTGCACGTTTTTTTGGTGATTGCAATATTAAATGAAAACTCACTTAAATTCTTCTTGTATTGAGCTTTGGAGGGTCACTCGAGATGGATACATGCCACATGATCCCAAGAACTTGGAAATAAGATAAGTCGTAGATTTTCAACTCAACTACACCGCCTTGTCCATCATTCAACAAGCCGTGGGTCCCAACCACATGCATCATCTTCAACAATATTCCACTGCCAAAGAAACATGGGATGCTCTCGTCGTCATGTTTGTGGGCAATGATAGCATGCAAAGGAATAGGTATGATACCTTGAGCAATGAAGCCGAAGGATTCTGTAGCGTTCCCACATTTAAATAATGTAAGGACACCTATGTTATTGTGCTAGTCCCTGGATCATTTGCTAGCACCACAGTACAAAATGAAATATCATGCAAATGCATCAAATTCTATTACATCGCTTAATCCAGTCTTTACAAAATAGTATTACAACTTGCATAGTCTTAGAAGACTAGCAGAAAACAAAGAAATACAGCGAAAAACATAGTACAACATTGAACCCATCTTCTTCATGTGCCACAGGCAAAACATGTTGGCGATAGTCTCGAGATCCTAAACGAAATCCTCACTCGTCTTCAGAAACATCTGCAATATGGAATATACAGCCACAAGGGAGTCAATACAATTTAATGTATTGGCAAGTAACACTATGGTGGATATAAATGACAAGACTATATCTACATGCATATTTGGCTTGGTGGAGTTTTGGCTAAGTTTGCATAAAGCAAGTTTTCTCCTATCACGTTTGTAAAACAACTTTTCTTTTCAAAGGGTGGCAACATTGGAATAAGATCCAAGCACCACAATATTGTTCACTTGGTCAAAATTTTACTTATTGAAAATGGTGATGTGATTCTTCCGTGCTTCCTTGTCCAGCTGCTCATAGTTTTCCATAACCGGGGACACGGCTAAGATCTTAGTTTGTAGACTCTGCAGAGCTTGTGCACTTTCACCTTCAGACTCAAATCAGCCCAAACATCCTATACACCCTGAGTGCATTAAGGAAAGGAGAAGATTAAGACGAGATCTTTCAGAAGCAAGAATTCAACCTAATGGCAAGACCCGTTCCACCTATATTTATGCTACATCTGCTTGTCAAGCCCAGGCTTAACCCTCGCAACTTAATTAATCAAGACAGAGCCCATATGACTAAAGGCTGCACTGGAAGCAATCCAAACTTGGGGAACATCATAATCACTTTGTTCCTGGGTGGCATTCCTCAAGTGAACAACCCCTCGGGGAGACACTCAACTCTCATCAGCCAAACAACCAAATCCACCCAGGTGGTTCATTGAAGTTGTTACTTAGAATTTTTCCACAACATCAAGTAAAAATCATTTTTCACATTGCATAGCATCTATCAAGTTCTAAGGCTATAAATAACAAGGATAAAAGGGATGGCTACACACTACTAGGATAATAGCATAGCATAATATAACTTAGTAAAATTTCCTATCAATGCATACTACTCAAAAATCAACTAATGCATATAGAAAATAATGGGTAGTTGATGATGTGTTACTTGCCTTGTTGAAGTTGGTGAAGATATCACACTCTCTTCACAAAGGATCGTTGCTCTCCGTACAATCTACTTATTGAAAACACAATAAAAAAATAAACAAACATGCTATCAAGCAAACATACAAGTGAAGAGATCATACAAAGCAATTAGATAGCCAAAGGAGTTTAACCTAGTTGGTTAGGACAAGGTCTAGGTTTGAGTTGAAAGATTCATTCTCTAATGGTCTCATACTTGTTAAGGAAATTCCAATGGTTTACTTGGGAAGGGCTAGGTTCAGTTTGATGTGATCTAACTTTATTATAACCATACTTGTCGAGGAAATTCCAAGAGTTCACTAAGAATAAACATATTACTTCTTCAACTAAAGTAATACATGCAAACACTTGGTCATATTCACCTTCAAAAATATTTGAGTGACTATGTTAGTATTTTCCATTGTGGTTAGGGTAGGTCTACTAACTTCATCATCAAAGGGAAAATATTACTAAGTCTTGGGTTTTCCATTTGGGTCAATGGTTGGACAAAAATAACTTGTTATTCTTCAACTTGTATGGATTGCTTCTAGACCTCATGTGATTGCCTTCTTGAAGATCATCATCATGCCATCTAAGTTGTTTCCTTCTTGGTGTGGTGCTTCTCTTGGTCTTGATAGTCTTCATGGTTTTCTCACTAGTTGTTTCCCAAGTGGTGTGGTCACAACTAAGTGTTTTATTTAACAAATGTGAAAATATCACTAAGTCAAAATAGAGGAGAAATGAGACAAGAGGATAGAATGGGAGAGGTGAGTCTTCTTCTTCATTTCTTCATGTACTTGAACTTGATGGAGTATGCTTCAGATTGTTGTGGATCCTAAGTCATTTCTTCAATGATCTTCCTTGTTTCTCTTCATTTTGCCATCAAGTTGAAAGGAGAAGAATAGAAAAGGGAAGGGAAAAGACTTAGAGAGAAAGGGGGTTAGTCTTCTAAGTGCTTCCACTTCTTGGAGATGCTTCTGAAGTTTGTTTTATTTGCTAAGTCCTTCATTGGTCTTCTATCTTCATGTTGAAAAATCTCTAGATGGTTAAGTCCTCCATTGCACTTCATGGTTCTCACAAATCCCAACTTGGTGAAATCTTGAAGAAAGCATGGGGAGACAAGAAGTTGATGGAAACATTTGTACTAGTGTTTTTAGGTTCATTTGTTGGCTAAGTATAAGTTGAAACTTCACTAAGTACTTAGCCTTGGTTTCATATAGCCATACACACATAGAACCACTTAAGCAAAATATTTCCTAAGTCATTTTTAATATGGTGTGAAACATGTGTGTGATAACTTGGCCTAAAATACATGGGTATGGCTCATATGTGTCCAAAATTCTATGGCACTGGTTTCTATGGATTAAGGTTGCCATATGGAGCAACATTGCTTAAGAAAACATATTAAAATTATTTATAGAATTTAAACTAAGTCAAATTTGCTCAAATGGCCATATAATTCTAAAATCAATTTTAATCTGCTCAATTTTTATTTGGGACAGAGGATATGAAAGTACACATCCTAAGGTTTCCAAATATATTTTATTTACAATTTTTGGATTTGTAGAATTTGAATTATGCCAAATTTCATCAAACAAGCATATTTGAATTTTAACAAATTGTAAATGGTCAATTTTAAATTTGGCCAGTGCCAAAAGTTTCTAAATGTTGTGCTGATTTCAAAAAGTCCAAGTTTGCTAAATTTGGGCTTATGGATCAAAATATATGATAGATCTAAGGTGTAGGGACTAATCTGTAAACTGCCAATTAATTTCAGCGGGAGATAAATTTGAATTAAAGCTGCGCCACGTGGCTTGCTGTGATTGGCCAGGTGTGCTGACTGTGTGTCTACGTGGCGAGCTGACTAGGCGCGATGACGTGGATAAGTTGTTGGATCTGGGACGTTGGATCCAGATCCAACGGATGCGTACCTCTTCGGCCCGATCTAATCTGGACCATCGATGGGATCTAACGGCCCAGGAGTGAAAAGGTGCTCACCGGGGTGGGTGTCGCCGGCGATGGCGTCCGGGGTGGTGCGGGCGCCGGAATTTTCGACGATCTTGGCCTCCGTCGGTTTCCTGCTTGCGGAGAGACCACGGAGGGGCGCAAGGCGTCGACGGGAACTCGATGGTGACGTTGGAGTGCTCGGGTGCCGCCTCTGGCGATGGTAGCGCACGGTGGGAGAAAGGAGATGCTCCGGTGATCTCGGGACGGATGGCGCCCGCGATTAGCTACACTTAAAAACGAATAAGAGGGTTAGGGAGGTGCGCGCGTTCAAGGGAAGGAGGATGGTGTACTCGAGGGCATTGGTTCGTGGCTTACCGTGCCGGAATTGCACGGGGGCGGCAGCTAGGGTTTCTATGCCGGCGAGGAATCGTGCCGGCCTGGGGGCACAACTGGAAGGATGACGAGAGGGAAAATGGAGAGGACGTCGGGGGCTACTTATAGAGCCAAAGGGAGGGGGCAGTCATGGCCTTAATGGCTTGGAATTCGAGCGGCGAAAATTTCGGCCATTATGGCCGTGGCTTTCCTTCCGTGAGGAACAAGAAGGTGACGTCAGCTGACGTCATCCTTTCCTTTTATTTTTATTTTCTTTTTCTTTTTAAACAAATCTTTAATAACTTCTGTTTTAATTATCCAAATGACATGAAACAAAATTCTAAATTCTTGAAATTTCAAATACTTTCCAACATTACCATTTTTGAAAACAATTCAACATATTTTATTTTTGAATTTTGGAAATTTGAGTAATTCCTTAATGGTTACATAATGTGATTTTTAAATTAAAAAATTTATAAAACATAGTTATTGGTCAATTAAAAATTTAGTGACATTCTAAATGTTGAAAACATATTTTTGAAGTCATTTCATCTTGTTTTCATAATTTTATATTTTGAAAATATAAATAAAACACTAATAGACTTTAAGGCCATTTTAAAATTTAGAAAATAATAAATGGATGTTATTGTCTAAATAAAATATCAGAGACATTTTACATGTCATATATTATTTTTGGAAAGCCATTTTTAAACCCTTTTCACATTGTATAATTTTATGATATGAAGGATTTACTAATAGTAACTTAATGCTATTTAATTAGTTCATATCAAATAATTAATATTGTTGATCAATAAAATTTAGAATAAAACCACAAGTCATAACATTGTTTTCAAAACCCTCTTTTATGTTATTTTGAAAACAATGCATTTTATTTTCACACCTTTATGTTTAAAACTTGGAATAACAACTAAAAGTTATTATTAATAATTTTATTCTCATCAAATACTTTTGAGGCCTAGAAGTTTATTAAAGGTTATAAATCTTTGATTTTTGTTGCCATAAAATGCATTCAAAGTAATATAGGAGTTGTAAACATTTTAGGTAAAGGTTTGTTAATAAAAGGATATTTCCCTTTATATAATGAAACTTATTTTTAAATAAGGTTTTAGGGTTTTAGGAACAGGGGCATAACTGGATTGGTAATTTCAGTTTAATTGAATTATGTATTGATTCCTTTTGTTTCTTGCTCCTCATTTGATTCTTGGTTACTTGCATAACCTGAAAACAAAAAGTTTCAAATTTTTGTGATTTTTGCATTTTTCCAAAAATCAGGGATGTTACAGATTCTATATGCATGATGGTGATAACCATGAAGACATGTATAAGAGCCTCAAGACACTTGCCACCGAATTCAACAATGTTGGTGCCAAGTATATTGATGATGCTTGGATCAAGAGGAAGTACATTAGTGCTCTCAAGCCGTTTTAGCCCGTGGACTTGAAGAGCCTTCAAGGAAGACATGACTTTGCATCTTTGACCTCAACCCAAGTGATGCAAGAAATTAGCTCCTTCCAAGTGCAAACAAAGAATGCTCTTGACAATCGTGCTAGGGCCATGGGAATGCATAAAGGAGCTTCCGTTGCTTTGAAGGCCAAGGTAGTGTCAAGGAAGGTTGAACATAAAGAAGAATGCATTCAGGACTTGGCTCCTTTGAAGGATCAAGAATATGACCCCATTCTCAAGGATGTCATTGCTATTGTCGTGCAAAAGTTTTGGAAGAATCCTCCCAAGGACAAGGCATATGTTCAGAAGAAGACCAAATCTAGCTATGGCAAGAAAGGGATTTAAAAAGTGATTTCTTGCTTCAATTGTCAAGACAAGCACCATTTCATTGCGAAGTGCCCCTATGAGAATAGGGAACATCATGGTGGAAAGCTTATTCGCAACAAAAAGTCCAAGGTTGCTTACAAGAAACCTCACTTCAAGAAGAAACCATTCAGCAGGAAGTCTCCCACCAAGTTTGTGCTAGTGAATCAAGAAGAGTATGATTCCAGAAGTGATGAAGAATAATAATCCATAACTCAAGTGGCCGCTCTTGCTATTGCATCATCTCCATCTTCATCATCTCTCTTAGAATCCCCCAATGAGAATCTTCCCCATCCCAATGCCAAGTGCTTCATGGCTAAGGCCTCAGAGGTAGCATCTTCTATCATCTCTAAGACTACAAATGAAATGAATAATATTACTAGTCTTAGTGTCGAAGATGAAATTGCCTATTTGAAACATTTTATGTCTAACGTGCAAGGTGAGACCAAGAAGTACTTTGATCTCCTCATGAGCCAATTGGGAGAGTCCCATGAAGCTCTTGAGAAGAAAGGTGAGATTGAAAGGAGAGATGCGTATGAAAAGGCATCTCTCTCTATGACTCTTAAGGAAGAGCATGAGGGTCGAGTTTTTCTTGAGGAGGAACTTGAAACTATTGAAGATTCACATAATGAACTTGTTGCTAAAATCAATACAGAACGTGACCTTGCAATTACTAAATATAAGAAAGCTAAAAAGGATAAGGTTGAGTTTGGGGTTGGTCATGATAAACTAACCGAGGAGTTTGAGAAGCTTAGCAAGGCCTACAAAGCCTTGGTGAGTAAACACTCTACCCTCAAAGAGTCACATGAAAAACTTCAAACTCAACTCAATCAATTCAACTTGCCTAGTACCTCTACTTCTTCTTGTGATCATGCAAATATTATTGAGGAGAATGCTAGGTTGAAGGATGAGCTAGTAAGGCTCAAGGGCAAGAGCCCATGTGTTGAGAAGGTGGTGGCCTCTAAGCCACAAGTTTCTGCCAAGACACAAGTGGTTGATCCTAGACCACAAGTGGGTAAGAAAGGTCTTGGCTATGTTGCCAAGAAGAAGAAGAAGAAGAAGAAGAACAAGGCCAAGCCCGCGCAAGCTAAGAAGACTGTTGCTTCGAGTGGTATTGTCATTAGGGACGACACTACTCATAGCAACCCCGCGGAAACTAACAATCCACACCATTTCCTATATGTTTATTATAATGGTGTTATGAAAGCTAAATATGTTGGTCCAATTGACGGTTTCATTGACTATACTATTTGGGTTCCAAAGACCCTTGTTGCTAACATGAGGGGAACCTCCTCGGGTCCTAACTCTAGTTAATGATCTCTTGTAGGACTATGCTTATGGTGTGTCTAAATGGATAATTGATAGTGGATGCACTAGTCATATGACTGGAAGCAAAGAATTTGTGACGGAGTTGCACCCAAATAGAAATGATGCGTCCGTCACTTATGGTGATAAGTCCAAGTCCAAGGTAACGGGTTTTTGGCAAGGTTGCGATTGCTCCTGATGTCACTATCGTGGAGGTCATGCTTGTCGAATTCCTTGGTTTCAATTTACTTTCAGTTTGTTCTCTTGGAAAGATGGGTTTCTCCGTCTTCTTTGATGATGATGTTGTGGTCCTTTTGAGGAGCAGGACTCTTGACGTCGGATACGTGGGACATGTTGAAAATGAGTTGTTTGTGGTCGACTTTTCGAAGTCTACCAACTCTCAAGCGATGTGTCTTTTCGGAAAGGCGGATGTGGCACTACTAGGAAAAGGCCTATAGCTGCATCCCATAGCGCCAACGCACATGCATTCGTCTCCACCAGCAGTATGTACCTCCGGCGCGCAAAATGGGCATACGCCGGTGCTAGCTCGTTACCCCCGGCGCCCCGCTTCCCCGCGCGCCGGCGGTAACTGCACTTACCCCCGGCGCGTTGTGTGGCCACTGTGTTGGCGATAACCTTGCACTTACCCCTGGCGATCCTGCATGCATACTCGCCGGCGGTAAGTCCAGGATTTTTCTCTCCACACCCCCCTCCCCCCCCCCGTGTGGACCGCCTTTTTTATTTTTGTAAAGCAGAAACGAAAATGATAAAATGTTCAAAAAATAAAATCATTTGATATGTGGGTAGGGTGTACTGTCTAGTTGATACAGAAAATTTGAAATACTCCATTTGACCTTTTATGCAAAATTCAAAAATAAAACGTAAAACGGCCATAACTTTTGCATACGACGTCGAAAAAACGCGTTTAATATATCAAAAAATCGTGAGAAAATTTCCAATCCAACCTCACTCGCCTTCGGCCTGTGAGGTTTTTTTATAATTGGAAAATTCCAAAAGAAAAAAAGTTATTTGAGACAGACTAAATATTCCTACATAATCAAATTAATAAAAAAAAAATCAAAATTCAAAAAAATAAAAAAATTGTTTTTTTAGAAAAGATAATAAGGATATCATATTTGGATTCCTCGTATTCTTCTGAACAATTTAGACATATCATTTGTCGAATTTGGAATTACGGATTTGTAGATATGGTGCAATAGTTAAGAGCATTGATAGTACTATACTTACAAGAAAGAATGAATTGTTCCTAGGTAGAGTAGTGGGATGGAACTAAGAAGTTAAGCGTGCTCGGGCTAGAGTAGTTGGAGGATGGGTGACTGAGCAGGAAGTTGACCAAAGTTGACAAAGGGGACCTAGAATGATAGAGAAAAAATTCAAATAAATCGAATATATGTTTTTATTTGTTTTGAAAAAAAAATTTAGAAAAATTATTAAAAATTCCGAAAAACAATTTTCGAAAAAAAATCCGAATGTTACGCCGGCGCGTGAAATGTTGGTGCGCTGGCGGTAACTTTTTACCACCGGCGTGAGCATCGCCGGCGCACGCCTATGCGCCGGCGGTAACCCTTTTCCTAGTAGTGTTGGGTGGTTGTGGCATCGCTTCTTATCCCATGTCAACATTAGAACTTTGCAAAGTCTTCAAAAAGGTGGCCTAGTTCTAGGACTAAAATAAAATGTTTCCTTTTCCAAATATCGCATTTGTTGGTCGTGTGTTGAAGGAAAGATGCATGATTCCTCCCATAAGGCCAAGACCATTATCTCATCAAAGATAATCTTGGAGCTTATCCATGTTGATCTCTTTGGTGCCGTGCCCGAGGAAATTCTTGGAGGCAAGAAGTATTGCTTGGTGATTGTTGATGACTATTCAAGTTGATCATCGGCTTCTCCAATCAAGTGCAACGTCAACACAATGTCCCAATCATGGCTATTAGGAGTGACAATGGCACCGAGTTCAAGAACTACACTTTGAATGAGTTCCTTAGTGAAGAGGGTATTCGTCATCAATATTCCGCTGCATATACCCCTCAACAAAATGGTGTAGCCGAAAGGAAGAATCGAACTCTAATGGATATGGCAAGGACCATGTTAGCGGAGTATTCTTCTCCCCAATATTTCTGGGCTGAGGCCATATCCACCGCATGCCACTCCTCCAACCGCCTCTACATTTGAAAGGGCTTAGAGAAGACTCCATATGAGATCCTCACCGGCAACAAACCCAACGTCTCCTACTTCTATGTCTTTGGTTGTAAGTGTTTCTACTTGATAAAGGGTGTTCGGTTGTCTAAATTCCAATCTAAAACTTTTGAGGGTATAATTGTTGGTTACGGTGCCGAATCCCACACTTATAGAGTCTTTGAAAAAACCTCACGGATAGTCATAGAATCTTGTAGTGTGGTTTTCAAGGAAAATGATGGCTCCAAGTGGCGCAATTTCATGTTTCTGATGTATATGTTGAAATGCCTCAAGAAGCCATAGGAAGGATGGGTGTGGGATTTTTCCGCCCCATTGAGGGACACCTTATGGAAACTCGAGAAGAACTATGCTTGAAAGAATCAACCACTCCTATCATTCAAGCTAGTCAAGGTCAAGGCCAAGATCAACCTCCTTCATCCTCCTCTTCACAAGTTGAAACAAGTGCAAGTGTTGATGATGATGATCAAGGCCAACAAACCGGTCAAGACAGGGACCCAAATGATCAAGATGATGAAGTCATCCATCGTCGCGATAATGGGGAGATAGAAGCCCGTCGTGCTAAGAGGGTTAGAAGGGCCTTGGAGCTTATTGATGCATCCGATGAAAATGTATCGGAAGATGTTCAAGCTAGAAGATACACTAGAAGGCAATTGGCAAACTTTAGTGAGCATCAAGCTCACATATCCATGGTAGAACCAAAGAAAGTATTTGAAGCTCTTGAGGACTCCGATTGGTTGGAAGCTATACATGATGAGCTCAATAACTTTGAGCACAATAAAGTTTGGATGCTAGTTGAGAAGCCCAACGATTGCCACAATGTTATGGGCACTAAGTGGATATTCAAGAACAAGCAAGATGTGCATGGTATTGTCATAAAGAACAAGGAAATATTGGTGGCTCAAGGCTACAATCAAGTGGAAGGCATTTAATTTGATGAAAACTATGCTCCGTGGCTCGCCTTGAGTCCATTCGTATCCTTCTTGCATATGCATCTTCGCATAATTTCAAATTGAACAAATGGATGTCAAAAGTGCTTTTCTAAATGGTCCCTTGAAAGAGGAGGTATATGTTAAGAAACCTCCGGGGTTCGAGAACCCCAACTTCCCTAACCATGTCTACAAGCTCGATAAGGCACTCTATGGACTTAAACAACCACCACGTGCGTGGTATGACCACCTTAGAGAGTTATTGGTAGACCGTGGGTTTGAAGTTGGGAAGATTGACCCTGCCCTTTTCAAAAATAGGGTAAAGGGAGAAATTTCCATATGCCAACTCTATGTGGACGATATTATCTTTGGCTCAACTAACCAATCCTTTAATAATGAGTTCTCAAAGCTTATGAGTGACCTGTTTGAGATGTCCATGATGGGAGAGCTTCAATTCTTCCTTGGCTTTGAGATGAAGCAATTGGCCCGTGGGACTTTCATTTCTCAAGCCAAGTATACCCAATAAATGCTCAAGAGGTTTAATTTCCAAGGTGCAAAAGAGAAGTCATCTCCTATGCAAGTCAAATGCCACCTCAAGCGCAATCCGGGTGGTAAAGATGTGGACCAAAAGATGTATCGTTCTATGATTGGTTCTTTGCTATAACTTTGTGCATCTAGGCCCGACATTGTTTTGAGTGTAGGTGTGTGTGCAAGGTATCAAGCGGCTCCTAAGGAAAGCCACTTGGTAGCGGTCCATAGGATTTTTTGTTATTTGGTTCATACCTCAAGGTTTTGTTTGTGGTACCCAAAGGGGGCACAATTTTCTCTCAAGGGACACAGGGACACGGATTGGGTCGATGATCAAGATGATAGGGAGTCTACTTCTGGGGCTTTCGAATTTCTTTGTAGGTATTTGGTGAGTTGGTCTTCCAAGAAGAAAAATTGTATATCTCTCTCCACCGCCGAAGCCGAGTATGTGGAGGCCGCTAGTGCTTGCACCCAATTTCTATGGATGAGGCAAACTCTCAAAGAGTATGATGTTCACTTGGATAAGGTTCCTCTCATGTGTGACAATGAAAGTGCCATCAGGATCGCCTACAACCCAGTGCAACACACAAGGACGAAGCATATTAAGATTCGTCATCATTTCATCCGAGATCATGTGGCAAAAGGTGATATTGATCTAGCATATGTTCCCACCAAGGATAATCTCACGGACATCTTCACGAAGCCATTTGATGATGCAAGATTCATGTTCTTGAGGAATGAGGTAAATATCATCGATTCTAGGAGTATGACTTGAGGATCTTGCACCACACCCCTATAGTTGATACGTGTTTGGGTTTAGGTGTAGGCATGGATATAGGGGGGAGTGTTGTCCTAACACATTGGGTTCTCCCTCCCCCCATTATGCCCAAAGCAAAAAAAAATTGCTATCTCTCTTTTTCTAATGTTGAATTGTGAGCTTCAATGTCGAGAATTGGCAATGCACCCAAGATATATCTTCGCGGTGCCATACCAATAATCTCTTACATGGTGGCTTAGTCCACCAGCCTCTTCTTTGTGAACAGTTGGATCTTAGTTAGGGTTTATTTGGATTTCATTGCATTTCTCTCGTTTCCCCTTGCTAAGTGTTTTGTAGGAAAATCTCACTCACTTGGCCGTTTAGTTTGCTTCTTGAAAATGAGTGGGATAAGTACTAGTTTAGTTTGGTACTTCTATCCTAAGCCTTCCCATCCTAAAACCAAAATCTATCTAGCATACAAGTCATTCCTTTGAAACTAGAGATAATAGTATAGCACCCCTATATTTTGATCTAATTTTAGACCTAGATGAAAAATCAATCTAGTGCTGAAATTGTGGAACCGGAATATCCGGTTCAGACCTGAACCGGAATTTCTGGTTGGGTTTTGTCCCAAAATTCTAGTACTCTTTTGATTATCTCTAGGAATAGAACATGATCGTCTAGTGGATGCTCCTCTATTATTTTGTTGTATGATTCCATTACATTGACTTGTGTGCACTTACCTCCTTGCTTCCATCCTATTTGGTTCATTCACAGGTGGATCTGATGTTGACAAGCTAGGCACTCGCAAGCGTCCGTCCTACAAGGACACTAGTGATGAGGACCCCAGTGAATATCGGCCTCCGAGGAAAGCTGTGGCCAGGGGGAAAGCAAAGTTTGTTGCAAAGAATCCATCCTCAAGGAAGAAGAAAGGGAAGGAATCTAGGAAGAATCACAAGCATGATGTGACCACTCAGAAGTATGCTCAGATTCGTTAGCGTGACTGGTACAACACTCCTAGGGATATGGAGATTGATGATCCTAGGTTCTTGTGCTTCAAGCAGTCTTATATCTTTGCTGACATCTACTCAGACTACAAGTTTCCAGTCCGCCCAACGAATCCTACCAAGTTTCAGCTTATGAGGGACAAGGAAGTGTTTGCGGATGCTGCTAGTATTATTGAGAGGTTTGATCTTGTGAAGATCATGGAGACTCGCTGCCCTTTCAACACTAATCTCGTGGTCCAGTTCATGTCCACCTTGGTGTTTGATTCGAGTGCTTTCTACAGTTTGAAGTGGATGACCTAGTCCACTCCTTGCGAGGCTTAGTTCTTCAAACTTGGAAGGGTTCTTTGGTACAAGTATTGCTCTCATCCTCCACTTGGTCACGATATGCATGACGTGGACAGACCTCAGCGCGAGAAGCATATGGGTGACATGTATGCACCTAGGTTTGCTATTGGTAAGGTGGAAGGGCTCCTCCCATTGTATGATCAGCTGGTATGAATCTTTCGGTCCTTCTTGGCTCCTAGTGGTGGAAAAAATGATGCTCTCACCAGTCCGCTTTGCAACTTACTGATTCTGGCAAAGCAATGTATTGAGGACCCGGACCCTACGTCATCATACAAGGTGGATGTCTTGGAATTCATCTTCCACGAGCTCCGCAATGCTATGATTGGTGGGAATACTATCCCATATGGACCATACATCATGATGTTGATCAAGGACACCATGGGGAGAGACTTCCGTGAGCTCCCAATGGAAGTTCATGCCTTCAAGAAATTGTATGTGAAGAGGAAGTCTATTGCTGATGCTCCTGCTCCTCCTCCTGAGGGTGCCTCCTTCATGGGAGATGCCCGGGCTAGTGCCGCTACCTCTTCTCATGCCCGCAAGGCTGACACCACTTCTATTGTGCGCAATGTCAAGAAGCTTTCTTGGTTCCAGCGCAATGTGCTTTACATGAAGGTGGATATCCACAAGGATGAGTATCAGGCTTACTACAGGTACACTGCTATGTCCATCTCTCAGCGTCAGATACTTCATCATGTGAGCGGTGCGTTTAGTGATATCCCTCCACACTTGGTTCCTGACTCTTACTCACAGTGGGCCTCCAGAGATAGTACCCTTGGGAGCAGATTGAGGAGGCTCTTTGTATCCCTACTACTTCGTCTAGTGCTCCTGTTGATGATGAGTATGATGAGGACGTAGATGAAGACCAGTAGAGGGACGCCGAGGGTGCCTCCGAGACATCAGCTGGAGAGTCCTCTGAACACTCCGATGTTTAGCTTGTCTGTGGGACGTTAGCACCACTACCTATCTCTTTTTGGTGTCTCGATGCCAAAAGGGGATAAGTATTCTTAGGCTTACGGTATTTTCATGGGTTCGGGCACAAGCATGTTCCTTTATCATTTATTGATAGCATCTGTCCATTTAGTTGTTTCATGAACTATTTGCTATTTATTTCATTTGAACTATGTGCTGTGAGACTTGGTTATCATTGTGGTTATCTATGCTATCTATGTTGAGGATTATCTATTATTGTGCTTCAGTATGATCTTTTTATTATCTCTTCGCACAAGGTATATCATCTATCTCTACCTCGACATTTTGTTTTGTCCTTTTTTGTCATATTGTATTACTTGTTGGAAATTCTTCTTCCCTTAGAGATTGTATTTTGCATATTAGGCAAACAAAAGATATGCATACTTGTAGGGGGAACAATTTCCATAGCTTTCACAACATGATCTTGTCTAGTTTTATTGCAAATCTTAGTATTGTCATCTAACACCAAAAAGGGGGGATTGAAAGTGCATTTCGTTTCCTCGAAGGTTTTGTGTGTTAGTTAACAATACTAAGTACATTATTTATCTTGGTGTTGAGTGTGCGGGTGTTATTTTGAACATCCGCATCGATCACCAAAAAGTGGTGAAGATAGATCAGTGAGATTTGGGACAGAGACCAACCAGATATTTCTAACCGGAAATTTCCAGGGCAATCGTAATTTCCAGTTAGGAAGATCCAAGCCCAGTTTTGAGACAGAGACTAGCCGGAAATTTCCAACCGGAAATTTCTAGAACAATCGGAATTTCCGGTTGTGGAAGTTCGAGCTAAAAAATGACTAAGGATTGGAAGTTGGAGACGCAGAGATGAACCGGAAATTTCCAACCAGAAATTCCCAGATCAACCGGAATTTCCGGTTTGGGAGCCAGTTCGGGACAGAAGCCAACCGGATTTTTCAAACCGAATTATTTGCTCCAACCGGAATTTCCAGTAGAAGTCAACCCAGTTTGAGTTCAGATCCGAAGAAAAGTTTCCAACCGGAACCGGAATTTCCGGTACCAGATTCCTGCTCAAACAGCTCTATTTTGGGAGGGGGTATAAATACCCCTCCTCTTCCACCTTGAGATCTAGTTTGTCCAAGCCATTAATGTGCATTTATTGAGCTCACCAAATATTAGTTCTCTCCCATTTCCTCCACCCAAACTCGTTGATTTTTGGAGGATCGAAGGAGAAGACCCGGATCTATATCTTCACCAAGCCGTTCTTCATTTCCCCCTCATTCACTTGCGGGATTTGAGTCCAGGGTTTTCATTGTGTGGAGAACCTAGACCTCTTGCTACACTTGGTGATTCTTGGTGTTGGGAGCCCGCAATTTGGTTGTGGGTGTGTGCCCCAAGCTTGTTGTAAAGGATTTGATTCCCTCCTCAAAGGGGATCAATGGTGGAAGGTGGACTAGGCCTTTGTGGCGTTGTTCATCGGAGAATAGGGTGAGGCATTTTTGGCGTTGAGTAGGCCTTTGTGTCAAAACTCACACCCCTCCACTGAGACGAACTCCATTAGAAAGGAGGAACTCGGGAATACATCGTTTCTCCGCGTGCTTCCTATCGGTTACCTCATTCCCTTCTCATTTACTTGTGCTTGTATTGTGTTTATCATTATTCTTGTCGTATAGGTAAATTCACCATAGTTGCATACTTGCATTATCTAGAGAATTTACCTTTGTGTCAAGCCTAATATTGAAGAAAAAATAAAATTGGTCGTAGCACCTATTCACCCCCTCTAGGTGCCCATACTATCCGTTCACATATGATGTCATTGTTTTCTTTTGTGTTTGTTGGGATCTAACAAATTTTGATTTTATGATCATATTGTGCATGTTTAATAGATGATATTACATATTATCATGTTTATGCTTTATATATGTTCTTGCATGCTTTCTGATTTGTATGTTTACTCTGACCAAGTCTATGTATGGATCTCTAAGATGGAGCATATGCTCAATAGTGGGTTCATGCCTCCTCTTTTCTTGGGCACGAGTGACAGAAATGTCTAAGAGCGAAAATATGGTGTTGCTACTAAGGGGGAAAAGTGGTGCTTATGTCTCTATATTGATTATAAACATTTCTTACATTATGTATGATTTAAAACTTAATACCTATACATGCATTGCTGGTAAGCGGTCTCAAAGTGGAGTATTACACTACTAAAAATATGCTTACTTTTGACCCTCCATATTGGTCACTAAAAGGTCATTTTTATTTATTTTGATTTTTTAACCAAAAACTGATTGTCACATACGAACCATCTTAAACGATCAATCATGAATTTCTTTGTGGAAAATTCATGGCCTTCCATGACTAAATCTAACGGTCATAATTCTATGACCAATTTGTTTGGTCATGCGCTGGCTGGCCTCATCCTACGTGGCAAACCTTATGACCAAATGAAAAGGTCATACAATAGATTCATCCCGGTCCATACTGCTCCCCTACATGGGCCCAACCCAACAATTTGGCCCAATTATATTTTTTCTATATTTTCTGATTAGAATTAATGGGCTATTTTTTGAGCCTTGGCCATTTTACATACCATTTGGTTCCCAGGCTTGGCATTTTTACAGTCAATTACTATTTTGTAATATTTCATGTTTTTCAAAATTTCATTTCTTTTTTATTTTAGAATATTGTCCCATAGTTGTTGGGCTGAGGCCTTTCTACACCCCAATTATTTCAAGAAAAATTTGTACATGGACAAGCACAAAATTTTGGGCCCAAGGCCTCTTTAGACGAGTTGCATGCAGCTAGCCCAATTTCAAACGATTATAAACAGGAATTCGATTAAATATGAAATCAAATTTATATCAAGTTCATGGAACAGATTACCAAGGTCAAAGAGCCATCATAGAGCTAACTTACTAAGAACCATCAGGATTACAACCAAGAACCATCATCAGGTTTATACAACATAGTAAGAACTATCACTAACAACACCAGCAATTTTCAGGTGGCATCCTCACTAGCACACTCATAGAGCATATTTTACTGCCAACTAAAATCCTGAGATGGCATCGTCACTGGCATACTACAATCAGGATAGTAGAACAAACCATGTCAGGTGGCAGCCATGCATCCAAAGTTCAAACTAAGTAAAACTAGAAACCATGTCAGGTGGGACATGGATATACCAAGTGATGTGTGTGGTTAAGAACACTAATCATAGACTCGGCAATCAGGAATAAAATTTTAACCTTGCACCAATATTTTTACAAGATTCATCGCCTAGCTATGAACGGTCATGTCCCCCGTTTTGACCGTGATTTGAAACCGGCATGAAAGGTTCAAAAAATGGAAAACCTTTGCAATGTGTCATTATCTGTTTAGACAGCTTCCGCGAACAGATTATCAAAGATGGTCCATTTTTAAAAACGTATGAGGGACGCGTTTTCTAGACGGCCCGCAAAACCGGCTCTGATGTGCCTTATTATTAGCACCTTATGCTCTGAACCGGTCGGGGAAACCGCCTCAGGCCTATGCACGAGAACCGGCTGAGATTGTCGTCATCGTAGTAGTGCATTCTGCTAGTTGGAATCTTTAAACTTGTGAGTTCTTTTTTATTCAAGTTGAGTTGCGATTTTATGGCACTTCCACCATCCATATTTGCTAGCATCTTCCGTGTTGTGTATTATCCTTTCTCACATCGAGAGAAGGTGCATACTTTGCCAGTACATCCAAACCCCGTGGGAGGACTTCATCTTGTTCTCCTACATATAATCCCATACATCTTTCTCAAAACAGCCACCATACCTACCATGGCATTTCCATAACCGTTTTGAGATATATTTTCATACAACATCCATCTACACTATGTGACTTGATGTCGTTCTTCATTGTTATATTGAATTCGCTCTTATACATCAGAGATATTTTATTATGAGTTATGTGCACTAAAAGTGTGATAATTTATTGTAACATACATAGACTATTGCCCCCCATATGTGAGATTTAAAAGAGTCTAATGAGACCATCAAAAAGAGTCCAAAGTGGCCATGAAAAAAGATCCCAAACAGACCAATGAGAGAAAAATTAAAAGAGCCACGGAGGCCACCATATAAAAAATAAAAAGAGAGAGGGGGCATCATTACTATCATTTATTCCACACTTTTTCTTATGTTAGCACCTATATTTCAGTTTGGGGAGAGTTTTCATATTGTTACTTGTATAACTATGTGGGTATCCTTACATTATATAACTTGGCTTGTATATTCCAATGATGAGCTTCCTCAAAAGTGTTCTAGGTCTTCATGAGCAAGAAAGTTGGATGCACCCCCACTAGTTCCATTGGAAAGCTTTCGTACACTTATAGCTTTATGTGCAATTTGTGACAATCACTACTCCTTGCATAGCTTCGATTATAAGACTTTCTTCCATCGACCATCCACGCCCCCCATAATGTTCTCTTAGCCATAGAATCGTAGTGCCAGGAACCAATGCTAAACGCTTACTCGTTTTAGTTCACAAACATCAAGATGATCTTCTGTGTGCATATTGTTATCACTTGAGTTGATCCTAACTAAAATTGTTGTGAGTGTTTGATGCATTGGCTACTTATATTATCGTGCTTGAAGCTTAAATCATCTTTAATATACTTTACACGGTTCATTGTCGTTTAGTATTGATTCATTGGAATTTTTTTACATTGATTTTCCTAATGGTTTATGCATTACTCATTTGACATCAACTATAAACCACAACTCTTATTCATTTGATCCTAGTTTACATGCTTGACATTATTATCTGATCTTGATTGTGTTAGTGCCATGTTATTTAAAAAATTCTTGTGTTGTCACTTATCTACTGGAGGATGAGGAGGAGTTAAGCTTGGGCATGCTGATACGTCTCAAACGTATCTATATTTTTTATTGTTTCATGCTTGCTTTGTGCCTTTACTACACGTTTCTAAAATGGTTTTATATCTCTTTAGGTAATTTTCCCATACTAACATATTGACAAGATGCCCAGTGCCTTTTTATGTTTCCTTCCTATTTGTTGTTTCAGAAAAGTTGTACAGAAAATATTCTCGGAATGGGCTGAAATTTTACGGGCATCGGTTTTTCACCGGGACGAAGACGGAGTCCAAAGGAGAGCCGGAGGGGAGCCACACATGCACTAGGTGATCTGATGACGCGTCCTAGGGTGGGGTCACGCCCCATGGTCTACTAGTGGCCTCGGGCACCGCCTCTTCGCCCATAAATATCCCCTTGACCTAAAAATATCGACACCTAGAGTATTTTTCCAGAAACGCATCGGAGCTCCGCCGCCATCAGAAACCCTTATTTGAGGGACATAAGTCTCTGTTATGGCACTCTACCGGGATGGGGAAGTGCCCCCGGATCCATCATCATCGACCGTTCTGCCTCCATGATGCTTCATGAGTAGTTCCCCCATGGGCTACTGGTTCATAGCAGTAGCTAGTTGGTACTCTCTCCTCTTTGTGCCACCATGTTTAGGTCTTGTGAGCTGCTCTCCTTTTTAATGTGTTCTTGCAATGCTCTCTGATGTGTGTGGTTACCTTGATCACGTAATTGTATGCATCTCCA
Organism: Alopecurus myosuroides; assembly: GCA_028641055.1. Taxonomy (NCBI): domain Eukaryota; kingdom Viridiplantae; phylum Streptophyta; class Magnoliopsida; order Poales; family Poaceae; genus Alopecurus; species Alopecurus myosuroides. The sequence continues at coordinate 180,583,918 of CM054062.1, forward strand.
ATAGGGAGTTTATATGCTAGATAGTGGGTTCATGCCTCCTTGTTGTCTACGCTCGAGTGACAGAAACATGTAAGGGGGAGGATGTGATGTTGCCACTAAGGGTAAAACAACGTTGTTCTTATTTATGGATTAGAAGTATTGCTTACATTATGTAATTCTCTTAATGCAATTGTCTGTTGCACCAAGGCTGTCATTTAATTGTTGCAACTTAATAGCAAGGGACTTGCTAGATAGCTTTCTTGAGGTGGAATACTAGATATGGATGCATGCTGGATAGTGATCCATATGCCTTGACGTAATGCCTACATAATTAGAACCCATGTACTATATGTTGTCATAATAGTATTGTTATGCGCTCATGATTTTTCAATTGCCTAGCTGTAATTTGTTCACCCAACACTTGTTCTTTTGTTCGGAGAGTTACCTCTAGTGAAACTATGAACCCCGATCCATTTGTTGCTATTATTATTGTTGTTTTCACATGCTTTTCTCACTTGTTACCTTGCTGCCATTATTATTTTAGATGACATAAATCACCTTTTCCACTCCATATTATGCCACTTCCATTATATCTTCGCCTAATCAGTGCATCTATACAATCACCATTGTATTAGGTGTGTTGAGGACGCAATAGAATCATCCCATCACCATTCCATCCACTATTTTCTGCTGCCTTTTGTTACTAATTTTTTTTGTCAAGTGCTTCTCAGGTCTGGCTGAATCGGCAACTCAGTTGCTCAGGCTTATAGGTATTCTTTGAACCCCCTTGTGTCGAATCAATAAATTGGGTTACACTTACCCTCGAAGACTGCTTCGATCCACTACACTTGTGGGTTATCATCTCTCCCGGTATAGTTACGAGAGCATCATTAGAACTCTCTGCCGAATGTCGGTCACATTCGAAGCAAGTAAGTGTGTTATAACCCGATCGCTCACACTAGTGATGGTGTGTAACACATGTTCGTTGGGAGACCCCAAGAGGAAGGTATGAAAAGCACAATAGCAAGTTTCCCTCAGAAAGAAACCAAGGTTGAATCGACCAGTAGGAGAAAGAAATCACTTCCGAAGGTGGATGCAGCTGATGTTGGCAGGGCGCACTACCTGTTCAGCAACAACGTGGAATCTACACAACACAATCAAATTACTTTGCCCCAACGAAGCAGTGAGGTTGTCAATCTCACCGGTTTTGCTGAAACAAAGGATTCGGCGTACAATGTCGAAAATAGTATTTGTTTGTAGTAGATGAAAGGGAACAATAATTGCAGTAGGAAAACAGTGGTTGTATATGAGTGTAAATAAATGGACCGGGGTCCACGGTTTACTAGAGGTGTCTCTGCAAAACAGATAGATAACATGTTGGGTAAACAAATTACAGTTGGGCAATTGAAAGATATAAAGGTTGCACCGTAGTGCATATGCATGACATGATTATTGCGATGTGATTCATCCGGGCATTACAACAAGATACATAGACCGTTATCCAACTGCATCTATGACTAATAATCCACCCTCAAAGTGTCATCCGAGCAAACCTTGGGAATTAAGTTGGAAGCAACAGATTATTGCATTAAGCAAAGTGTGTAATGTAAAAAATAAAATCATCCTTAGACAAAGCATTGTTGTTTTCTCCCTAATGGCAACAACACATCCCCCACCCGTTACGTTTATGTCACTCGATCGTGAGTGAAAGGGAGGCATGAACGCACTATCGAGCATAAATACTCCCTCTTAGAGTTACAAGCATCACCTTGGTCAGAGCATCTACTAGTAACAGATAGCATGCAAGATCATAAATAACATACACATGAAAAGAACATGATAGATTGATAATTATTGGACATAGCATTCAATATTCATCAGATCCCAGCAAACACAACATGTAGCATTACAATAACATGATCTTGATCATGTTAGATAACTCACAAGATCTAAACATGAGGCATAAAGAGGAGAGAACAACCATCTAGCTACTGCTATGGACCCGTAGTCCAGGGAAGAAATACTCACGCATCACTCCGGAGGCAGGCATGGTGATGAAGAGCCCTCCGGTGATGATTCCCCCTCCCGGCAGGGTGCCAGGGAGAGCTCCAGAACCCTCTTGGACTAGGGTTGACGATGACGGCGACTGCGGATGTTTTTGGTGGAAAAGGCTCGTATATTTAGGGTTAACCATCCGAAAGGTATAAATAGGCGAGAGGGCAACATCGGTGGGAAGCCAGGGGGCCCACACCACCCTGGGCGCGGCTAGAGGGGGGCGCGTCGCCTCATGGTGTGGGGCCCCTGAGGGCCCCCCCCCTCAGGGTCTCCTCCGGACTCCATGTGCGTGATGACTTTCTAAGACTTTTGGGTTTTGTTTTATCCGATTCCGAGAATATTTCGAGAACAACTTTTCTGAAACTAAAAACAACAGAAAACATGAACTGGCTCTGTGGCATCTTGTCAATAGGTTAGTCCCAGAAAATCTACAAAAATGACATAAAGTCTATAAGAAGTATGTATCATAAAGCATGAAAACAACATGGAACATCAAAAATTATGGATAAGTTTGAGACGTATCAAGCATCCCCAAGCTTAGTTCCTAATCGTCCTCAAGTAGGTTGTTGCTACACCTTGATGGTTCCTTGAGGCGCCAAAAACTCTTTGCTATGGATGGTGTGTTGGGAACCCCAAGAGGAGGGTGTGATGAGTGCAGGGGTAAGAATTTCCCTCAGTTAAGAACCAAGGTTATCAATCCAGTAGGAGAAAGAGGATCTTCGGAAGTTTGATTCCACTTACAGTGGTGATGGCGCCTCACCGGTATCAACACAACCAAAATACTTTGTCCGAGCGGTACAGTGAGGTTGTCAATCTCACCAGTCTTGCTGAAAACAAAGATTAGACGTATAGTGTGGAAAATGGTGTATGCTTGCAGTAAGTAAAGAAAGCAGGGAATTGTAGTGGTTTGTTTAACAGTGTAGGAAAATGGACCGGGGTTCATAGGTTCACTAGTGGTGTCTCTCCATAAAAGATGGCATGCCGGGTGAACAAATTACAGCTGGGCAATTGACAAATAGAGGTTGCACCGTAGTACACATTCATTACATGATGACTACTATGATATTTAGTGCGGGCATTACAAAAATATACATAGACCGTAATCCAACTCCATCTATGACAAATAATCCACCCTCGGGTTATCATCCGAACCCCCTTTGGTATTAAGTTGCAAGCAACAGATAATCACATTAAGCAATGTGTGTAATGTAAGCAATGATTGTGCACGCGGGCACTCACACCGCTGTTTTATCCCTAGTGGCAACAACACATCCTCCCCCGACATGTTTCTGTCACTCGAGCACAGGCGAAAAGGAGGCATGAACCCAACTATCGAGCATAAATACTCTCTCTTGGAGTCACTAGCAACTACTTGGCCAGAGCAACCACTAGCAACGTAAAGCATGCAAGATCACAAATAACATATGCAATAAAGACTATAATCAACTTGGCATAAGTTGAATATTCATCGGATCCCAGCAAACACAGCACATATAATTACATAAGAACAATCTCAATCATGTTAGGCAGCTCACGAGATCTAAACATTGAGGCATAGGAGGAGAAGACAACCATCTAGCTATTGCTATGGACCCGTAGTCCAAGGATGAACTACTCACGCATCACTCCGGAGGCACGCATGGTGATGAAGAGGCCTCTGGTCATGATCTCCTCTCCGGCAGGGTGGCGGGAGACAGCTTCAGAACCCCCTGATCTAGGGTTGACGATGACGGAGGGTGTGGAACTTTTCAGGGATTTTTTATCAGGTGCCTAGGGTTTTCCTTCAGAGGGGAATAAATAGGCGAAAGGGCAGCGTCGGTGGGCCACCAGGGTGGCCTCACCACCCCCAGGCGTGGCCAAGGGGGCCGCGCCTGGCTATGGTGAGGGCCCCCTGGTGCCCGTCTTCGACTCCTCTTCGGACTTCTGGATGCTTCCAGGGAAATTGGAACTTCGATATTTGTGGGGTCCAATTCCAAGAATATTTCCAAAACAAATTTTCTGAAATAAAAAACAACAGAAAACAGGGAACTTGCACTTGGCATCTTGTTCATAGGTTAGTCCCGGAAAACGTGTAAAAATGCTATAAAGAAGGGAGAAAACATGTAGCAATTGGCATAATATCAACATGGAACATCATAAATTATAGATACATTGGAGACGTATCAAGAATCCCCAAGCTTAGTTCCTACTCGTCCTCGAGTAGGTAAACGATAAAACAAAATAATTTCTGAGGTGACAGCTACCACACAAAACTTGATCATCAAAATGTAAAAGCATATGTAAGCTGAGATCATAGAACTTTAACACAAACATGATAAATAGAACTTTAATACTAAAGCATAGCAATCACTTTGCATCATGAGAAGTATCTCAAATAAAAGATCATGAATAACAAAGCAAAGAAAGATATATGTTTGTTTCAAGTATAGAGAAAACATGGCAAAGTGGTATTTCGCTAGTCCTTAAGAGTGGGGCAAAACATATATGCCAGGACACCTTCAAAGTTCAGGAGGAATACTAGAACAAATAATTAGAGAACACGCAATAACACATCATGAATAAATTAATAATTTATGTGGGACAAATGCACATAAAACTCAGAATGGAAAAAATGCTCTCTCAACTGTGCATAAAATTAGAAGATGGAGACTCAACATAAAAGTAAAAGAAAGGCCCTCCGCAGAGGGAAGCAGGGATCACTCATGTGCTAGAGCTTTTATTTTATTAAACAGAGGTATTAAAAGTTTGACACTCCTCCCATCCATCTTTCACAAACCATGGCTAACCGAATCCTCGGGTGCCTGCCAACAATAACATACCGTGGAGGAGTGTCTATATTTTGGGAGATGTATGCTAATGTCAACGAATGGTAAATAGAAAATATAGTACGTCACAAGTCAACTGGATTCACAAGAGCGGCTCCCATGGTGAAGGACGCAACTGGTGTAGAAGGTCATCCCTCTTTCTCTTTTGTTTACCCAATTATGCTTTGACTGATAAATCAGGGGCAAAAATAGTGAAGAGAATTTGTTTGCATTAATTTGGGGCTGGGCACCCCGCTTCCAGCTCTTCTATCATTTGGATAAGCAGATGCAGCCACTAGTCGAGGGTGTGAAATCCAATCAACAAGTGAGATAAAGATTCTCTATTTACGTCCTCATGAGCAAAACCAGGAACATAAAGCAGGAGTAATTTTGAAGGTTTTAAAGGTAACACATGAGCAAATTACTTGGAGTGACAGTTAAATACCACATGTAGGTAGGTATGGTGGACACAATGGGAAAACTTGGTTTTAGGGAGTTGGATGCACGAGTAGAATTCCATACTCAGTACATGTGGAGGCTAGCAAAAGACTAGGAGCGACAAATCAATAGAGCATAAGAGACATAATCATGCATAGCGACATAAACATCATTAATCAAAGCATAAGTGGTACCACAATTTCAAAAACTAAATGATCATAGAGGCTGTTATTGACTGGTTCATAGTCATAAACATGGTGTGAGCATGCGCCAAGTAAACCAAATAAAACATTCAAAAGAGAGTACCACAAATTTATGCTTCAATATGACAAGAACAACTCATGATTCTTTCAATGGCACATTAAACACTCTCAGCTATTTGAGTCTAATCATGGTACTCAATAACCACAAGGCTTTAAAGCTAAAATAACATCTAGCATGATATGAGAAAGTTCTAGCCACAGTCTATACAAGCTTCTACTTGCACCATTAAAAATTCTACTTCAAGAAGCAGTTTCTTTTCCCAAAAAGCACCATACAAGATATGGTTTAACAAAAATACTCTACATTATACAGAAGAAAATATGAGAGTACTCACATAACACTAATAAAACTAACAGCTTTAGATAAGAGATGCATGCAAAACATGAGCTAAATAAATGCAGCAGCTAGACAAAGATTAAGAATGCAACGTATTCCCATGAAAAAGTGGAGCGTGTCACTCTACAATAAAAGAATGCTGGGTTCCAACCAAGCTTATTGAAAAAAAAACTGAAAGCAAAAATAAAAGACGCTCCAAGTAAAGCACATAAGATGCGACTGAATAAAAATATAGTTTCACTAGAAGTGACCTGATAATTTGTCGATGAAGAAGGGGATGCCTTGGGCATCCCCAAGATTAGACGCTTAAGTCTTCTTGGAATTTTCTGGGATGTACCACCGGGGCATCCCCAAGCTTAGGCTCTTCACTCTTCTTGATCACGTCATTCATGCTCTTCTCTTGACCCTTGAAAACTTCCTTCACACCAACATCTCACAATCTTCATTAGTAACGTTAGTGCAATCGAAATAATAAATTGACATGGATCAATTTCAACACAATACTAACACTCATAAACACATTATCTACTGTCACAACTTCTTTTAAAACTTTTTTTCTCAAAAGAACAACAAAAGAAATAGATTAAGATACAAATGCAATTATTGGCAGAAATCTATCAAAAAAGGACAGCAGGTAAAGATGATTTTTTTCAAAACATTTCTGTTGCTCAAATAAAAAAGTGTTCAACTAAGAAAATTTGCGTATCGGGATTACGCACAAGAAAACTCAGGTCATTTTGAATTTTCTATGATTTTATACTAATTTAACAGTGGACAGCAGAAATTTGTTTGCTGCGCAGAAATCCGAAATATAGTCTCAACTTTCCACTAGAGGCTTTACTTGGCTCAACAAAGACACAAAAGAAAAGATACATGAGCGTTGCTAAGGAAATAGACAACACACAGGTTCAAAGTACACAGAAAGAAACGACAGAAAACGGGTTGAAAATGGAGAAATAAAACGGGTTGTCTCCCGGTAGCGCTTTTCTTTAACGCCTTTCAGCTAGGCATAGAAAGCAACTCAAGTATTTTCAAGTGAGGAAGCATAAACATAATAACTTGCTCTAATAATAGAGTCAAAAGGTAGCTTAATTCTCTTTCTAGGAAAGTTTTCCATACCTTTCTTGAGTGGGATGATATTTAATACTCCCCTCTTTCATATCAATAACAGCACCAACAATTCTAAGAAAAGGTCTTCCCAAAACAATAGGACAAGAAGAATTGCATTCAATGTTAATAACAACAAAATCAACAGGGACAAGGTTATTGTTAACAATAATGAGAACATCATCAATTCTACCAAAAGGTTTCTTCTTAGCATTATCACCAAGATGAACATCCAAATAACAGTGTTCCAACGGTGGTAGATCAAGCATATCATAAAGCTTTTGAGGCATAACAGAGATACTAGTACCAAGATCACACAAAGCATTGCAATCAAAATCATTTACTTTTATCTTAATTATGGGCTCCCAACCATCATCTAATTTCCTAGGGATAGATGTTTCAAGTTTCAGCTTTTCTTCTCTAACTTTCATGAGAGCATTGGTAATATGTTTAGTAAAGGCCATATTCATGGCACTAGCATTGGGACTTCTAGCAAGATTTTGTAGGAATTTAATAACTTCAGAGATGTTGCAATCATCAAAATCAAAATTATTATCATCAAAAGTAATGGGACCATTATCTCCCACATCTCTAATAATTTCAGCACTTTTATCAGAAGCAATTTCAGCAATTTGAGGCAATTTAACACGTTTCACCGAAGGGGTGGAGACTTTGTTAACACCAACTACTTTACCATTGATAGTAGGAGGTTTACTAGAACTTGGAGCTTCAGTTTAACTAGTGGTGGTGATAGTGCAAACTCTAGCAATATTATTCTTTCTAGCCAATTCATCTTCTCTTTCGCACCTAGCACGTAATTCAGCCATCAACTTAACATTATCATCAATTCGAACTTGAATGGCATTGGTTACAACAAAAGGAGTATCTTCAATGGTTTCTGTTTTAGCAGCCCTTTTATTGAAAGAAAATTGTGCCTCTGACAGGGCCGAAATACTAACCTCATCACTTGAAATTTTACCTTGCAAACCAGAGATTTCTCCATTTAAATTCCCAATTTGTTGGCTAATAGTTCTCAACATAGCAGATTGCTCTTCCATAGTTTTAGTAAACAACTTATTTTGCTCATATTACATTTGCATAAAGTTCTTAGTTGTTTTTTCAACTTCTACAATCCTCTCCTCACTAGGCATTCCAGATCTACCATCAGAATAACCACTAGCACTATTAGGAGGATAGGGCTTATAATTGTTTCCACCAAAATTTTTCTATAAGCATTATTGTTAAAATTATTATTTCTAATAAAGTTCACACCAACATGCTCTTCTTGAGAAACCAAAGAGGCTAAAGGAACATTATTTGGATCAACTTGAGCTTTACCATTAACAAGCATAGGCATAATAGCATCAAGCCTTTCACTCAAAGAGGAGGTTTCCTCAACAAAATTTACCTTCTTACCTTGTGGAGCTCTCTCAGTGTGCCACTATGAATAATTTACCATCATATCATCAAGAAGATTTGTTGCATTGCCCAAAGTGATGGACATAAAGGTACCTCCAGCAGCTGAATCTAATAGGTTCCTCGAGGAGAAATTCAGTCCTGCATAAAAGGTTTGTATATTCATCCAAGTAGTCAGTCCATGAGTGGGACAATTCTTCACCATAACTTTCATTCTTTCCCAAGTTTAGCAACATCTTCATTATCAAATTGTTTAAAATTCATTATGTCGCTTCTCAGGGATATAATCTTAGCAGGAGGATAATATTTTCTAATGAAAGAATTTTTACACTTAGTCCATGAATCAATACTATTTATAGGAAAAGATAGCAACCATTATTTAGCTCTTCCTCTCAAAGAGAAAGGAAATAATTTCAGTTTAATAATATCTCCATCCACATCTTTATATTTTTCCATCTCACATAGTTCAACAAAATTATTAAGGTGAGCAGCAACATCATCGGTACTAACACCAGCAAATTGCTCTTTCATAACAAGATTTAATAAAGCAGGTTTAATTTCATTGAAAGCAGCAGTAGGAGCACGTGGAGCAATAGGTGTGCAAATAAAATCAGCAGTTTGTGCTAGTGAAAGCAGCAGTAGGAGCACGTGAAAGCAGCAGTTTGTGCTAGTGAAGTCACACAACTTAGTATTCTCAAAGGAACTCATTTTAGAAAAATAAAAGCAAGCAAATAAATAAAAACAATGAAGTTAACTAATTTTTGTGTGTTTTTGATATAAAGAAGCAAAACAAGAACAAAAATAAAACCAAGACAATAAACAAAATAAAGAGGTTGAGAGTGAGAGACTCCCCTTGCCAGAAGACTTCTTTTTCCCCGACAACGGTGCAAGAAGTCCTTGTTGCCACACCTTGATGGTGCCTTGAGGCGCCAGAATTTCTTTGCTATCGATGGTGTGTTGGGAACCCCAAGAGGAGGGTGTGATGAGTGCAGCGGTAAGAATTTCCCTCAGTTAAGAACCAAGGTTATCAATCCAGTAGGAGAAAGAGGATCTTCGGAAGGTTAATGCCACTAACGGTGGTGATGGCGCCTCACCGGTGTCAGCAACAACACGGAACCTGCACACAACACAACCAAAATACTTTGTCCCAACGGTATAGTGAGGTTGTCAATCTCACCGGTCTTGCTGAAAACAAAGATTAGACGTATAGTGTGGAAAATGGTGTATGTTGCAGTAAGTAAAAAAGCAGGGAATTGTAGGTTTGTTTAACAGTGTAGGAAAATGGACCGGGGTTCATAGGTTCACTAGTGGTGTCTCTCCATAAAAGATAGCATGCTGGGTGAACAAATTATAGCTGGGCAATTGACAAATAGAGGTTGCACCATAGTGCACATTCATGATATGATGACTACTATGATATTTAGTGCGGGCATTACAACAATATACATAGACCATAATCGAACCGCATCTATGACTAATAATCCACCCTCAGGTTATCATCTGAACCCCCTTAGGTATTAAGTTGCAAGCAACAAATAATCGCATTAAGCAATGTGTGTAATGTAAGCAATGATTGTGCACGCGGGCACTCACACCGCTGTTTTCTCCCTAGTGGCAACAGCACATCCTCCCCCGTCACGTTTCTGTCACTCGAGCACATGCGAAAAGGAGGCATGAACCCAACTATCGAGCATAAATACTCCCTCTTGGAGTCACTAGCAACTACTTGGCCAGAGAAACCACTAGCAACGTAAAGCATGCAAGATCACAAATAACATATGCAATAAAGACTATAATCAACTTGGCATAAGTTGAATATTCATCGGATCCTAGCAAACACAGCACATATAATTACATAAGAACAATCTCGATCATGTTAGGCAGCTCACGAGATCTAAACATTGAGGCATAGGAGGAGAAGACAACCATCTAGCTATTGCTATGGACCCGTAGTCCAAGGATGAACTACTCACGCATCACTCCGGAGGCAGGCATGGTGATGAAGAGGCCTCCGGTGATGATCTCCTCTCCGGCAGGGTGCCGGGAGACAGCTTCAGAACCCCCCTTATCTAGGGTTGACGATGACGGCGGTTGCGGAACTTTTCGGGGATTTTTTATCAGGTGCCTAGGGTTTTCCTTCGGAGGGGAATAAATAGGCGAAAGGGAAGGATCGGTGGGCCACCAGGGTGGCCTCACCACCCCCAGACGCGGCCAAAGGGGGCGCCTGGCTATGGTGAGGGCCCCCTAGTCCCGTCTTCGACTCCTCTTCGGACTTCTGGATGTTTCCGGGAAAATAGGAACTTCGGTATTCGTGGGGTCCAATTCCGAGAATATTTTGAGAACAACTTTTCTGAAATCAAAAACAACATAAAACAGGGAACTGGCACTTGGCATCTTGTTAATAGGTTAGTCCCGGAAAACGTGTAAAAATGCTATAAAGAAGGGAGAAAACATGTAGAAATTGGCATAATATCAACATGGAACATCAGAAATTATAGATACGTTGGAGACGTAACATAGGTAAATGATAAAAACAAATAATTTCTGAGTTGACATACTACCAACATAAACTTGATCATCATAATGTAAAGCGTGTAAACTAAGATCAAATGAGTAAAGGTTGTGGTTTATAGTTGATATCAAAATAGAGTGATGTATAAACCATTAGCAAGAACAAAGTAAACCTTTTTAACGAATGAATACTAAAACACAATCCACTGTGCAAAGTATATTAAAGATGATTTAAGCTTCAAGAACAACAATATAATCATCCTAAGCATCCAACTCTCACAACAACTCCTGTTAGGACCAAGTCAAGTGACAACAATATGCACGTGGAAAAATCATCAAACTATTTGCGCACTCAAAACAAGCAAGCTTTCTGTATTTGTTCCTGGCACCAGGATGTTATGGCTAAAAGAACATTATGGGGGGTTTGGAAGGTCAATGGAAGAAAGTATCACACGGCTGAAAGTGATCATTAGAAAAGAGGAAGTCTTATAATCGAAGCTATGCAAGGAGTAGTGATTTCCACACAACAGATGCACATAGAGCTATAAGTGTATGAAATCTCTTCAATAGAACTAGTGAGGGGGTGAATCCAACTTGCTTTCTCACGAAGACCTAGAGCACTTTTGAGGAGGCTCATCATTGGAATATACAAGCCAAGTTCTATAATGTAAGTTCCCCGCATAGTTATGCAAGTCATAAAATTAAAACTCTCTCCAAACTAAAGTATTGGTGCCCAATAAGCACAAGTGTGGAATAAATGATAGTAGTGTTGTCCCCTCTCTCTTTATTATCTCTCTTTTCGCCTCTTCTCTTTTTTTTCTTTTTTATATATAAACTCACCGGTAGGGGCAACACTCTTTTACAATGAATCATCACACTTTTACTACTCATAACTGAAACTGAAATATCTTTGATGTATAAAACTAAATGCTCCTGCCAGTGTAGCAGTATGCAAACTAACAATGGGACATGTAACAAGTAACATAATGATGATGGATGTTGTATGACAATATATCTCGGAATGGCTATGGAAATGCCATGATAGGTAGGTATGGTGGATGTCTTGAGGAAGATATTTTGGGCTTATGTGTAGAAGAACAAAGTCCTCCCACGGGGTTTGGATGCACTGGCGAAATTTGCACCAACTCTCAACGTCATAATGGGCAATACACAGTACCGAAGAGGCTAGCAAATATGGATGGTGGAAGTGCCAGAAAACCGCAACTTAGAACTCACAAGTTAAAATATTACATCTAGAAATTTGATTATACAAGGCATAATGAAAATCACTCCAATAGGGTCCGTGGCAGTGACAAGTCACTGTTGGCTACCCCGACCGTAGCGCGCAACAAAAAGCCATTACGATTGTTATCACCAGAGGAAGTCATATACCATTATACTATCAACTGGTTTTTGAGTGTGGCACAGTTTCAAGCTTTTAGACCAACCATTAATTGGTTTTCCTTTACTAGACCAGCAGGTTTAGCACTAAGCATATTAATATCTCAAAATTACAGCAAATAATCAAGTGAAACAGTTTAATGATCTACAAGAGTATGCAAGTCTTTTCCAACATACCATCTACAACATGTAGCATTTTCTATTTCCATCAAACACCTAACAAAAAAAACTCTCCAGCTAATACAGAAATGAAACAGGAGAGTACTAACATAAGTCTACTAGAACTAACAACTCTGAATAAGAGATGCATGAAAAACAGGAGCTAGAAGGATTTGTAGCATCTAGAAGAAAAACTAAGAATACGAGCATGGAAGAAAACGAGTATTCATATGAAAAAGCGGAGCATGTCTCTCTCCCACACAACGAATTCTGGGTTCCAAACATATTTATTGCAGCAAAGGAAACACAATTAAAAAAAAACAGACGCTCCAAGTAAAGTGCCTAAGATGTGACCGAATAAAAATATAGTTTCACTAGAAGTGACCCGATAAGTTGCTGATGAAGAAGGGGATGCCTGAGGAATCCCCAAGCATAGGCGATTGAGTCTTTTTAGAATTTGCTGGGATGAACCATGGGGGCATCCCCAAGCTTTGGATTTCCACTCTTCTTGATCACATTATATCACCCTCTTCTCTTGACCCTTAAAAACTTCCTTCACACCAAACTGAATGTAATTCACATTAGAGGGTTAGTGCACAATCAAAAATTCACATGTTATCCATGTACACAAGCATTAGTAATAATTTTTAAAGATTATCTACAGCCAGTGATGTTTTGTGGAGCAAAGAAATCCACTCAACATACTAAAAGAGAGAATGCAATTAAAAAGACAGAATCTGTCAAAACCAAAACAGTCTAAAAAGAAGGATTTTTTTTCGTGCCTTTACATTGCTCAAATAGAAAAACACAAAGCTAGAAAACGTTTTGGAATTAGCTGAGGAATAAGAAAAAAATTGCATGTCATTTTGATCTTTCTATGAATTTACACGAATTTAATGGTGGAAAGCAGAAATCTGTTTCCTGCGCAGAAATCCAAATCTAACCTCAACTTTCACTAGCGACTTTACTTGGCACAACAAATGCGAGAAGATAAAGATACAAAGAAGTTTCTACAGAAGTAAACAACACATTGACTCAAAGAAAACAGAGAAAAACAAAGCAAAAATAAAACCATGAGTTATCTCCTAAGAAGTGCTTTTCTTTAATGCATTTTAGCTAGGCCCAAAAAACAAGAATCAAGTATTTTCAAGTGAAGAAGCATCCAAATTGTAACCTTTTCTTATAATAGAATCAAAAGTCAACTTCATTATCTTCCTAGGAAAGTGCTCCATACCTTTCTTGAGTGGGAATTGATATTTAATATTCCCCTCTTTTATATCAATAACAACACAAACAGTTCTAAGAAAAGGACTTCCCAAATAAATAGGACAAGAAGCATTGCATTAAATATTCATGACAATGAAATCAATAGGGACAAGTTTATTGTTAACCATAATAAGAACATCATCAACTCTCCCCAAAGGTTTCTTTCTATCATTATCAGCAAGACGAACATCCAAATAACGGTATTCCAAAGGTGGCAAATCAAGCATACCATAAAGTTTCTTAGGCATAACAGAGATACTAACACCAAGATCACATAAAGCATTACAATCAAAATCATTCACCTTCATTTTAATGATGGTTTCCCAACCATCATTGAACTTCCTAGGTATAGAGGATTCACATCTTAATTCTTCTTCTCTAATTTGCATGAGAGCATTTGTAATATGTTTTGTGAAAGCCATATTCATAGTACTAGCATTAGGACAACTAGCAATATTTTGTAGGAACATAATTACTTCAGATATATTGCAATCATCAAAATCAAGATAATTTTTATCAAAAGTAATGGGACCATTGTCTTCCATATTTCAAAAAAATTCAGCACTTTTATCAGAAACAGTTTTAGTGGTTTCAGGCAATTTTAAATGTTTAACAGCAGAAGTGGAAGTATTACCAACACCAATTACTTTACCATTAATATCAGAAGGTTTACTAGCATGAGAAGCTTCATTTTTACTAGTGGTGTTAATAGTGCAAACATTAGCTATATTATTCTTTCTAGCTATTTCATCTTCTCTTTCCCATCTAGCATGCAATTCAGCTAACATCCAAACGTTATCATCAATTCTAACTTGAATGGCATTGAGAGTTTTGCTTTATTTAACATCATGAGGCATAACCTTTAGTTTCAGAAGATCAACATCAAGATCAAGGGTGTCAACTTTAGAAGCAAGAACATCAATTTTGCCAAACTTTTCCTCAACAGATGTATTAAAAGCAGTTTGTGTACTAATAAAATTCTTAAGCATGTTTTCAAGATCAGAGGTTACACTTCTATTGTTGTTGTAGGAATTACCATAAGAGTTGACATAACCATTACCATTATTAGAAGGATATGGCCTATAATTGTTGCTACCAACATTATTCCTATAAGCATTGTTGTTGAAATTATTATTTTTAATGAAGTTCACATCAACGTGTTTTTCTTTAGCAACCAAAGAGGCTAAAGAAACATTGTTTGGATCAATAGGAGAATGGAAATTAACAAGCATAGACATAATAGCATCAAGCCTATCACTCAAGGAAGAGGTCTGTTCAACAGAATTTACCTTCTTACCTGGTGGAGCTCTCTTAGTGTGCCATTCTGAATAATTTATCATCATATCATCAAGAAGCTTTGTTGCAGAGCCCAAAGTGATGGACATAAAGGTTCCTCCAGCAGCTGAATTCAGAAGGTTTCTTGAAGAAAAAAATCAGACCTGCATAGAAGGTTTGGATGATCATCCAAGTAGTCACTCCATGAGTGGGACAATTCTTTACCAAAGATTCCATTCTTTCCCAAGCTTTAGCAACATGCTCATTATCAAGTTGCTTAAAATTCGTAATGCTACTTCTTAAGGATATAATCTTAGTAGGAGGATAATATTTTCCAATCAAAGCATATTTACATTTAGTCCATGAATAAATACTATTTCTAGGCAAAGATAGCAACCATTCTATAGCTCTTCCTCTCAAAGAGAAAGGAAACTAATTCAGTTTAATAACATCTCCATCTACATCCTTATATTTTTGCATCTCACAGAGTTCAACAAAATTATTAAGATGGGCAGCATCATCATCAGTACTAACACCAAAAAATTTCTCTCTCATAACAAGATTTAACAGGGCAGGCTTTATCTCATAAAAATCAGCAATAGGAGCAGGTGGAGCAGTATGTGTGCTAATAAAATCATTGTTGTTTGTGATAGTGAAGTCACAAACCTTAGTGTTCTCAGGAGTACTCATTTTAACAAGATTAAAAATAGGATAAAAATAACAACTAGAAAAAAACTAATTTTTGGTGTTTTTGATAAAGAGAAGCAAACAAGACAAAATAAAATAAACTAAGCAAAACAAAAACAAAGTAAAGAGATTGGAAGTGAGAGCCTCCCCTTGTAGAAATTCTCTTTCTCCCCGGCAACGGCGCCAGAAAAGAACTTGATGGCGTGTAACACACGTTCGTTGGGAGACCCCAAGAGGAAGGTATGAAGAGCACAGTAGCAAGTTTCCCTAAGAAAGAAACCAAGGTTGAATCAAACAGTAGGAGAAAGAAATCACTTCCGAAGGTTTATGCAGCTGATGTTGGCAGGGCGCACTACCGGTTCAGCAGCAACGTGGAATCTACACAACATAATCAAATTACATTGCCCCAACGAAGTACTGGGGTTGTCAATCTAGATGAAAGAGAACACTAATTTTGTAGTAGGGAAAAAAAGGAAAACAGTGGTTGCAGTGGTTGTATATCAGTCTAGAGAAATGAACCAGGGTCCATAGTTCACTAGAGGTGTCTCTCCAAAACAGATAGATAACATGCCGGGTAAACAAATTACAGTTGGGCAATTGACAAATATAATGGCTGCACCATAGTGCATATGCATGACATGATGATTACTATGTGATTCATGCAAACATTACTACGAGATACATAGACCGTTATCCAACTGCATCTATGACTAATAATCCACCCTCAGAGTGTCATCCGAGCAAACCTTGGATATTAAGTTGCAAGTAACAGATAATTGCATTAATAAAAATGTGTAATGTAAACAATAAAATCATCCTTAGACAAAGCATTCTTGTTTTCTCCCTAATGGCAACAGCACATCCCCCACCCGTTACGTTTCTGTCACTCGAGCGTGAGTGAAAGAGAGGCATGAATCCACTATCGAGCATAAATACTCCCTCTTGAAGTTACAAGCATCAACTTGGCCAGAGCATCTACTAGTAACAGAGAGCATGCAAGATCATCAATAACATACACATGAAAAAAATGATAGATTAATAATCATTGGACATAGCATTCAATATTCATCAGATCCCAGCAAACACAACATGTAGCATTACAATAAGATGATCTTGATCATGTTAGGCAGCTCACAAGATCTAAACATGAGGCATAAAGAGGAGAGAACAACCATCTAGCTACTGATATGGACCCGTAGTCCAGGGATGAACTACTCACACATCACTTCGGAGGCAGGTATGCTGGTATGGTGATGAAGAGCCCTATGGTGATGATTCCCCCTCCCGGCAGGGTGCCGGGGAGAGCTTTAGAATCCCCGAACCAGGGTTGACTATCACGACGGCTACGGATGTTTTTTGTGGAAAAGGCTTGCATATTTAGGGTTACCCCTCCGACTCCGAGAGGTATAAATAGGCGAGAGGGCAATGCCGGTGGGCAGCCAGGGGGCCCACACCACCCCTTGGCGCAGCCAGAGGGGGGGAGCTGCCTCATGGTGTGGGCCCCCCTCAGGATCCCCCTCTGGGTCTCCTCCAGACTCCGTGTACGTGACGACTTTCTAAGAGTTCTGGTTTTTGTTTTGTCCAATTCCGAGAATATTTTTAGAACAACTTTGCAGAAACTAAAAACAACAGAAAACAGGTACTGGCTCTGTGGCATCTTGTCAATATGTTAGTCCCAGAAAATCCATAAAAATGACATAAAGTGTATAAGAAACTTGTAGTATAAAGCATGAAAACAACATGGAACATCGGAAATTATGGATACGTTTGAGACGTATCAACTAGTATCCATAACCAATGCATCATTTATATCTGGATTGACCATATGTCCGTGACGTGTGTCATATTTGTTTATATCCATTTACTTGTGAAAAGTGTAACATCGGGAAAGTACAATAAGAACCTATAAGATATATTTCACTTTACAAGGATAACAAGGACTCGAACCTTCCTATGCATGGTATTGTGTGCACATTGAATGCATGATTGCATGCGTGGAATGCCGCCATGCATTATTGTAGAGTGCACAAATGGACATGGAAATTGAACGCGTTGCAGAACTTTTGACTGCTAAACTAGCATTCTCCACGTCCAATCACCATGCAAATAAATGAAAGACATAAATTAAGGAACACTAGCCTTCTCCACATCCAATCACGGAGGAACAATCGATTAGCAGGTTCATTATACTACTCCATTTTAACAAACGATTAACACGATAACATAATTAACTACATAAAACATAAAGGACTACTACTTCGGAGCAGTCGAAGTCCTCAAAGTCGGAGTACGAGTCGTCGGTGTCCTTGGAGTCCGAGTATGAGTCGTTGGAGGGGAAGTCCTCGAAGTTGGAGCCATCCTCGTTGACAACCATTGGCCTTGGCCATATGCGCTATGTTGTCAAAAATAGGCAGTGTGTCATCAACAGAAGACACGTGCTCCTTGTGCGAGTAGGGTTCATCCGAGGACTCGGATGTCCTGTACTCATAGACCGGAGACGTCGGTGGAAGATCTCCTCGTGCCACATTGTCCTCGGAGGCAACGTCATCTTTCTAATTCTCCTCTAGTTCCGGTAACCGGTGATCCTTGCAGAACCGCTCCTCCGCCTCTCTCGCCTCCTCCCTTTCCCACTACTCCTCCTCGTACATGGCGTCGAGGCTAAAAGGCGAGTGCACCACCGACTCCGGCAGTGGTCAGACATGCATATCCTCTAAGCTCAGGCTAAGAAATTATAGAGCTACTCCACGCCATTTGGGGGGAGGGGAAAGAAATGGTTGATGTTCTTCGACTGGAGTTGTAGGAGGCCCCATTTTATTTTATAGTTAAGGCGGTGTTCCAGAGATATCTCTAGGCCCCACACCGTGTGACTCAACAACAAAACCACGGTCAGAGTCGCAGTATCGGTAAAAGTGAATTGACCCAACGGGAACAGCCATTCCTCACCTGTGCACGACTTTTTTGGAGCGAAGTGGGGAAAAAGTAAGGAAAAGTAAGGCCATGGGGCATTAGTTAGGGAAACGACCGAAGTGGGGGCACATAATTAGAATTCCCCAAATTTATTGGACTCAAAAAGTAACTTCTAGCCATCTTGATGTAGAAGAAATCCGCTAACAAGATGTTTATTTGATGGAGGGCACATGATAAACAATCTACATACGCACGGTCTTCCCTGAAGTAAACTTCAGATCGACCGTTCTAACACCATGAATAGAAGCACGTGACATGTTCCCCATTAGTGCGAAGGAAGTCCCTCCACCTAATAAGAAGAAAATATGGAGATAACATCACATACATGTCACTGGAACTCGTTCCGATCCACTATTCAGGAGAATAACATATGTAAAGGACAATAGAAAATTTATTACACCCAACATCCTTAATCTTAGAATCCCCAGTAACAATACAGTCTCGCTCTTTGGCCGTATGGATCACCTCAAACATGGTAGGATCACTTGTTCTTTTCGTTCTTCCTCTTGAAGTTGGTACAATATGAAGTCTTTTTATTTTTATCATACTCGCCTTTTCCCTAGACTTGTTATTGTTCTTGGACTTGTAGGACTAGCAGTTCTTGTTTAGTACAAAGTTTTTGATGTAGCGTTGATGGCGTGTGAACACGCGTTCATTGGGAGACCCCAAGAGAAAGGTATAATGAGTACAACAGCAAGTTTTTTCCTCAGCAAGAAACCAAGTTTTAATCGGACCGGTAGGAGAAAGAAATCACTTCTGTAGGTTGTTGACAGCTCATGTTGGTAGGGCGCATTACCAGGCTTAGCAGCAACATGGAATCTGCAAGCAACACAAGCAAGATACTTTGCCCCAACGAAACAGTGACGTTGTCAATCTCACCGGTTTTGGTGAAAACAAAGGTTTAGACGTATAGTATGGAAAATGATGTTTGTTTGCAGTGAATGAAACGAGAACAATATTTGAAGTGAAAAAGAACAGTGTTTGCAGTAGGTTGTATTATCAGTGTAAAAGAATATACCGAAGTCCACAGTTCACTACTGGTGTCTCTCCCTAACAGATAAATAACATGCTGGGTGAACGAATTACAGCTAGGCAATTGACAAATAGAGAATGCACCGTAATGCATATACATGACATGATGACTACTATGATATTCATTTGGGCATTAAAACATGATACATAGACCATTATCCAACTCCATCTATAACTAATAATCCACCCTCGGGATGTCATCCAAGCAAACCTTGGGTATTAAGTTGCAAGCAACATATTATTGCATTAAGTAAAGTGTGTAATGTAAACAACACAAATATCCTTAGACAAAACATTGTTGTTTTATCCCTAGTGGCAACATCACATCCACAATCTTAGAAGTTACTTCACTCTCCCAGATTACTGGAGGCATGAACCCACTATCCAGCATAAATACTCCCTCTTGGAGTCACAATTATCTACTTGGACAGAGCATCTACTAGCAATAGAGAGCATGCAAGATCATAAATAACATATATGATATATCTATAATCAACTTGACATGGTATTCAATATTCATCGAATCCTAGCAAACACAACATGTAGCATTACAATAAGATGATCTTAATCATGTTAGGCGGCTCACAAGATCTAAACATGATGGCACAAAATGGGAGAAGACAACCATCAAGCTATTTCTATAGACCCGTAGTCCAAGGATGAACTACTCACGCATCACTCCGGAGGCAGGCATGGTGATGAAGAGCCCTCCGGTGATGATTCCCCTCTCCGGAAGGGTGCCGGGAATGGCTTCACAACCCTCCAGAACTAGGGTTGGCGACGGTGCCGGCTGCGGAACTTTTCGTGGATGGAGGCTCGGGTACTTAGGGTTTTCCCGAGGAAGGCAATATATAAGCGGAAGGGCGATGTCGGTGGGAGACCAGGGGGCACACCACGTGACCGCACGGCCAAGGGGGGGGGGCGCCGCCCTATGGTGGGGTTGCCTCCCTTTCCCCCTTTCGAGTCTCCTTCCGACTTCGCGTGTACGTGACAGAAAAATAGGGACTTCGACTTTTGTTTCGTCCAATTTCGAGAATATTTCCAGAACAATTTTTCTAAAATACAAAAACAGCAGAAAACATGAACTGGCACTATGGCATCTTGTCAATAGGTTAGTCCCAGAAAATGCATAAAAATGCTATGAAGTGTATAGAAAACGTGTACCAATTGGCATAATATCAACATGGAACGTCAGAAATTATAGATACGTTGGAGACGTATCAAGCATCCCCAAGCTTAGTTGTACTCGTCCTCAAGTAGGTAAAACGATAACAACAAAATAATTTCTGAGGTGACATGCTACCACACAATCCTGATCAAATAATAATGTAAGCACAAGTCATGAATGAAGTGATCCAAGTCAATGGTCTATAGTTTGCTAAAAAATAGATAATGAGTAAACAACTGAATCATATGTGCAAAAACTTTTCATGAACAATACTTTCAAGAAAAGCATCATTTTTTTTTGCATAAGAGTTAACTCATAAAGTAATAGATTCTAAATAAAAGGCATTGATTAAGACATCGGAAGATTTAAGTTTCAGCACTGGCATTCAACTTTCAACATATATATCTCATGGATATTGTCAACTCAAAGAAATATAATAAGTGAAATAAATAGCATGTAAAAATTGGTGTACATAAAGTTGAGACAAGTGTTTGCTTCTGAGACAGAAAGAAGTAGGAAAACTGACTTAACATAAATGTAAAAGAAAGACCCTTCGCAGAGGGAAGCAGGGATAAATCATGTGCTAGAGCTTTTTAAGGTTTAAAAAAAATATAGAGAGTATAAAAATAAATTTTGGGAGAGGTGCTTGTCTATGTCAACGAATGGCATCGAATGATTTATCATCCTGTCATGTTTAAAAGCTTCAAGAGCGGCTCCCATAGAGATAATAATAAAGTTCCTCTTCTCCTTTGTTTGAACAAGCTAAGTTCATGATTTCTCAAGCCCATAGTGTTAGGAGATTTATTTTGTTATAAGTTGTAATTTATCTTTTAGGGGCTGGGCACCCGCTTGCCTGCTCTATTTGCAATATTAGGGACTAGCACATTATGCATGGTAGTCAAGGTGTGAAGCCAAATAAACATGAAAGAGACAATAAAGCAGCCAATACTTCCTCATGAGCTAAAACAGAGCACAAAGCAGGTTTAATAATTTAAGGTTTAAAGGTAGCACACGAAATATTTACTTGGAATGGCAGAAAATACCACATAATAGGTAGGTATGGTGGACACAAATGGCATGGATTTTGGCTCAAGGTTTGGATTCATGAGAAGCATTCCCTCTCAGTAAAAAGCTTAGGCTATCAAGGTTGTTCGAAGCAAACACACGATATCAACTGGTACAACAAGACTTACATGAAAACAAATTGCAAGCATTATAAGACTCTACGCTGTCCTCCTTGTTGCTCAGACACCTTTTACCAGAAAATATATAGACCTTATATATACCAATCATGCAAACCAAATTTCAACAATCTTTACGGTAGTTCTCCACTAATAGGTTTTAACCACATGATACAAGAGCTTAAACCTGCACTACTTGAAATCTCAAAACAATTGCCAAGTGTAAAATTATCCAAGACAGTGATCTACAAGAATATGTAAGTATTTTCCAATATACCATCTACAACATGTAGCATTTTATATTTCCATCCAAACACCATTTAATTATTTCAACACAAACTCTCCAAATAATTTATCATTGAAACAAGAGAGTATTACTCTACAAGATCTAACAGCTCTGAATAAGAGATGCATGAAAAATAGGAGCTAACAGGATTGCAGCAGCTAGACAATAAATGAAGAATACGAGTATTCATATGAAAAAAGTGGAGTGTGTCTCTCTCCCACACAGGAATGCTAGGATCCAACCAAGTTTATTATAGAAAATAAAATAAAATAAAAACAAACAGACGCTCCAAGTAAAGTACATAAGATGTGAACGAGTAAAAATATAGTTTCACTAGAAATGACGTGATAAGTTGTTGATGAAGAAGGGGGTGCCTTGAGCATCCACAAGCTTAGACGATTGAATCTTCTTGAAATTTGTTGGGATGATCCACGGGGGCATCCCAAAGCTTAGAATTTTCACTCTTCTTGATCAAATTATATCATCCTCTTCTATTGACCCTTGAAAACTTTCTTCACACCAAACTCAAATTAATTTTCATTAGAGGGTTAGTGCAGAATAAAAAAATCACATGTTCTGCATGGACACGAGCATTACCAATACTTTCTAAACGTTAACTACAGCCACTAATGTTTTATGGAGCAAAGAAATCCACTCAACATAGTAAAAGGGAGAATGCAAAATAAAATGCAGAATCTGCCAAAACCAGAACAGTCTGTAAAGATGAATTTTTTCGAGGCACTTACGTTGCTCAGATCAGAACACCCAAAACTAAGAAAAGTTGCGTACATTTCTAAGGATCGCGCACAAAATGTTTCAGGATTGTTTTAGGATGTTTCGACTTTTCTGGAATTTATTACGAATTAAACGGTGGACAGAAAAAATATGTTCTTCATAGAAATCTAAATCTACCATCAACTTTCCACTAGAGATTTTACTTGGTACAAAAATTCATAAAAGTAAAGGTACAAAGGATTTATTACAGAAATAAACACCACCTTGACTCAAAGAAAACAAAACAATTATAGAAATAAAACATGAGTTATCTCCCAAGAAAGTTTTCTTTAACACCTTTCAGCTAGGCACAGAAAGCAAGAATCAAGTATTTTCAAGTGAAGAAGTATGAACATCATAATTTGTTGTAATAATAGGATAAAAAAGGTAGCTTCATTCTCTTTCTAGGAAAGCGTTCTATACCTTTCTTGAGTGGGAATTGATATTTAATACTCCCCTCTTTCATACCAATAACAACACAAATAGTTCTAAGAAAAGGTCTTCCCAAAACAATAGGACAAGAATCATTGCATTCAATATTCATAAAAACAAAATCAAAGGGGACAAGGCTATTGTTAACAATAATAAGAACATCATCAACTCTCCCCAAAGGTTTCTTCTTAGCATTATCAGCAAGATGGACATCCAAATAACAGTGTTCCAAAGGTGGTAAATCAAACATATCATAGAGTTTCTTTGGCATAACAGAGATACTAGTACCAAGATCACATAAAGCATTACAATCAAAATTATTCATCTTCATTTTAATGATGGGCTCCCAACCATCTTCTAACTTCCTAGGGATAGAGGCTTCACGTTTTAACTTTTGTTCTCTAACTTGCATGAGAGCATTTGTAATATGTTTTGTAAAGGCCATATTTATTGCACTAGCATTAGGACTTCTAGCTAGCTTTTGTAGGAACAAAATTACTTCAGAAATATTGCAACTATAAAAATCAAAATCATTATTATCAAAGGTAATGGGACCATTGTCTCCCATGTTTCAAAAAAAATTCAACACTCTTATCACGAACAGTTTCATTGATTTTAGGCAATTTTAAACGTTTAAAAGAAGAAGTTGAGACATTACCAACACCAATTACTTTACCAATAATAGTAGGAGGTTTACTAGCATTTGAAACTTCAACATTACTAGTGGTGGTAATAGTACAAACTCTAGTTATATTATTCTTTCTAACTATTTCATCTTTTCTTTCCCACCTAGCATGCAATTCAGCCAACATCCTAACATTGTCATCAATTCTAACTTGAATGGAATTCAAAGTTTTGCTTTATTTAAAATCTTGAGGAATAACCTTTACTTTCAGAAGATCAACATCAAGAGTAAGGCTATCAACTTTAGAAGCAAGAATACCAATTTTCCAAACTTTTCCTCAACAAATTTATTAAAAGCAGATTTTTGTACTAATAAAGTACTTAAGCATGATTTCAAGATCAGAGGGTACACTTCTATTGTTGTTGTAGGAATTACCATAGGAATTGACATAACCATTTCCACTATTAGAAGGATAGGGCTTATAATTGTTACTACCAAAATTATTTCTATAAGCATTGTTTTTGAAATTATTGTTTTTAATGAAGTTCACATCAACATGCTCTTCTTGAGAAACCAAAGAGGCTAAAGGAACATTATTCGGATCAACATGATTTTTACCATTCACAAGCATAGACATAATAGTATCAAGACTATCACTCAAGGAAGAGGTTTCTTCAACAGAAATTACCTTCTTACCTTGTGGAGCTCTCTCAGTGTGCCATTCAGAATAATTTATCATCAAGAAGCTTTATTGCAGCACCCAAAGTGATTGACCTGCATAAAAGTACCTCCAGCAGCTGAATCCAGAAGGTTTCTTGAAGAAAAATTCAGACCCGCATAAAAGGTTAGGATGATCATCCAAGTTGTCAGTACATGGTTGGGACAATTCTTTACCAAAGATTTTATTCTTTCCCAAGCTTGAGCAACATGCTCGTTATCAAATTGTTTAAAATTCATAATGTCACTTCTAAAAAATATAATCTTAGCAGGAGGATAATATTTTCCAATAAAAGCATATTTACATTTAGTCCAAGAATCAATCTATTTCTAGGCAAAGATAGCAACCATTCTTTAGCTATTCCTCTCAAAGAGAAAGGAACCAATTTCAATTTATTAATATCTCCATATATATCCTTATACTTTTGCATCTCACAAAGTTCAACAAAATTTTTAAGGCGAGCAGCAGCATCATCGGTACTAACACCAACAAATTGCTCTCTCATAACAAGATTTCAAAGGACGGGCTTAATTTCATAAAAATCTGCATTAGGAGCAGATGGAGCAATAGGTGTACAAATAAAATCATTATTGTTTGTGCTAGTAAAGTCACACAACTTAGTGTTCTCATGGTTACTCATTTTAGCAATATTAAAACAGGATAACAAAATAACAACTCTAATATGAACTATTTTTTTCGTGTGTTTTTGATATAAATAAGCAAACAAGACAAAATAAAATAAACTAAGAAAAACAATAACAAAGTAAAAATATTGGAGGTGAGAGACTCCCCTTGCTGAAATCCTCTTCCTCCCTGGCAACGGCGCCGGAAAAGAGCTTGATGGTGTTTGAACACACGTTCGTTGGGAGACCCCAAGAGGAAGGTATGGTGAGTACATCGGCAAGTTTTTCCCTCAGTAAGAAACCAAGGTTTAATCGGACTAGTAGGAGAAAGAAATCACTTCTAAAAGTTGTTGACATCTGATGTTGGCATGGCGCACTACTAGGCTCAGCAGCAACGTGGAATATGCACATAACACAACAAATATACTTTTCCCCAAGGAAAGAGTGAGGTTGTCAATCTCCCCGGTCTTGCTGAAAATAAAGGATTAGACCTATAGTGTGGAAAATGATGTTTGTTTGCAGTGAATCAAATGAGAATAATGTTTGTAGTGAAAAAGAACAGTGTTTGTAGTAGGTTGTATTATCAGTGTAAAAGAATAGACCGGGGTCCACAGTTCACTAGTGGTGTCTCTCCATAACAGATAAATAACATGCTGGGTGAACAAATTAGAGTTGGGTAATTGACAAATAGATAATTCACCGTAATGCATATACATGACATGATGACTATTATGATATTAATTTTTGCATTACAACATGATACATAGACCGTTATCCACTTGCATCTATGACTAATAATCCACCCCCAGGACGTTATTCGAGCAAACTTAGGGTATTAAGTTGCAAGCAGCAGATTATTGCATTAAGTAAAGTGTTTAATGTAAACAACACCATTATCCTTAGACAAAGCATTGTTGTTTTACCCCTAGTGGCAACAACATATCCACAATGTTAGAAGTTATTGTCACTCTCCCAGATTACTGGAGGCATGAACCCACTATCTAGAATAAATACACCCTCTTGGAGTCATAAGCATCTACTAGCAACGGAGAGCATGCAAGATCACAAATAACATATATGATAGATCTATAATCAACTTGACATAATATTCAATATTCATGGGATCCTAGCAAACACAACATGTAGCATTACAGTAAGATGATCTTGATCATGTTGGCCAACTCACAAGATCTAAACATGATGGCACAAAATTGGAGAAGACAACCATCTAGCTACTGCTATGGACCCGTAGTTTAAGGATGAACTACTTACGCATCACTCTGGAGGCATGCATGGTGATGAAGAGCCCTCCGGTGATGATTCCCCTCTCCGGCAGGGTGCCGGGAAGAGCTTCAGAACCCTCCCGAACTAGGGTTGACGACGGCGACGGCGGCGGAACTTTTCGTGGATGGAGGCTCGTCTACTTAGGGTTTTTCCTAGGAAGGCAATATATAGGCAGAAGGACAATATCGATGGGCGACCAGGGGGGCCACACCACGTGGCCGCGTGACCAAGGGGGGGACGCGCCGCCCTATGGTGTGGCTGGCTCCCTGCCCCTTCGAGTCTTCTTCGGACTCCGTGTACGTGACAGAAAAATAGGGACTTCGGATTTTGTTTCGTCTAATTCCGAGAATATTTCTAGAACAATTTTTCTGAAGTACAAAAACAGGAGAAAACAGGAACTGGCACTATGATATCTTGTCAATAGGTTAGTCCCAGAAAATGCATAAAAATGCTATGAAGTGTATATAAAACATATAGCAATTGGCATAATATCAACATGGAACATCAGGAATTATAGATACGCCGGAGACGTATCAAGCCTCCCTCTAGATCTCGAGCACGTGTATTTTGCTCTCGCTTTTTCTTCCACATCAAGAGACCTACTGAGGCCTGTAACGGATAACTCATGTGTTTTATGATTTAGGGAAATAGAAAAATTCCTCCGCCAATTCCGGCAACACACACACAAACTTCTCAAGTTCCTTAGCATTGAAATGTATCTGATGAGTCTGCTTAATGACAGAGCGTTCATCAGTCATCTTGTAGTCATAAAATTACTCTATGACATACAATTCACTTTGTGCATCCGAGACACCAAAATTTTCCTCGAGAGGATCCCACATACCATTTCTCGTGGTGATGGACAAATATGATTCAATTATATTCTTTCCAAGAATTCTCAGAATAGCACCCCTTAATTAGAAGGGAATCGGCTTCCTGAAAAGATTTCTCCTCTGTAGGAGTAAGCTCTCCTTCAGGCTTACCTTTGTCGACGTCAAAGAACTTCACGGTCTCAAACCACATAGTAGCTCTCACACGCTACCTCTTGTAATGCACCCCATAGAAAGGAGGAGGCCTCAGTAAAAGCAGTAAAGCCAAACATATAAAATCGCCTTTAATAAGGGTTTTAGATTATTGGATATATGAGCATTTTCTAAAATATTCAACGCATACCAATAGTTGACAAAACATGGCTAGAAAAAATAGAAAATATACTCGACATGTGATCTACTAAAAAGTGCGTGATAAACAACTCCAGAAAGATTGGAAGCTATAGAACATGTAGGCCATCTACTAGTACAACCGAACAATCATATGGCGAGGTGAGCGACAGAGGAGGAGCGCATATGTAGCTTTCCTCTTCTCATTAACATACAAAAAGTGAAAGAGCCTTCCTTATAAGAAGGTCTGACTCCCACTCAAATAGAAACGTGGGATTAAAGTTTGTCCCACCTCTTTCCATGCATGAATGGCCACATGGTTCTCTAAGATTTTCAGGAATTGCGAAAATATTAAATGGGCTGGCTATATAAGCCAAAATTCCAATAGAACCAGACCCAAAACTTGGGACGGATATGGGATACTGAACATTATTTTGGGCGACCTGGACAAGATGGAGACGTCTCTAGAGTCGTTTTTTTTGTTTTCTTCCTGCCCCATTGAGACATTCGTAGGTTTAGGGGGTGGGGGCATTGGTCGAGACGCTCTTAGATATCATGTGTCCGTGCACACTTAACCGGGCACCTCCAAATAGGGTGCGATTAGAATTGCATTACTAATAAGCCAACATGGAGAATCTACTCGGTTTGGTAGAGACAAAATATATGTAGAGAAAAAATAGTTATCTTCCTCTTCCCTCCTCTGGGCGTCACCGGAGGGAATCCCTAGCCCCCCTCCCCCCGTCTCTGCCCCTCTTCATCTTCCCTTCCTGGCCGCTGTCGCCGGGCTAAGCCCTTGCGCTAGTGGAGGCGGGGTCGATGCCCCCCTGCGGCATGGTGGCCTTGTGGCATTCCTGCTCGCTCGGATTTTGCTAGAATCTCCATGTAGGCAGTGCAGACTCGGGAGGGGCGGGTTAGCAGGTGCCTTGAGCGGTCTCTCGACGGAGACGTCCATGGCAGTGACGGTACCACGATCGCGACAGTGGGGACAACACAACGATGGTGGTGGATGGAACCCATGAGGTAGCTATGTCTAGGTTTGCTTAGCCCATATCTGGGCCCATTTCAGACAAATCTGGATTCTACGGGCCCTAGCCTGGTGCACATCACGGATCCTTCAATAGGGAAAAAAGAATGATCATGGAACTTCAGTGTGGAGGCGGGAGATAGTCGTGGGTGATTTGGTCCTGGCCCCCCTTGCTACCGCGTCCGGTCGGCGACCGCCTCGGGCGGCGGAGGATGCGATCTCCTCCCAGCGGTTGCGGATGTCTCCCTCATGGGTCTAGATGTGTCGCCGACCCCACTCTTTCGCCTTGTTGACCTCACAACTTGTGGGTCCCTCGGCTTGAAGTTGCGGATGCTGGGGAAGTGGCCTTGTAAGGTGGACTGCATGAGCGTCTCTATGGCGAGCGTCGTAGTGGTAGGTGATGGGCTCGCTCTTTGGCCATGTGGATGGCGAGAAGCCGGCGGTGGGGGTTCCTGGCATTGCTGGCGGCAACTTCCCGGTCGTGCTCTGGAGACCATTCTGGATGGTAGTGGGTGATCTGAGTGTGCGGACCATTCCCGATGCATGCGGGTTTCCTTATCCTCTTAGGGGCGGTGTTGTGGCTATATTCGTCGTGTTAGGGCTCCGGGTATAAATCCTTAACCATTCTGATTTCGGCGGTGACAACGTTCTGCGTCGTTATTCTTTTTTTTTTTGGGGGGGGGGAGGGAGGGGGGCGTCGACGTGCAGCCTCATCCATTCGGACTTGTTCTAATGTCCTCGGTAACAAGTTTAATTGTCTTTGTTTTTCCTTTTCTTACATATGTTCTGATTTATAATAGGTCATCTCATTACTTTTTTTTTATAGTAAGTCATCTCATTACTCATGTTCTGTACAAAAGAGGTTATCTCATTATTTTGTATCGGGTGGGCCATTGAGCGGGCCGAAAGAGAATCGGCTCAATTTTGTTACCACCGCGCCATGCCATTTCTGGCGCATGCATGGATGATTGACAGCATGTATGCATCGGGATCCCCAATCCGGCACATCGATCTACACGAGAATCGGAACCAACGAAGCAAAAAAAAGACGGCATCTTTCTAGCTGCCCCCAGTGAAACGTCAAACCGAGTGGCAGTGCGGCGGCAGTAAAACTTTTGATCGATCACGCAGATCCCTGTGGGCGGCCAGACGCGCCTCGGCCCGCATATTGTAGGCGCGACCAATGGCACATACTCGGGCCGGTATCGATGGAATTCGCGTTGGACGACGAGGGGAGGGATCGGTAGAGCGGCATATGCATGCATATCGATCGGGGCCGGTGCAGCAGGAGCGGGGTGCGGCAAAGGCAGGCAGCGCAAGGCGACAGGCGTGACGCAGTGCCCGCGCAGTCCCCGCGTCGTCGTCGCCCGGGCAGCACAGCATTTCTGGCCAGATCACTGTCGCTTTCCCTAGCTAGCCGCCCTGTTTGTTTACAACTTTTCATGTAGATGTAGTCCCCCTCTCTCCCTCGCTGCGTGCCGCGCGCAGGGCGAACGCGGCCGGGAGCGACCGACCCACGGGGCCAACCGCGTGCCGCTCCCCACCCCACGTCGCCTCCTCTCTTTCTTTATTTCGCGACCGTTTCTTCTTGTTTACTTACTTTATTTTTTATTATGCCTCCGTCGTAGATCGGTGCCTTCGCACGGTGGTATTCTCTGCCGCCATGCTGCTGCCGCAACTGACCCTTCCGCCTGCTCCTGCCAGTGCCTCCATGGTCCTGTCACGTCCACACCACACGTCAGCCCTAGTCACTCTGCCCGTTGGGCCCTACACGGTCGATCCTCTGTGCAACCTAAGAGCATCTCCAGCAGCGGCGATCGCTCTGCGCGCCAAACAGCTTATCCAGCAACGCGCGATCGTTGCTCTAGCGCGGCGCCAGAAATTGCAATTGCAGACGCGACTTTTTTGCTCCGTTTGCAGCGCGCGCACGTACATTGCGTAAGTACAGCCACGCGAAAACGAGGCGAGCGCGTCCAGCCGGCGCTCAAACATAGCAAGATGCATAAATTTCAATCAAATATAGTTTTGCCTTCATAGTCTACAAAACAACAACATGGTTTAAATAGCTAAAACTCAACAAAGTCCATAGCCTCCATAGTGCGCGAAAACGAGGCGACCGCCTTGCGCCCCTACAAAACTCGCGTCTTCTTCACCATGGCGGCCGCGGTCGGCGCGACGACAAGCGGGCGCTTTTGCTGTCCTCCATGCGCGGTCCTTGAGCCGGGCGCCGAATGGGCAGGCGTCGGCGGTGGACGGTCGTCTCCTGAGTTCATCCACGGCGTCATGAACAGACCGCGTGCAACGCCTTGTCCGGCGGCGGCGACGGCGACGACGTCGGCAGCGGCGCTAGGGTTACTGAAACCGGCGCTATACGGGGGCGTTGGCGGCACGCCAGAATAGTTCTCCATCGCCAGCGGCGAGCAGAGAGGGGCAACGGCGAGCGCGGCGCGCGGAGATTTTCGCTCGGCGGTTGGGATTCGCGGGGGCTGTCGCCTGGTCGCGCGCGCTGTACGGGGAGCTGAAAATTAGCAGCGCGGTTTGGCGTTTTTGGCCACGCGACCTAATTTTTTTCGCGCGTGCCTATTTATCGCGCGATTGCTGAAGCACGGCGCGCTGTATAACTGACGGTTTTCGCGCGGACACGCGGGATAGCGCGACTGTTGGAGATGCTCTAAGAAATTGTGCATGCTTAGGGCCTCTTTG
The DNA here is from genome assembly GCA_028641055.1 of Alopecurus myosuroides. Taxonomy (NCBI): domain Eukaryota; kingdom Viridiplantae; phylum Streptophyta; class Magnoliopsida; order Poales; family Poaceae; genus Alopecurus; species Alopecurus myosuroides. The sequence continues at coordinate 180,615,593 of CM054062.1, forward strand.
GATCACAGGTTTGAAAAACACAGGAATATAGAAAACATAGGAATCTCACATGTTTGTATGCATAAAAAAGAGAAACCGAAAACAGAGAAAAACTGCAGGATTAGTCGTTCGGATGAAACACATGAAAAACACAGGAAAAGTGGCTCAAATCTACGCACTTAAATCTAAAAAAGAGGTTAGAGTGGATGTTCAAAATCCTATAGAATTGAGGTATAGGAATCCAATCCATAGGAATTTAGATAGTATCATTCGTTTAATCCAAAGGCAATCCATAGGAAATAATACTATGGATTGGAATCCTCCAAAAATCCTACAAAATTTGTATAATCTAAAGCCTTATGCTTGCGTGTACCACCCGCGGTGACGATTAGCCTGGCCGACATGCGTGCATATACCCGTTTCCATCATAAAAATTCTACTAGGAAATGTTCATCTATACTACCTGCAGTTCACCATTTGTTTTATTGACAGCATGACATGTGATTATATTTACCAAGCAATGATTGTACCAGATGTCGCACCACAGTGACGTTTGAGCTCAAACACAACATCAGCGTACAGGCAAGGCAACCCACGTTTCGATGCGCCTCCCCTCTGAGGGCTCCCTGCCGGACACAGACCTCCGAGGCCCCCTCCAGAGGAGGCAAAACCCAACACTTGCCAAACCTAAGTTCCGAATCATGCCCATGTCAATACTGCCAAAGACATGTAGTGTAGCTGTGGCCTGTGGGAGTGCATACTACCGAAAGTGTGGGACCCAGCTGTTCCCTCATGCCTTGTGATACAACAACACACCTAATTTGGACTCTCTTTGACGGTGACTGTGTGAAGAGCATCTACCCTAAAGTATAGTATATGTTGTCTTAAAAGTTAAATATATAGATCTTTTGTTTACATACTCCCTTCGTTTAATAATAGATGACTTCCATTTATCTATATATGAATGTATCTACACATGTTTTAGTGTTTAGATACATCCATATATAGACAAATGCAAATCATCTATTGTTGAACGGAGTGAGTAAAAACTAATATACCTAAAGTTTGGTGCGTATAGAAGTACTCCCTCCGATCCATATTAATTGTCGCTAAATCGGATGTATCTAGCACTAAAAATATGTCTAGATACATCCGATTTAGTGACCATTAATATGGATCGGAGGGAGTACTACTTTTCTTGTACATCTTTCACACGGGGAACCTACTGCTTGATGGCTGGAAGTTCCTAATAAGCATCGTCGATGCAAAACCAGCTAACTCGTTACTCGGTACAAAAGGTTTAGTTAGTGAGCAACTATGCCCATACATGCACACAATTATTTTACTATGCGATAAATCATTTTTATTTTTTTTGAATTTATTTGGATTGCATATACTCCCTCCAATCCACAAAAAGTGTCGCTCATTTCATACTCCCCTGTCACAAAATAATTGTCTTAAAGTTAGGCAAAAGTTGATGTATCTAGACATATTACAGTGTAAGATACATCTAGTTTTATCTAACTTTGTGACAATTATTTTGGGACAGAGGGAGTACTAAGCTAGTATATATACTTTGTACTAAATGAGCGACACTTTTTATAGATCGGATGGAGTAAATGATTGTACGTGTTTGATGTAAATCTCGGATGTCCCGGTTTTGCACGATAAGTCACTGCAGGTTCAAATTCCCGCTACACGCACTTTGGATATTTCCATAGGGAGCTAACCGTATCAATGAGAATGCAGTGTATTTTAGTTCAGAGGGGTACATCAGAATCTAAAGCATGCATGTAAAACAACATAGATAGCAATATAAACAGATGGAGTGTGGACTTCGTTGATATTTTGTTTTCGTCGCTTTATTCATTAGCATGACGCATAAAGATCCCACACCACTTTTTTTTAGCTTTGGCATTGTACAACACAGTAAAGCTACATTTGATAAAGTTTATGGTGCTCATAGCTAGGGCAGCGACGTTTGACACTTATGTTAGTTGTGGTTGGATGACTCTATTATTACTATTAATTACTTATAAGGTAGAGAATGCTCTATCATTTCGGTTTAAAATTTACTCCCTCCAATCCATAAGAAGTGTCACTCATTTTGTACTAAGTTAGTACAAACTTTGTACTAAGTGAACGACACTTTTTATTGAACAGCGGGAGTATTAATTGCTAATTAACCATTACAAATTAATATTGGTACTAAGGAATGTGCCAATGCAACTTTCGTTGATGTGGCATGATAATTAATAAGAGGAGAGAGGGATGTTGTATCTTAGTAGCTAATATATAATCCTTGCACATGACCAATACAAAAATTGTTGCTAACTCAATCATAGGTATGCATGAGCACCAAATTATTCAATTTAGAGACAATGCATTGGGCTAGTTGTATCTTAAAATTTTAATGTTTCTATGATAACGTGTTAAGTGTCATTGCATTGGCCCATGCCTAAGACAATTTGGTGATGGTATCGGTGGGAAATGAGGTGGGCTTTCTTTTCATCATTGAAATTAAAACAACTCCTCATATTTATATATGATTTGGCTGTGTGATTTGATGACCATGAACCGTTTGTCCCTTTTGTTGATGTTGATCGATTCATATCACCATTTTATGAGAATGGCCTAATTAATCTATCATACCCATTGATCATGGCCATTATCGCAACACGATTATATTTGATGTGTATGTATATATACTAACTGATTAATATTTAATATCGTGGAGGCAGTAGGGGGCGTTGGTTAGTATAACCGCAATCATTCATTAAAAATTCGTTTTTCATTCTTAGACGAAAGGCAATAACACCTTACTCTATGTTAACAAAGCCCCAAACGGCTATATACAAGAGTGTTGAAAAACTTCTTACAAGACAACGAACGCTACAAGCATACACAAGAAAGCAAAGGAAGAAAAAGCTAGGCATTAAAGCTCTACTTCGAGAGCAAAGCACCAACATAAGGAAACATGAACCAGGAGAAGACCAGCCGACATGATGAGCATACTTGCTAGCTACTAGGTATAGGGGCGCAAAACAAGCAAACATTTCTATCCTTGAAGGTGGACCTCTACCTATTCACCCAGGATCAAAGTGTGGCGCACCATCAGCCGTTAGATTTTCTCATCATGCGCAAGGAAGAGTACTGACGCTGAAACCCCACTAGGAAGGCATCGAGCATAAAACATGAAAGGTGTACCATGACTGAAGCAGTGTTGCTGCCAGGACCGTCCACTGACGAAAAGTAAGCCGTAGACTTGGTAATTGATCAAGAAGTTGCAGAGGATCAAGAAGTTGCCACGATCACCCCAGAGGAAGGGCCAAGAGCGTAGGAGAAGCTTCACAACATGCACTAAGCACCACAACTTCTGCCGGTTGAGGGGAAACCTTCCTCTCGAACCCAGACGACTAATGGGTTTCGAATTGCCGGATAGGAGGATCCACATGGCTGGGCGAAGAGCATCAAATAATCCAGCATTGGCAAAACCGTCAAAATCAAGACCAAAACATGATCCTCGCGATTTCCACTGGCCACTAGCCAACACTCGGGAACACAAACATCCCCATCATTCTCACGATGGCTCCTTCAAGAATTACACGTCACCAACAATACCGGCACCACCCAAAAAAGTTGGAGTTTTAGCCAAGAGACGGTGCGAAAGGGGAAAGAGAACGAGTATGGTACCTCTAGGGCTGTAATGACAATTGTAGGCATCGTCATCATCAAACAAACATTGAAGGATAGACTTCTCACATCCCCGCATCTTTTATTTTGGTGTGATCCAAATTCGGTTATGCTGGTAAAAGGCGAACTTCTGATGAATAGAGCATGGCGTCACAAAGGGGGTGCAAGGGCGACAGCCTTGATACGGCCAAAACGTATCTATAATTTTTTTATGCTCCATGCTTATTTTCTTTATGTTATTGCATGTTTTCTACATGTTCTACTTTGTTTTCTGGATAATTTCATGGACTAACCTATTAACAAGATGCCCAGAGCCAGTTACTGTTTTCTGCTGTTTTTGTATTTCAAAAAATATGTGAAAAAAATATTCGCCAAATTTCCTGAAAATTTACAGGATTTATTTTTTGCCCGGAACGAAGACGAGGTCCAAAGGAGAGCCGGAGAGGATCCAGGAGGTGGCCAGGTGTCCCCCAGACGCGGGTCTACCCTAGGTCATGCCTGGTGGGCCCCTCACCACCCTGGCCATCGCCTCGCCCCGCCTCTTTGCCTATAAAATCACATTAACCCTTAAAACTTCGAGGAAGGAGAAATTTTCCACGAACATACAGAGGCGCCGTCACCTCAAAATTCCAATCTAGGGCTTTTGGAGTCCTACTTCGGCACCATACCGGAGAGGGGGATCGTAATCGGAGGCCTCTACGTCGCCATGATTTTCTCCAGACAGATGCGTGAGTAGTTCATCCCAGGACTACGGGTCCATAGCAGTAGCTAGATGGTGTTCTCTCTCCCTTGTGCCTCCATGTTTAGATCTTGTGAGCTACCTAACATGACCAAGATCACCGTTATATAATTGCTACATGTTGTGTTTGTTGGGATCCAATGAACCATGAAATTATGACTACTTTGTTCATGTCTTTTTGAGTGCTTCACTTATATCTTTAGAGTGTTTTAATCTTGTATTGCAATGCTCTCTAGTGTGTATGATTTCCTTAAGTTATTATATGCACCTCCAAGAGAGGGTTTATATGTTAGATAGTGGGTTCATGCCTCCTTTTCATCTGCGCTCGAGTGACAGAAACGTGTAAGGTGGAGGATGTGTTGTTTCCACTAGGAAGAGAACAGTGGTGTTCTTGTCTATGGATGAGGATTATTTCTTATTACGTATTTTTCTTATTTCGTTTGTCTGTTGCACACAAGCAATCACTTCGCTGCTGCAACTGAATACCAGCGAGATTTCATGGATTTCTGTCTCAAGGTGAACTTTTAGTAATAGATGTTGTCGTATGACGGTCTATTTACCTTGACGTAATGCCTACAATGTTAGAACATGTGAACTATATATCTTCATAATAGTACTGTCATACGCTCATGGTTTGTCAATTGCCAAGCTGTAATTTATTCAGCCAACATGTTTATTGGTCTTAGGAGAGGCACTACTAGTGAAACTATGCCCCCGGTCCTATTTTCCTCATTGATTACAACCTTTTTTACTTGCTTTCATCATCATTTTCTTGATGTTCCGTTTTCATTTAATACTCTCCAACCATTTGATACAATTAATTATCTAGTTTTCAGCAAGACGAGAAGATTGACAACCTTCTCGGAAAGTTGGGAGCAAGAGAGAGTTTGTGTTTTTTGTGCAGATCCACGTTTGTTGAAGCGCCAGACAACCAGCAACCTACTGAGAGAATTTGAAGTTTTACTAGATTGACAAACCTGGTTCCATAACTGGGGCAAAATACCTTCCTCTTGGGGTTTCCCAACGGGTGCGTGATCACGCCACCTAGCAAGACTTTTTCTGGTGCCGTTGTCGGGGACTTCAAGCTTTCAGCTAGGGGAGTTACACACTTCCACTTTCTATGTTTTGTTTTGTTCTTCCTTAGTTTATTTTTTTTAGCTTTTTTCTCTCTTATCAAAAATCCAAAAAAATACTTCTGTAGTTTCTAGTCTTTTACTTATTGTTAGTTTGTCTTGTTTTGTGTTGCAAGCATGGGTACCATTGATAACACCAAGCTTTGTAACTTTACTAGTACCAATAATAATGATTTCATATGCACACCTATTCCTCCACCTGCTACTACAGTAGAATTCTATGAGATTAAACCAGCTTTGTTGAATCTTATCATGAAAGAACAATTTTCTGGTATTGGAGAAGATGTTGCCTCTCATTTAAATAACTTTGTTGAGTTATTTGATATGCAAAAGTATAAAGAGGTAGATGGTGATATTGTGAAATTAAGACTATTCCCTTTCTCTTTAAAAGGAAGAGCTAAGGAGTGATTATGGTCTTTGCCTAAAAATAGTAGTGATTCTTGGACTAAGGGCAAAGATGCTTTTATTGGGAAGTATTATCCACCTGTAAAAATTATAAACCGAAGAGTAACATTATGAACTTTAGACAGAATGATAATGAACATGTTGCTCAAGCTTTTGAAAGAATGGAAACTATGATAAAGAATTGTCCCACGCATGGATTAAGTACATGCATGGTTGTCCAAACTTTTTATGTAGGATTAAAATTTTCTTCAAGAAATTTATTGGATTCAGCTGCGGGAGGAACCTTTCTGCATTTCACATGAGGTGCATCGAATAAGTTATGGACGATTTGATGACAAACTATCCTCAATGGCACGCAAAAGGGCTCCAACAAGTAAAAAGATAAATTAAGTTGAGGATGTCTCTTCTTTGGGTGATAAAATTGATATGCTTTCTTCTTTGCTTGCTAAACAAGTGTCTATTGATGTGAATTTTATTTCTTGAAATAATTTCAACAACAATGCTTATAGAAATAATTTTGGTGGTAACAACTATAGGCCATATCCTCCTAATAATGGTAATTCGTATGGGTATTCTTATGGAAATTCTTATAAGAATCCTAATAGTTCCACCTCTAATCTAGAAGTCATGCTCAAAGGATTTATTTCTTCGCAATTTTTTTTCAATAAAACTATTGAAGAAAAGGTTGAAAAACTAGATAATCTTGTCTTGAAAGTTGATTGTCTTGCTCATGATGTTGAAATTTCGAAAATTAGGACTACACCTCTTGAAGTCATGAAAACTGAACCTATAAATTCTATACAAGTTCAAATAAATAAATATGAGAATTTTATCTCAAATTCATGCTAGAAGACAGAGAAGAACATGCTGAAATTTCTGCCAAAAGAGAGCGTGTTAAAATTGGTACCATCAAACATTTTGAATAACTTAAAACTTTCAGTACTCATGAGCATACTAATGATCCTAAACATTTTAAAGGTCAAACAAAGGTGATTGTAGAGTACAATACTTTAGGTAGAAGGAGCCCCCAAAATTTGGAGAGTGTGAATCTTTCTTGCGAGAAAATTGTGGAAAGTGGGCTTGATGATAATATGACTTTAGGAGAAACTCCTCCCACTATATTTGAGGATGATAAACTTTATTTTGATAATTGTACCCTCTCTAATTGTGACGCCCCGGGATCGGGCACTATGCAAATTTCAGCATTTCCGCCAAAATCCACATAATAACCGATTCCAGGTTGCCACTTGTGATAACATTACAACAGTTCACGAATATTCCGCAACAACAACAGAAAAGATATATACAAGACGACTCAAACGAGCCAAGGATACAACTGATACAATACAAAGATCCAAATAACAGCGGAAGAAACAACATAGCGTCTGACTACGGACAAGATACAAATGGGACTAAGAGTCCTGAAGATAACCGATGGCGTCCAATCCCTGCCCAGGCCAAGCCGGAGGGATTCCCAAGCTAACGTCGTCAGACTTCAAACCTGTTGACTGCAATATGGAATATGCAGCCACGAAAGGATTCGTGGGTCAGTACGGTTAAGTACTTGCAAGTGGATAACCCATACTCACAAGATGCCAGCGTAACCAATCATCACAAGATATAAATACTTTGGGTACAACGGAAAGGAAGGGATTATTGCAAAGAAGCGGCAGCGGGCTGCACTAACTAACTGCAGAGACTCGCTACAACATCCGGCTAAAAGAAAGGGGATAAGATAGCGTATAAGAACCAACTACAACTACTCACCAAACAATACCCATCCAATGTTACCCCCTACTAAGGAAGCAACCCAAGGAAACTCACACTGTTGATTAAGGTGACATTCATTTCATGGTGGAGGTAATCTATATTACTAGTCAAGTTATCATCGTTAAGTGTAAGTTGTCTGAGTACTTGTTAGCCAGCACTTTCACCAAGTCATCCATAACCGCGGACAACACGGCTTCTCGAGAAGATTTAACCCTGCAGGGATGCACCAATTTAGCCGTACACGTAAGAATAACCCGCCAGACGGGGGATCAACCCACCAAGCGAGGTACTCAACACAACCCAACTCTTCTTCGCATCAAGCCCAAAGAACCACATGTTGTGCGTGCGCGGCTAATCGAGCCCCCACGAAGAAAAGGGGGACCCTCATAGCACTCTAAGACCATGCCGCCCTAAATGCCGACTACAAAAGTTCCACCCTGGCGCCAAGGGTTCGCACCTGCATATGCATGCATCAAATGGAAAGCCCGAACTAAGTGTGGCGATTTGGACGAGATGCGAATCGAATCAGAATTGCGGGGGGCGCCCATACTCGCTTCCCACATGCGGTTAGTGCGCTCATCATGGATCAATGGACAAGACCCTTTTCCTAATTAGGGTCGACACTAGCAGGCCTCAAAACCACGCCGGGCCTCCTGCAGGTGCCTTATCATCAAATTATTATTACCCAAAACATTAACATGTTGTTGATTGAGTTGAAACCCAACTATCAAACTAAACAGGTGATAAGACGGACAACAAGACTTGAGCGCAAGCAACACTAAGCATGCAACTACGACACGAGGCCAACAAGGTAAACAAGCAACAGGTAATAGGAAGTGGAAGGAAGGCTATATCATGGCTGCAAGGTAAACATATGATAGGATCGAGCACAAGCATCAAATCATAAGGCTAGCATAAGAACAACGGAAAGAATCGGTAACAAGTGATGAAAGGCAGCCATAGGCAGCAAGTGAGTATACTTGCCTGGAATCCAGCAAGTAGAGGTACATCCGAAGAACTTGTCGTTGCTCACATCATCTCAACGTCCTATCCGTGAAGAAGCAACGAACTAGAACAAACACCGGGTGCAACAATTACTACTACAGCAAAAGATCCAGCATGATCAAGATATGGATGCATGACAAGTTTAAGGATGCATCAAAGACAAACTAGTTGACATGGTAACATAATTAAAGGGGCCCATATGCAATTTGGATTGCATATGGAAAACCCATGAATTAATGTTGAATTAAATGATCTACAAATAACCATCATGTGGAAGTTAATTAGAATGAGGCATGGATGAGGAAAACAATAAGAAAACAACAGTAGCTTCAATTTGAAAAGGTGTTTACCAAGTTTAGAATTTTATTTATTAAGTTATGAAAATTGGCTTCTTAAATGAGTTACACAAACATTTATTGTTTTCACCCATTTTAATTGTTCAAAATAGATAACAAAATTCATATTTGGAAAGAACACAAAAATTTAGATGGAAAACATATTTCATTTGTTGAATTTGGATTTTAGATGAGCAAGTTATTAAATTGACAATTTTAAATGCATTAAATAAGAAACAGTTGTTTTCAGCAATTTAATTTATTCAAAACAGAAAACAAAGTTTATATTTGGAAATCTTATTCAATTTTGCATGGAAAACATATTTTACATGTTGGAATTGGATTTGAATTGCTCAAGTTATGAATTTTGCAATTTAAAAGGTTTAATTAAAGCATTGAATGATTGCACCACTTTTAATTAGGGAAACAGTAAACAAATTGTATTGAAAAGGTTGAAAACATGTAGCAAATGTTTCACTGAACATTTTGAGCTATTAAACATAATTTTTGGGTTATTATTGAATTTATTATGCAATTTTTCATAAGCATTCTTATTCTGCCCTTTTTAGTAAACAGAAGGAAACATGCTCAAAATTAATTCAATTGTGACCAAATAAAATACCAATGTGTAGAGTTTGTTAAGACAAATTTTTAGAGCCCAAGTTTGCTTAAATTAGATGAACAGAACTCAAGTTATGAAATTCCAAAGTTTCAACTTTTAATTGCATTTTCAGTAATTAATTATTTAGTACAAAAATTACTACAGAAACATGTTGCAAACTTGACATTAACAGAAAGGGCACAAGATTTTGAATCCATAGCAATTTGAATCGTTGGAATTGGATCAAAATTCAATTTGTTATTGATTTTAGAATTAAAGAAACAGATCTGTTTTTCTGGGATAGGGAAATAAAAAGAAAAAGGGAGGCAAAAAGGGTGTGGCTTGCGCCTGGGGGGAATCGAACCCAGGACTGCTGGGCGTGCACGCACGGTGTGCTACCAGTGGGCTGCTGCGGCTTGGTTGATGGATACAGAGGCGATGCGTTTTTGAGGTAACATTAAGGCCACTGTCGAAACTGAATCTCGATTCAGTTAACGAGCACGCAATCGGCGAACGGAAAAAGGAGATGACGGACGGCGTGCGCTCGCTGGCGTGGGCTCGAGGCTGGGCGAGGCGATGGGGCGCTGAGGGAAAAGGAGAAGGGGGAGAGGGGAGAGGAGAGAGGGGAGAGGGCGAGTGCTCACCACGGCCTGTCGAGGAGCAGTACACGGGCGCAGCGACAGAGAAAGGGGCGGTGGCGGAGGGGCGCTCGCCGGTGACGAATGGCAGCCTCCCGGGCCCCGTCGAGGATGCGAGGAGGGAGAGGACGCCGAGGGCTCTCCATTCCCGCGGTCACCTTGGCCGGAAGGGGGCCGTAGCGACGGCGCCATGGCCTCAAGCTCACGGCCATGGTGGTGTCGTTGGTGGGAGAGAAAAAATAAAGGAAGCAGAGAAGAGGAGGAAGGGGGCGGCGCAAGGAGGAAGAGGGAGGAGGAGGATTAGGGTTTAGGAAAGAGGGAGAAGGGGAGCTATAAGGGAGGAGGGAGCAGGTGGGAGGTGGGGGCCATGGGAGGACAGCGACCTCCCCCTCCCTGTCTGTCCGTACGAGGAAGAAGGGGGGGGCTGGATCGTGGGGGTGTGGTGGGCTGGCCCAATTGGGCTGGCCTGCCCTCCCTAGCTCATCATTTTTTTTGCTTCTATTTATTTTTATTTTTCTTGTAGGAAAGAGAGAGAGAGAAAGAAAGAGGTGTTGGGGTTTCATTTTTTTATGGATTAATTTTTAATGAATTACAAAACAGTAAAGTTCAAAGCAATGTTAACATAACTTTCAAAAATTTGAAATGTCAATGTGATTTGAATTTGAAATTCAAAATTAGGGTTTTAAGGAAAAGGGGTTTAACTTAACCAAGCAATTATTATTTTCCCACTCTAATTTCTCTGTTGGAAGCAATTGATTTGAAAGCAAAGAGGCATTGTTTGAATTTTTTGATTGGTTTGAATTTTTCAAGTTTGTGTGGAAAACAAATGTAATGCATATGGGACATGATGCAAGTGCAATGCAAAGGAAAACAGGCAATCCTACTTGGGGAAAATTCCCCGGGCGTTACACTAATGTTAGAAAGTTCCTACAAAAATGGCCAAAGATCCTAATTCAAAGTGCATCTTTGCATTTGATCTCTCATGTGTTTTGGAGTTGATAACAACACCATTAAGTTTCTAACCTTGCATCTAAGTTATTTCAGGAAACATCATTACGACGCAAAAAGGAAAAGTGCAGAATGACAAAGCCACTAAAATCATCTTTGTCCAGCGGTAGCCGGACGCGTCAACGGTAGTACCACTCCCTCCAGTGAGCGGTAGTACCGTTGGTAGTACCACCAGAAGTACAACCAGTATGAAAATGGCTACTGCAATCAGCGGTACTGGTCCAGTAGTACCGCTGGTACTTAGGCGATTTTGGAGCAACACTTCTCGTCGCGGTAGTACCGCTCCTTCCAGGAAGCGGAAGTACCGCTCCTTCCAGGAAGCGGAAGTATCGCTGGCAGTACCGGTCAAAGTACCACCAGGGAAGTTTTGCTCACGGTAACCGTTACGGTACTAGAGCGGTAGTGCCCTAGTACTACCGCCAGCCACTTTGATTTATTTCGAATCCGCGGCCAGCGGAAGTACCGATGGGCCTAGCGGTAGTACCGCTGCTGGAAGTATTGAGGTACTTCCGCGGTTGTACCGTCCGTGTCCTTTGGCGGGGACCCCTCAGTACCGTGCTGGTTGCCAGTGAGCGTTAGGACCACTGGCCCCAGAGGTAGTACCGCCAGGCGTAAAAAGGGTCAAACGGCTAGTTGGAAGAAGGGGGGTATAAATACCCCATCCCCTTCTTCCCCAAGGGGCAGCTCGAAAAGCATTGAAGTCCAGCATTTATTGAGCCTCCAAAAGCTAGATCTCTCTCAATTCCTCCACCCAAACTCGTTGATACTTGGAGGATTGAAGTAGAAGGCCCTGATCTACATCTTCACCGAGTCGTTCTTCATTCCCCCTCATTCTCTAGAGGGATTTGAGTCTAGGGTTTCTTGTGGAAAACCTAGACTCCGTTGCTACACTTGTTGGTGATTGGTTATTGTTGGGAGCCCCCAATTTGGTTGTGGGTGTGTGTGCCCCAAGCTTGTTTGTAAAGGATTCCATTCCCGCCTCAAAGGGGATCAATAGTGGAAGGTGAACTAGGCCTTTGTGGCAGGGTTCATCGGAGAATAGGCCGAGGCCTTTGTGGCGAAGCTCACACCCCTCCAACGAGACATACTCCCTTAACAAGGAGGAACTCGGGAATACACCGTGTCTTTGCGTGCTTCCTATTGGTTATCTCGTTCCCTTATCCTTTACTTTTGCTTGTGTTGTGTTTATCATTGTTCTTGTCATATAGGTAAATTCACCGTAGTTGCATTATCTAGAGAATTTACCTGTGTGTCAAGCCTAATCTTGAAGAAAAATTAAAATTGGTCGTAACACCTATTCACCCCCCTCTAGGTGCCCTTACTATCAGTTCAATTGGTATTAGAGCCTCGACTCTTTTATCGGGCTTAACCGCCTAAGAGTTTAGTATGGACGATGATCCGGATATCACCGTTTCCGTGCTGCATGTCACTATAGATGATATCAAGGAGTTGAAAGGTTCCTTGACCTCATCCATGGAGGGAAAAATTGATGAGTTGCGAACCCTTGTGTTGTGACTTATGAAAGCCAAGGAACCAAAGACCTCCACTTCATCCCCTATGGTTGAACCACCGGAGGGTGCCAAGAATGGGGAAAATGGTGAACCACTTAAAGATTCTTCCGCTAAGAACTCCATCGATAAGGGTACGGAAGGAAAAGGAGAATTCCACGCCATCGAAGGACACTATTCTCCTGATCCTCCCGTCCCGCATCCCCATATAATTCATAGAGGAGAACCTCCTAAAATTGATGCACATTCTTTTGGTGAGTGGCAATATTACATGGAAACTCACTTGAACTCTTGTTGTATAGAACTTTGGAGGGTCACTCAAGATGGATACAAGCCACATGACCCCAAGAAATTGACAAGAAGAGAAGCCGTAGATTGTCAACTCAACTACACCGCCTTGTCCATCATTCAACAAGCCGTGGGTCCTAACCACATGCCTCATCTTCAACAATATTCCACAACCAGTGAAACATGGGACGCTCTTGTCGTCATGTTTGTGGGCAATGAGAGTATGCAAAGGAATAGGTATGATGCCTTGAGAAACGAGGCCGAACGGTTCTATATGCATGATGGTGAGAGCCATGAAGACATGTACCAAAGGCTCAAGACTCTTGCCACCGCATTCAACAATGTCGGTGCCAAGTATATTGATGATGCTTGGATCAAAAGGAAGTACATGATTTCTCTCATGCCTTTTGAACCCACAGACTTGAACATCATTCAAGGAAGACATGACTTTGCATCCTTGACCTCAACCCAAGTGATGCAAGAAGTGTGCTCGTATCAAGTGCAAACCAAAAATGCTCTTGACAACCGTGCTAGAACCCTAGGAATGCACAAAGGATCATTGGTTGCTTTGAAGGCCAATGTTGTGTCAAGGGAGGTTGAGTATGAAGAAGATTGCTTTGAGGACTTGGCTCCATTGAAGGATCAAGAATATGACCCCGTGCTCAAAGATGTCATTGCTTTTACTGTGCAAAAGTTTTGGAAGAATCCATCCAAGGCCAAGGCATATGTTGAGGAGAATACCAAGTCTCGCGATGGAAACGAAGGGACTCAAAGGGTGAGGTCTTCCTTCAATTGTCAAGATAAGCACCATTTCATTGTGGAGTGTCCCTATGAGAATAGAGAACTTCATGGTGGAAAGCTCATTCACAGGGACAAGTCCAAGGTTGCTTACAAGAAACCTCACTTCAAGAAGAAACCTTTCAACAAGAAGTCCCCCACCAAGTTTGTGCTTGTGACTCAAGAGGAGTATGATTCCGGGAGTGACGAAGAAGAATACACCACAAGTGAATCCCCCAATGAGAATCATCCTCAATAAAATGCCAAGTGCTTTATGTCTAAGGCTTTAGAGACATCACCTTCTCCCAACTCTAAGACCCCAAATGAACTGGTAAACCATGCTAGTCTTAGAGTAGAAGATGAAATTGCCTCTTTGGAAAATTTTATGTCTAACATGCAAGGTGATACCAAGAAGTACTTTGATCACCTCATGAGCCAATTGGGAGAGGCCCATGAAGATATTGAGAAGAAAGGTGAGGCTGAAAGGAGGGATGCATATGAAATAGCATCTCCATCCATGAATATTGAGGAAGAGCATAATGGTAGAATTTCTCTTAAAGAGGAACTTGATTCTATTGAAGAGTAACATAATTAACTTGTCTCTAATATCACTAAAGCATGTGAACTTGCAATTGCTAAATATAAAAGCCTAAAAAGGATAAATTTGAGTTTGGGGTTGGTCATGATAAACTAACCAAGGAGTGTGAAAAGCTCACCAAGGCTCACAAGGCCTTGGAGAGTCAACACTCGACCCTCAAAGAGTTGCATGAACAACTTAAAACTCAATTTAATCAATTCAGCACCCCTAGCACTTCTACTTCTTCTTGTGATCATGCAAATATTATTGAGGAAAATGCTAGGTTGAAGGATGATCTCGCAAGGCTCAATTTCAAGAGCCCTCAAGTTGAGAAGGTTGTGGCCTCTAGCCCACAAGTAGTTGCTTCTAGACCCCAAGTAATTGCTCCAAGGCCACAAGTTACCAAGAAAGGTCTTGGCTATGTTTCCAAGAAGAAGAACAAGAACAAGAAGAAGGCCAACAATGTTGCTTCGGGTGGTATTGTCATTAGGGACAAGACTACTCGTAGCATTCCCGCACAAGCCAACAATGTTTCTTCGAGTGGTGGTGTCATGAGGGACAGCACTACTCGTAGAATTTCCACGGGAACTAACAATCCACACCACTTCTTATATGTTGATTATTATGGTGTTGTGCAAGCTAAATATGTTGTCCATATTGAAGGTTTCATTGACTATACTATTTGGGTTCCAAGGACCCTTGTATCTAACATGAGGGGACCCTCCTCGGGTCCTAACTCTAGTCAATTATCTCTTGCAGGACTATGCTTCCGGTGGGTCTAAATGGATAATTGATAGTGGATGCACTAGTCATATGACCGGAAGCGCCCAAATGATATTGATGCAACCGTCACCTGTGGAGACAAGTCCAAGTCTAAGGTATGGGGGTTTGGCAAGGTTGTGATTGCTCCTGATATCAATCTCGTGGACGTCATGCTTGTTGAATCTCTTGGTCACAATTTACTTTCAGTTTCTTCATTAGGGAAGATGGGTTTCTCCATCTTCTTTGATCCTGATATTGTGGTCCTTTTGAGGAGCAAGACTCTTGACGTCGCATACGTGGGACATGTTGAAAATGAGTTGTTTGTGCTGGACTTTTTGAAGTCTACCAACTCTCAATCAATGTGTCTTTTCGGAAAGGCGGACGTGGGGTGGTTGTGGCATCGCCGCTTATCCCATGTCAACATGAGAACTTTGCAAAGTCTTCACAAAGGTGACCTTATCCTCGGACTAAAATAAAATGTTTCCTTTTCCAAAGATCGCGTTTGTAGGTCGTGTGTTGAAAGAAAGATGCATGATGCCGCCCACAAGGCCAAGACTATTATCTCATGAAAGAGGATCTTGGAGCTTCTCCATGTTGATCTCTTTGGTGTCGTGCTCGAGGCAAGTGTTGATGGCAAGAATTATTGCTTGGTGATTATCGATGACTATTCAAGATACACTTGGTTTTATTTCTTCAAGTGCAAGAGTGAGACCCAACAAACTAGCAACGACTTCACCAACCAAGTGCAACATCAACACAATGTTCAAATCATGCCTATTAGGAGTGACAATGGCTTCAAGTTCAAGAACTACACTTTGAATGAATTCCTTAGTGAAGAGGGGATTCGTCATCAATATTCCGCCACCTCCACCCCTCAACAAAATGGTGTAGCCAAGCGGAAGAATAGAACTCTATTGGATATGTCAAGGACCATGTTGGCGGAGTATTCTTATCCCCAATATCTATGGGACGAGGCCATATCCACCGCATGCCACTCCTCCAACCGCCTCTACATCCGCAAGACCTTGGACAATAGTCCACATGAGATCCTCACCGGCAACAAACCCAACGTCTCCTACTTCCGTGTATTTGGTTGTAAGTGTTTCTATTTGATCAAGGGTGTTCGGTTGTCTAAATTCCAATCTAAAACTATTGAGGGTATATTTGTTGGTTACGGTGCCGAATCCCACACTTATAGAGTCTTTGACAAAGCCTCACAGATTTTCGTAGAATCTTGTAGTGTGGTTTTCGAGGAAAATGATGGCTCCCAAGTGGCGCAATTTCATGTTTCTAATGTAGATGTTGAAATGCCTCAAGAAGCCATAGGAAGGATGGGTGTGGGATTTTTCCGCACCATCGAGGGACACCTTATGGTAACTCGAGAAGGACTATGCTCTACTCAAGTGGAGCCATCCTCTATAATAGAAGAACAAACCAAGGAGCCTAATGATGCACCTAACCAAGAACATATTGAAGACCCTCCTCTCATTGACCAAGTGACTATGCAAGATGCAACCACTCCTATCATTCAAGCTATTCAAGGTCAAGGCCAAGATCAACCGTCCTCATCCTCCTCTCCTCAAGTTGAAAAAAGTGTTGATCATGATGATGATGATGATGATCAAGGCCAACAAGTTAGTCACAGAGAACCAAATGATCAAGATGATAAAATGATTCCTCCTCACAATAATGAGGAGATCGAAGCCCGTCATGCTAAAAGGATTAGAAGAGCTTTGAAGCATATTGATGCTTCCGACAACAAAGTGATGGAAGATATTCAAACTAAAAGATACACAAGAAGCCAATTGGCAAACTTTAGTGAAAAACAAGCTCACATATACATGGTGGAACGAAAGAAGGGGTTTGAAGCTCTTGAGGACTCCGGTTGGGTTGAAGCTATGCATGATGGGCTCAATAATTTTGAGCGCAATAAAGTTTGGAAGCTTGTTGAGAAGCCCAAGGATTGCCACAATGTTATCGGCACTAAGTGGATTTTCAAGAACAAACAAGATGAGCATGGTATTGTTATAAGGAACAAGGCAAGATTGGTGGCTCAAGGATACACTCAAGTGGAAGGCATTGAATTTGATGAAACCTATGCTCCCGTGGCTCGCCTTGAGTCCATCTGTATCCTTCTTGCATATGCATCTTCGCATAATTTCAAATTTCAACAAATGGATGTCAAAAGTGCTTTTCTAAATGGTCCACTAAAAGATGAGGTATATGTTAAGCAACCTCCGGGGTTCGAGAACCCCAACTTCCCTAACCATGTCTACCAGGTCGATAAGGAGCTCTATGGACTTAAGGAAGCACCACGTGCGTAGTATGAGCACCTTAGAGAGTTGTTGGAAGACCGTGGGTTTGAAGTTGGGAAGATCGAACCCACCCGTTTCACAAAGAGGGTAAAGGGAGAGATTTTCAGCAAACTCTATGTGGACGATATTATCTTTGGATCAACTAACCAAGCTTTTAATAATGAGTTCTCAAAGCTTATGACTGACGGGTTTGAGATGTCCATGATGGGAGAGCTTAAATTCTTCCTTGGCTTTGAGATCAAGCAATTTCCTCGTGGGACTTCCATTTCTCAAGCCAAGTATACCCAAGACATGCTCAAAAGGTTTAATTTCCAAGGTGCAAAAGAGAAGTCATCTCCTATGCAATTCAAATGTCACCTCAAGCACAATCCGGATGGTAAAGATGTGGACCAAAAGTTGTATCATTCTATGATTGGTTCTTTGCTTTAACTTTGTGCATCTTGGCCTGATATCGTTTTGAGTGTAGGTGTGTGTGCAAGGTATCAAGCGGCTCCTAAGGAACGCCACTTGGTGGCGGTCCATAGGATCTTTTGGTATTTGGTTCATGCCTCAAGGTTTGGTTTGTGGTACCCAAAGGAGACACAATTTTCTCTCAAGGGCTACACGGACTCGGATTGGGACGATGATCAAGATGATAGGAAGTCTACTTCTGGGGCTTGCCAATTTCTTGGTAGGTCCTTGGTGAGTTGGTCTTCCAAGAAGGAAAAATGTATATCTTTCTCCATCGCCGAAGCCGAGTATGTGGCGGTGATTCGACACAAGGGGAGCCAAAGAATATTTGTGAGCCTTAACAAGTGATTTGTAAATTCACCTGCACCTGAAAGTACTTTTGTTCGCAGTGGTTTATCAGTCGTAACATTTTTATAGTAACAACAGTAGTGAAATAATAGCAGCAGTGGAATGAAAACAGCAGCAGCAGTAGTGTTTGAAGTAAACATCGGGATTAAATACTGTAGCCATCCCCTCCGGTTGTCCCAATTTCTGTCACTTCGGGGCCTGGGGTTCCGGACAACAATGTGTGTAAACAACCTGCAGGTATGATCAAGAAACAATAATTATCATCGTGATTCAATATGTTCAGATCTGAGATCATGGCACTCGGGCCCAAAGTGGCAAGCATTAAGCATAACAAGTTGAAACAATGTCAATATCACTAATAGAGGATACTAGGCACTATGCCCTAACAATCACGACATTATTACATGAACGATCTCATCCAATCCCTAACATCCCCTTCAGCCTACAGCGGGGGAATTACTCACACATGGATGGTCGATGGAGAGGCGTTGGTGATGACGATGGCGATGATCTCCTCCACTTCCCTGTCCCGGCAGGGTGCCAGAACAGGAACTTCTGATCCCCGAATCGAGGTTCGGGACGGCGGAGGCGCTATGTTGTGTTTCTGTGGAATATGACGAACCCCCTTGGGTTTTAGGGTTGGAGGCTACTTGTAATCGAAAGGGGAGTCCGAGGGGGGCTCTGGGGGCCCACACCCTATGCTGGCGCGGCCAGGGGGTGTGGCCACCCTGTGGCTCCTCTCCTGGCCCCCTTCTGTCTCCCGGGGTCTTTCGGGGTGAAAACATCAATGGCTCTTTTCGGGGCATTTTCCCGAAAGTTGATTTTTCTGCACACAAAAAATACACCAAGTTAATTCCGCTGAAAACAGCATTAGTCCGTGTTAGTTGTATTCAAAACACACAAGTTTATAAGAAAACAATAAGAAAAGTGTTAGGAAAAGGAGATACGTTTTCGACGTGTCAACTCCCCCAAGCTTAGCTTATTTCGTGTCCTCAAGAAATTCAGTGACAACTGAGTGCGATAAAAGACTTTTACGAACACATTTGTTTCATATGATGGAAATATACTCACTATATGATCACAAACTTAATTATGCTCATGATAAGATACATGCAAGGTATTGTCACTTAATAGCTATGCAAACCATGAAGAGATAACAACATACTAATAATAAAAAACATGAAGCATAAATATTTGCAAGATTGAAGTATTCATAATAGGATCTTATAAAGTGGTATCTCGCTTGCCCTTAAGTGTGGGGAAAAACATAAATGCCAGGGCACCTCTGAAGTTCAAGGGAAGACTAGAAGTAAAGATATCAAAGATACAAGTATCAAAGTTATACCACAACCAACCGTACTTTGGGACAACCACATCACACTAAGAATGACCATTGTGCTCTCAAGAAAGTGCTCAAAGAATATGGCGGAGACTCAACATAAAAGTAAAAGAAAGGCCCTTCGCAGAGGGAATCATGGATCACTCATGTGCTAGAGCTTTTTATTTTATTAAACAGAGGTATTAAAAAAAATTTGAGAGAGGTGTATGATTATGTCAACGAATGGTAAACAGACAATACAGTACGTTACAAGCCAACTAGATTCACAAGAGCGGCTCCCATGTGAAGGACGCATCTGGGTAGAAGGTCATCCCTCTTTCTCTTTTGTTTACACAATTATGCTTTGACTAATAAATCAGGGGCAAAAAGAGTGAATATAATTTGTGTGTATTAATTTGGGGCTGGGCACCCCGCTGCCATCTCTTCTATCATTTGGATAAGCGGATGAAGCCACTAGTCCAGGGTGTGAAACCCAATCAACAAGTGAGATAAAGATTCTCTATTTACGTCCTCATGAGCTAAAACAGGGGCACAAAACAAGAATAATTTTTAGCAGGTTTTAAAGGTAGTACAGGAGCAATTTACTTGGAGTGACGGTTAAATACCACATATAGGTAGGTATGGTGGACACATTTGTTTTCTATATTTAGATGTGATTAGCTCTCTGGTATTTATTTAATATTTTCTTATAGAGTTGTTTCTAGTTGCTTGGGGAGTGATTGGACTGAAAATTGTCATACATCTGGTAGTGGTATGAGAAGAAACTGCATAATCTTGTAGATCATTAAATTATTTCACTTGAATCATTGCTGGATTTTTTAGATATTAATATGCTTAATGGTTAAACTTTCTGGTCTAGAAATTAAAACTTAAGTGGTTGGTCTAGAAGTTTGAAAATGTGCCACACTCGGATAATCAGTTGATAGCATGGTTTTATTTGACTTTCGTTGTGGATGGAAATGCTGGTAGTTTTTGTTATGCGTTATGGTCGGGAAGCTAATAATGACTTGTCAGTGCCACATACCCTTTTGGAGTGATATTGATTATGTCTTGTAAAATCATATGCTACTGGAATCTTTAAACTTGTGAGTTCCCTTTTATTTGAATTAAGTTGTGGTTTTCTGGCACTTCCACTAACCATATTTGATAGTGTCTTCGGTGTTGTGCACTACCCTTTCTCACATAGAGATAGGTGCATACTTTTCTAGTACATAAAAACCCCGTGGGAGGACTTCATCTTGTTCTTCTACACATAAGCCCATATATCTTCCTCAAAACAGTCACTATACCTACCTACCACGTCATTTTCATAGCCGTTTCGAGATATATTGCCATGCAACATCCATCTATATTATGTTACTTGATGACGTCCTTCATTGTTATATTTAGTTTTGTACATCATAGATATTTATTATGAGTTATGAGTACTAAAAGTGTGATGATTCATTATAATATAGAATGTTACCCCTACCGGTGAGGATTTAAAAGAGCCCAAAAAGACCATCATAAAAAGATTTCGAAGTGGACACAGAAAAAAGATCCCAAAGAAGACAAATGAGAGAAAATATAAAAGAGCCACGGAGGCCATAAAAAAAAGAGGGGACAGCATTACTATCCTTTATTCCACACATATGCTTATGTTTAGCATGTATACTTTAGTTTAGAGAGAGTTTTCATATTATTACTTTCATAACAATGTGGGGATCCTTACATTATAGAACTTGACTTGTATAATCCAATGATGAGCCTCCTCAAAAGTGATCTAGTTCTTCGTGAGCAAGCAATTTGGATGCACCCCCGCTAGTTTAATTGGAGAGCTTGCATACACTTATTACTCTATGTTCATCCGTTGTGTGGAAATTACTATTCCTTACATAGCTTCGACTATAAGACATCCTCTTGTTTAATGATCACTTTCAGCAGTGTGAGACTTTCTTCCATTGATCGTCCAAACCCCCCATAAGGTTCTCTTAGCCATAACATTCTGGTGCTAGGAACCAATGCTAAACGTTTACTTGTTTAAAGTGCACAAATAACACGATGATCTTCTGTGTTTTGGTATCACGTGGCTTGATCCTAACAAAAATTATTGTGGGTGTTTGATGCTTTGAATGATTATATCATTATCATCGTGCTTGATTCTTAAAATCATCTTTAATATACCTTGGACGGTTCATGGTCTTTTAGTATTTATTCATTAATAGTTCTTACTTTATTGTTCCAAAGAGTTTAGACATTATTCATTCGGTGTCAACTATAAATTTCAGCTTTTGTTCATTTCATCCTTGCATGATTTACATTACTATTTGATGAATATTCTGTTGGTAGCATGTCACCTCAAAAATTACCTGTTTATCACTTACCTACTCGAGAACGAGCAGGAGTTAAGCTTGGGGTTGCTGATACGTCTCAAACGTATCTATAATTTTTTATGCTCCATGCTTGTTTTATTTATGTTATTGCATGTTTTCTACATGCTTTACTTCGTTTTCAGAATGAGTTCAATGACTAACCTATTAACAAGATGTCCAGAGTCAGTTTATGTTTTCTGCTGTTTTTGTATTCCAGAAAAGCTATGAAGAACATATTCGCCAAATGTCTTAAAAATTTGAGGGATTTATTTTTTGCTCGGAACAAAGACGAAGTCCAAAGGAGAGCCGGAGAGGATCTAGGGGGTGGCCAGTGACCCCCAGGCGTGGATCCACCCTAGGCCACGCCTAGTGGGCCCATCACCACCCTGGCCACCGCCTCATGCCGCCTCTTCGCCTATAAAATCACATTAACCCTACAAACTTTGGGGACGGATAAATTTTCCACGAAACCGATACAGAGGCGCCGTCACCGCGAAAGTCCAATCTAGGGCTTATGGAGTCCTACTCCAGCACCCTGTCAGAGAGGGGGGGGGGTCGTCATGGAAGGCCTCTACATCGCCATGATTGCCTCCGGATAGATGTGTGAGTAGTTCATTCGGGGACTACGAGTCCATAGCAGTAGGGAGAAATCGTTGTTCTTGTCTATGGATGGGGATTATTGCTTACATTACGTATTGATCTTATTGCATTTATCTGTTGCACACAAGCAATCACTTCGTTGTTGCAACTTAATACCAGCGAGATTTGATGGATTTCTGTCTCAAGGTGGACTTTTATTAATAGATGTTGTCGGTTGGCGGTCTATTTTCCTTGACGTAATGCCTACAATACTAGAACTCGTGAACTATATTTTGTCATAATAGTATCGTCATACACTCATTATTTGTCAATTCTCGAACTCTAATTTGTTCCTCCAACATGTTTATTGTTCTTAGGAGAGACACCACTAGTGAAACTATGGCCCCCGGTCCTATTTTTCTCATTTATTACAACCTTGTTTACATGCTTTCATCATAATTTGCTCGTTATTCTATTTTCAATTAATATTCTCCAACCATTTGATACAATTAATTTTCTAGTTTTCAGCAAGACGGGAAGATTTACAACCTTCTGAGTGACTTCGAAGTCCTACTTTGTTGAAACGCCAGACAACAAGTAACCTACTGAGAAACTTTGAAGTCCTACTGGATTGATAACCCTGGATTCATAACTGGGGGAAAATACTGCTATGCTGCATCATACCTTCCTCTTGGGTTTCCCAATGGGTGTGTGATCATGCCACCTAGCAAGCCTCCCACGGTACTGTACGAGTTGTTACCGACTTGGATATGAGTTCTATCTTGTCTGGGGTTTTACCCCTCTATATAGATCATGTAAGCCGCCGGTTTGGGTAATCGCAAGTTGTAAATCCCTGGTGTTTGTAACCGCACCCAATATACTTAAGTTGTACTAGCTGGCGCCCGTAGTTTTTTCTCTTCCTCATTGGAAGTGTTTTTCACGTTAAAAATCTTGTGTCCCCTTGTGTCGATCTTCTTGTTAATTTCTTATTTGTTTCCATTGTTTATAACAACATACCTATCGCCAACACACCGAGCGACCTTAGATCCAACAATTGAGAGCCTTCCTAGACTAGATCCAGAGGTGTGAGAAGATGGATTAAGATCTCACGCTGATGGCCATTCAAACCATTGTCGCACCATGAAAAGCGTTCTGAAGCCCCGGTCGCATGGCCAAGGATGGAAGGTCGTAACGTTTGCGGTCAATCTGGCGGTGCATCTCCACATAAGCCCACCGCCTCAAGGCCCAAGCTCACCGCAGGGGACATGAAACAAGAAATTCATCATTGCCATCTTCATCGATCATATCCGTCCTTGCCCTCTAGCTTGGCAGATGTGGGGGAAGAGATTGAAGGGGAGGTTAGCACCTGGGGTGCTAGAGTTTCGCCCCACGTATCTAGAGAGAGATGCCACAATTTATACTTACCTTACATATATGGGACCGTTCGAAATGAGTGATGTAATGAGTAGAGACGAAACCATCCACTCTTTGTGTACAAAGGATCCATGAATATGAGACGACTCTCTGGGGTCTAACCGTTCCCGTGATTGAGCTGACGAACCGTGCGTGGTTCCCACCCCCTTATGTTCTCCCCCATCATGTCACAACAAGAGATCAAGAGAAAGAGATAGTTACCCCGTAAGAGAGTCGAATGACTCAAAGTCGGGCCACTGAGGCGACACGAATTCCGACGGAGGAAACCTATAGGGTTGGGAGTGCAGGTCGCTGGCGCCAGACTTAGGTGGGGGGGGGGTGCATGCGGGTCACGGTGCTAGAGAAGATGTTGGGCGCTAGGGGGGAGGATCCTGGGAGGAAGACTCACGACGGCGGAGGAGGTGCTCGACGCAAGGAGGGGCAGCGATACGTCATGCCAACATGCTAGCCATGGTGAGGCCTCCAGACGTAAGAATAGAAACATCCATGGCGCTATCTGTGACTACAATTGGAGTCGGACTTTCAAGTGAGCAACTTCTCCGTTTCGCACATCTCTCAGTTTGTTCACCTTTGGGGCCTCATTCAAGCTGTCAACCTGGCCCCTGGGATTGACGACGCCATCACTTGGACCCTCTCGACTTCTGGAACTTACACGACCAAGTCCACTTATAAGGCGCAACTCATTGGCGCCTCATCAGGCTCGTTTATGAGCGTTGTCTCGAGGACCTGGGCCCCTCCGGAATGCTCCTGCTTCGCCTGGCTTGACGAGCATAATAGGTTTGCAGATGTCAACCTGAGAGTGGAAGACACATCGGATAGTCTATGAGACGCTGGATCGTTTATAAGACGTCGGATTGTCTGGCCATCAGGGGTGGCCTCACCAACCCGTCTGTCAGCTTTGCAGATGTCAACCGGAGAGCGGAAGACACATCATGTTTAAATGTTGTTTCTCCAAAAGGATCTGGGCGGATGCGGCCCTTTGGCTTCGCTGCCCTTCCCTCATGCAATGGCCTTGGATCCACTAAGCCTACGACCTTCGACTACTGGAAGACTTTAGCGGGCACGCCATCTACCTCGCTCAAAGGCCTCAAGACC
Organism: Alopecurus myosuroides; assembly: GCA_028641055.1. Lineage (NCBI taxonomy): Eukaryota > Viridiplantae > Streptophyta > Magnoliopsida > Poales > Poaceae > Alopecurus > Alopecurus myosuroides. The sequence goes on from CM054062.1 coordinate 180,640,722, forward strand.
AGTGGTGGCTCTAGGGATTTGTAAGTGGGTATTCATGTGTATTCATTTTGTCAAAATCATTGCCGTTTTACAAAAAATATCGTTGTTTTACCAAAATCAACACTGTTTTTGTAAAAATCATGGGTATTCACGTGAAGACCCAAGAATACCCCTAGCGCCGCCCCTGCTCAAGACTGATCACATGGGAGATTTAGAAGGAAAGGAACGAGCGGATTTTCAACAATAAATTCACGATGCCTTCCATAGTTTTCCAGCATATCATGAGCGAAGGCAAAAATTGGATACTCGCTGGGGCAAAAAAGTTAGCAGAAATAATTGGCTGATGTTGTTTTTCGTTCTTGCGTCTGTTTTTATTATAGGCCTTGTTTGTCTTTGTTCCTTCTATATTAATATAAAAGGAAAATCTTTTGCCTTTGTTTCAAAAAAAAAAAAGAGGCCCTAATTGGGCTAGTTCTCCCTGAAGGTCAGAAATTATGATATGTGTGGTGAACATGCACGATGCAAAGAACGATTCAGATGAATCTCGTAGAACAACTCATGCAAGATTAGGATATGAGCAGCCTTGCTAAAACTATTAGGCGGTAGACAAGTACTAGCTCGGTTGGCAGCAAGTCAGGGGTTAGATGCAGAGTACTAGCCATGTGTAAATTAAGAATCTTTTGTCATCCTTCCGCAATCTAGTCACCCTGACTTGTCAATGTCACTAGAAACATTACATTATCTCATAAAACAAACCAAATACTAAACAGTGTCTGGGCATCTTAACTGCTCATCATGCCACCTACCCTCTCCTGGTTCTCCTAAACTAAGCTAGCCCCAATTAGTTATGTCTCGCCACACAATACTAGAACACTCTCCATTTCCAATTACTCATATTAGCTTTACTCACAGCCAAACATTATAAAGTTTGATAAATAAATATAGGAAAAAAAACCAACATGCATGTACAATGCCAAACACATATAATATAAAATTTTATTTCATAATGGTTCTAATAATACTAATTTGATAATTGTAGGTATTAATATATTTACTATATACTTAGCCAAACGCTACAAATTTTGGCTTTGACCAATTATAATATGTCAAGTAAATTATACTGGAGAAGTAAATTATAATGGAGAGATTGTTGGTTAATTGTATATGCATGACAGCAAAAATATCAGTTCGGTCAAGCTAGCAATTTATTTGCGACACTCAGAATATATATCGCGTATATATATTAAGGTCAGTGGGTTCTCCACCAGTGTGTACCCAACAAAAGTTAAAAAAAAAAACCACGGGCATCAGTAAGAAGCTACTCTAGCTATCGTCAAAGACAACATTACTCCCTCCGTTCCATAAGAGATGACTTCTATTTGTCCAAACATACATGTATGTATAGAAGTCCTCTATTTTGGAAGTGAGAGAGTAATATACAACTCATCTCCCAATGTGGGGAGTGTCCAAGCAAGGCGCCTCTCGCCACGCCTCCCTTAGTCGATGAGGTCGTCACTTTAGACTCAGGAAAGGGTACACTCAATGCCGACGTGGAGGACGCTGCACTCGGGTCCCCCCTGGTCGCTGATGCTGACGATGCTCGTGACGATGATGATGGTGCTCTTCTCGCCTCATCGGACATCGTGTTGCGCGGTGTTGTAGCTCTATTCAGCCCGCCGTTTGTGTTGTTGCTTCCCACGCCTCTTCCGCCGTCGTCACGGCCTCCGGTGGACCCGCCAGCCCCCGACCGTCGTAGCAGCAGGTTCGCGGCGAAGCCGATCCTACCAGCGGTTGACAAAGCTGTGCGAGTTCTCCACAAGAAGATGGGGCTTGACGTCGGTGATATGCCCCTGGTGCAGGCTAGGAAAGAATTCGCGAGATCTCTCAAGAATCCGCTTTCAGGTCCGGCAATCGACGCATTGTCGTCCCTCTTCAGGCTGAACTTGCCGTCGATGACGGCTGCGGATGAAGCTTTGATTGCGCTCGCTGGCCCAGGGGGCAGCAATTTCCCACCGCTGGTAGCATAGGATGTCTCCTTCTTATTTGCTACCTGGTTCTGAGGCCGCGCCGCCTCGCAGCATAGCCGAAGAAATGATGATATTTCTTTTAGAAAGGTTGGATGAAGTTGGTTGAACCGGACCCTCACCAGTGCTAATTTTTTAGCGGTGATGTTTTTTTCTCTTTGGCCTCGGCCATATCTTGGTTGCTTCTACTATATCAATATATAAGGCAGCTTTTGCCTTGTTTCAAAAAAGAAAACTCATCTCCCAATAATGAAGTTGAGTAATTACCCAAAATAATGAAGTTGAGTGTTATAGTGGTACTGATCAGGCTAGTACAGACTACAAAAAGGGTTTTAACCAACACTAACTTTTTTTTTTGTTAGAAACGGAGAAATGATCCTGGCTCTACATCAAATGGATGCACACAGGCAACTAACACAGTAACACTAGGTAAGGGTTTTAACCAAACATGTGGCCTTTTTTGTTACAGCCGGAGTAGAAGACTGCGGGGAGCAGTAAATAAATACTACATCCGCCCTCCTTGGCGCCGCTCGCTACTGGAGTACTAGAGAATTCATTCTCCAGGACATTCTTCCTCTTCCCTAGCCCCCTTCTGGCTATAAGTACATCCCCTCAACAAAGACATGAGGGTGCAAGTGTGGTTGTCCCCCTTGAACTGCTGCCTCTCCTTCTCAACCTAGCTCTCTCCATCCAAGCACAAAGCCATCCAGAAATCTACTGCCCTTCACACTTCACACACCTAGTGTGCTTAACCAACGTTTCTTTTACCCGGCCAATCCAACAATTCGACCGATCCAACCATGGAGGGGAGCAGCAACAGTCCGGACAAGCACTCGTCGGGCGGCAGCCCAGAGGAGCGAGGTAGCGGCGGCGGCGGTGGCGGAGGGAGGGGGCCAGGGGAGCCGGTGCGCTCCCGGTGGACGCCCAAGCCGGAGCAGATACTCATCCTCGAGTCTATCTTCAACAGCGGCATGGTCAACCCACCCAAGGACGAAACCGTCCGCATACGCAAGCTGCTGGAGCGCTTCGGCGCCGTCGGCGACGCCAACGTCTTCTACTGGTTCCAGAACCGCCGCTCCCGCTCACGCCGCCGCCAGCGCCAGATGCAGGCCGCCGCAGCCGCCGCTGCAGCGGCCTCCTCTGCCGCCACCACCGGCACCGCCGCCAATACCTCTCCAGCTGCTACTGCTAGCGCCATCATGGGCCTTCCGTCCGGCGCCGGTGCTGTTCATCCCATGGCAGTCGGTGTCAGCGCCTGCCAGTACGAGCAACAGGCGAGCTCGTCGTCCTCGTCAGGAAGCACCGGAGGGTCATCTCTGGGGTTGTTCGCCCATGGCGCGGGAGTGTCGACCGCCGGCCCCGTTGGGTACCTGCAGGCCTCGTGCGGCGCCTCGTCGACGCTAGCGTCCGGGCTGATGGGGGACATCGACAGCGGGGGCAGCGATGATCTATTTGCCATCTCGCGACAGATGGGGTTTGTGGGGAGCCCCGGCGGCTCGTCCTCGGCGGTGCCGAACACCGCCGTGCAGCAGCAGTACTACGCTAGCCAATTACCTGCAGGTGAGTTGGGCACGGTCGATCATGTTGATTACGTACGTGTGATTCCTCTCATCAATTGTTGGTTGGTTCATCTATCTCTTGCATGTACAGTTCCACTCCCTTCTAAATGCACTTCCATGAGAAGAGTCTAAATTATTAACTTCTGATGCGAATTAGCAGTGCATATGCATGAAACAACCAAAATAACCTTTGACGGTGGAAATGCTGATTTCAACCTACAGTTTTCGTTGTCTATATTTAAGTGATGCGGAATTCAAGGAGATCTAGCTTGGATCTTCTGGATGGATACTTTATTTGGTCATCCTTGATAAATTAGTACATCTATATTCTTGTTCTTTAGTTCTTCGATGTTAGTTCAGTTACAACTTCATAGTACACCTGGTGCATAAGATCATAGTACATGATACATCTGTCCTCCTCTCCAACATGACATGCGCTGTTCTTAATGCTTTGAGAGTTCCAGTGGATTCATCGTGTTTATATTACTCACTCCGTCTCATATTAAGTGTCGCCAAAGTGGATAAAAATGGATATATCTGTTGAATATATTAGCAATTTAGCACATGATTTAATTCGAAATAGCAGCAGATAAATTGTGACAGTAGCAAATACAGTAATCATGCAAACGTCTAGATCTAGCACAGTAGACAGATTGATACAATCTATTGCAAGTACTAGACATACGAATTCCAGTAACATCTCATACATATGAAAGAGAGATACGTACGATGGAGCGGTAGCGGCACCGCCGTTGTTGTTGTCCCCGGTGTCGGCCATGTCGTTGATGAAGAGGTTGCCGAGGTCGGGGAAGAAGTCGTCGTCAGCAGTCGCGCGAGTGCGCTCCCCAAAAACCTGATCGCCCCTCTCCCGTACAGGATCACAAGAGGCGGGGTTCCGGAGGCCTGCTGTCCCTTCTCGCGGTGCACGCCGGAAGGAGGGATGGAGAAGACTTGATTGGCGGCGCAGTGCTTTGGAACGGTGGTGCGAAACCATATGACGAAGTGGCGGCTAGGAACGGAAACGGTTTTGGAATTAACGCGTCCGTTAATTACCAAATTAATGACTCATTAAGTTTTCCCAATCGACAAAATAAACGCTCTCGGCTCGGCTCATTCCCGCAACCCGCGGCGCGTCGTGACGTGACGTGTCGTGACGAGGCGAGGCGAGGCGTGGCGAGGCGGGCGGCGGAGGAGGAGGAGCGCGCGTGTGGCACACCTCTCCTCTTGCCTTACCTACTCATACATGAGCTAGAATGGCTCACCTTATAAGGTGCTCCCACTCTCTCCAAACTAGCAATGTGGGACTAAACTTTAGTCCCACTCACTCCACTTATTATTCATGAATGGGCCATGACAATTTCAGGATTTTAGTGGGCTTAGTGGGCTAGACATGTGAGCCCATATACATAGCCCATACAAAATTCCAACAATCCCCCACAAAGTGTCATTAGCACATTTCATAAACTCTGTTCCAAAACATTGTTTATATACCGGTGTTAGTGGAGACTGTTAAGTTGAACTTCCACTTAGAACATCATGCTACACTAGTTCACAACTTGAATAGTGGACTATGCCTTGAACTACAAGTTTGCTGTGATACCAGTTTTACACAACGTCTGAACCGATACTAGGCTGCCGCAAGGCTTCCCCGCGGTTTGGAGCGTATGCGTCATACTCCGAAGGCCTTTCATGAGTTTATTAGAGAGCACCCGATTCTCATAGACTGCGACGTTTAACAGTCAGACTCATATAGGTGAGTTCCTCAGGAGATGTTCTGTAGGACACATCTCTGCTTATATAAATAAGCCACTTGGAACACATTAAGACAAATGTCAACCTACCGTACAGATCAGGAGAGTATTGCATCTTTTATGGAGTGGAATAAAATATAAGGATACTCTCCTCTCAGCCGACCAACAGCTTGTCTCCCACTTTTAATTCACGGGATCTCCGATCACATAGAGTGGGTTACCACTGTGGGCAACTCATAACGTGGGTCTCAAACCCATCTCCCTCGATGCATTCTCTATCACATTCCGTGATAAACCCTTTGTGAAGGGATCTGCCAAGTTCATAGACGTTTGGATATAATCCAACGCAATAACTCCGGAGTTTTTCAATTTCCTGACAGATTTTAATCTCCTCTTCACATGTCTTGATGACTTTGCATTATCCTTAGAACTGTTCACTTTGACGATCACAGTTTGATTATCACAGTTCATTAGGATTGCGGGTATTGGTTTTTCAACCATAGGCAAGTCCATCAAGAGCTCACGAAGCCACTCTGCCTCAACAGTGGCTGTGTCTAATGCTGCGAGTTCTGCTTCCATAGTTGACCTCGTTAAGATGGTCTGCTTGCAAGACTTCCAGGAAACAGCGCCACCACCAAGTGTAAAAACATAACCACTAGTGGCCTTAAGCTCATCAGCATCAGATATCCAATTAGAATCACTATATCCTTCCAGAACCCTTGGGTTTCCGGTATAGTGAATTCCATAGCTCGCAGTGCCTTTTAAATAGCGCATAACTCTCTCAAGCGCACGCCAATGATCATCTCCCGGATTGGAAACAAACCGGCTCAATTTGCTCACAGCAAAAGAGATGTCAGGCCTCGTGGCACTCGCCAAATACATAAGCGAGCCTATAATCTGAGAATATCTCAGTTGATCTCTAGTAATCCGTTGATTCTTTCGAAGCAACAAACTAGCATCATATGGAGTTGAAGAAGGCTTGCAGTCACTATACCCAAAGCGACTCAAGACCTTTTCCACATAGTGAGATTGAAGCAGTGTGATCCCACCATTATCATCTCTCAACAGCTTGATGTTCAAGATAACATCAGCTACTCCTAGATCCTTCATCTCAAAGCAGCGAGATAAGAAATCCTTAACTTCCTTGATTAAATCAAGATTGGTCCCAAAGATCAATATGTCATCAACGTATAGACATAGAATAACTCCCTCGCCCCCACCATGGCGATAGTACACACACTTGTCAGCTTCGTTTACAACAAAGCCTTCAGCAGTCAAAGTCCTTTCGAACTTTTCATGCCATTGCTTAGGTGCTTGCTTGAGGCCGTATAATGACTTCAATAACTTGCACACCTTGCCTTCCTGACCGGGTACTACGAAACCATCTGGCTGATCCATGTAAATTTCCTCGTCCAACTCTCCATTAAGGAAAGCCGTCTTAACGTCCATTTGATGAACGAGAAGACCGTGTGAGGCAGCCAGTGATAGTAGCACACGAATAGTGGTCAGTCTAGCAACAGGTGAGTAAGTATCAAAGAAGTCTTCACCTTCTTTCTGGGTATAACCCTTGGCCACAAGCCTTGCCTTGTACTTTTCAATTGTACCATCAGGCCTAAGCTTTTTCTTGAACACCCACTTACATCCTACAGGTTTACACCCATAAGGACGATCAGTGATTTCCCAGGTTCCGTTAGCCAAGATGGAATCCATCTCGCAACGGACAGCCTCCTTCCAGTAGTCAGCATCAAGAGATGCATAAGCTTCTGAAATAGTCCTGGGTGTGTCATCCACGAGATACACAATGAAATCATTACCAAAGGACTTTGCAGTCCTCTGTCTCTTGCTCCTTACAGGAACTTCATTGTCATCCTCCTCGGGATTCTCAACGTGTTCTATCGGAATGGTGGATTCAGGAATCTCAGCTAATTCCTGACTAGATGAAACAGGTTTCTCCTGATTTGATGAGCTAGACATATCCTTCATAGGAAATATGTTCTCAAAGAAAGTCGCATCATTCGACTCCATAATCGTACCAACATGCATGTCGGATACCTCAGATTTTACTACCAAGAATCTATAACCAATGCTATTAAAAGCATAGCCCAGAAGAACACAATCTACGGTTTTTGGTCCAAGCTTGCGCTTCTTGGGAATTGGTATATTGACTTTCGCCAAACAACCCCAAGTACGTAGGTAGGAGAGTTTTAACCTTTTCCTTTCCCATTCCTCAAATGGAGTAATGGTTTTATTCTTTGTGGGAACTCGGTTTAGGACATGACATGCAGTCATTAGCGCCTCCCCCCACCATGCCTTGGAGAGACCCGAAGTGTCTAACATGGCGTTAACCAAATCAGACAACGTTCGGTTCTTTCTTTCAGCCACTCCATTTGACTGAGGTGAGTAGGGAGGCGTCCTCTCATGAATAATACCGTGTTCAGCACAAAAAGAATTAAACTCGTTGGAAAAATACTCTCCACCACGATCAGACCTAAGCCGTTTAATTTTACGATCAAGTTGGTTCTCTGCTTCGGCCTTATAGTTCTTGAAATAAGTTAAAGCTTCATCTTTAGATTTCAGAAGATACACATAACAATATCTAGTGGAGTCATCAATAAGTGTCATAAAATATTTCTTTCCACCTTTTGTCAATACGCCATTCATCTCACAAAGATCAGAATGTATAAGTTCTAGTGGTGCCAAGTCTCTCGCCTCCGCGGTCTTGTGAGACTTGCGAGGTTGTTTAGCTTGAACACACACTTGACATTTGGAACCTTTAATAGTACTGAATTTCGGAATTAAACTCATATTTGCTAACCGCGTCATGCAACCAAAATTAATATGACAAAGTCGCGAATGCCAAACATCACAATCATTATCGTGGCAAACATTATTAATAACTTTGGTGCAAATATCTGACAAGGATAAGCGGAACAAGCCTCCGCACTCATAGCCTTTACCAATAAATTGTCCATACTTGGAAATTACAACTTTATTAGACTCGAAAACCAACTTAAAACCATCTCGACATAAACGTGAGCCGCTGACGAGATTTTTATTGATGGAGGGCACATGATGAACGTTCTTCAGTCGCACGATCTTCCCCGAAGTAAACTTCAGATCGACCGTACCAACACCACGAACAGTAGCATGTGACCCGTTCCCCATCAGCACGGGGGAAGTCCCTGTGACCCAGAGTCCTTCATCTCAGTGTCAGCCATGACAACATTGGCGGTCTTGCCGCTGTTCTCCTGCTGCTGCAGCTCATAACGCTTAGGGCACTTTGGAGCCCAATGGGTCAGTTCACCGCAAACGTGACATGATCCCTTTCTCTTCTTGAAGTTGGTAGAGTGCGACGGCTTAAACTTGCCATCGGGCTTGCCTTTACCCTCGGATTTCTTCTTGATATATTTAGGCTTGTTGGGCGGGTAATGTTTCTTCTGTACCACATGAGCAGAAGAACCTACCTCAGCAACCCGAGCACGTGTATCCTTTGCTCTCGCCTTCTCTTCCACATCAAGAGATCCGATGAGGTCCATTACGGAAAACTCCCGTCTCTTGTGTTTTAGAGAAGTAGCAAAGGTGCTCCATGAAGATGGAAGCTTGGCAATAATGCCTCCGGCCACAAACTTGTCCGGTAACATACACTTAAAGTGCTCAAGTTCTTTAGCGAGTGACTGTATCTCGTGAGCCTGTTGAACAACAGAGCGCTCATCAGTCATCCTGTAGTCATAGAATTGCTCCATGACATACAGCTCGCTGCCAGCATCCGAGGCCCCAAATTTGGCCTCGAGTGCAGCCCACATATCCTTGCCGTTATCAAACGACATATACGGATCCACGATGGAATCATCGATAATACCGAGGAGGGCACTTTTAAACATAGTGTCCATATCCTCAAAGGCCTCCAGCTGTGCTGGATTGAGATCGCCCTCAGGCTTGCCCTTGGTGGCCGCATAGCAGCGCAAGGTTTGAAACCATAGCACTGCTCTCGTGCGCCACCTCTTAAAGTCCACGCCCTTGAAAGGGACTGGCCTTGTCGCCGCAATGACAGACGGCGCAGGTGCAAGAAATTGCCTATAATCAGGTTTTTGGAATGTTGAATATATTAGCAATTTAGCACATGATTTAATTCGAAATAGCAGCAGATAAATTGTGACAGTAGCAAATACAGTAATCATGCAAACGTCTAGATCTAGCACAGTAGACAGATTGATACAATCTATTGCAAGTACTAGACATACGAATTCCAGTAACATCTCATACATATGAAAGAGAGATACGTACGATGGAGCGGTAGCGGCACCGCCGTTGTTGTTGTCCCCGGTGTCGGCCATGTCGTTGATGAAGAGGTTGCCGAGGTCGGGGAAGAAGTCGTCGTCAGCAGTCGCGCGAGTGCGCTAGGGTTTACCGTATGTGCGTATTTATATGCGGGCTGGGAGAGACGTGGGCGTAACCCCACGTCTGAGTCGGTCCACGATCCACGATCCAGAAAGGAAACGGAAACGGTTTTGGAATTAACGCGTCCGTTAATTACCAAATTAATGACTCATTAAGTTTTCCCAATCGACAAAATAAACGCTCTCGGCTCGGCTCATTCCCGCAACCCGCAACCCGCGGCGCGGCGCGGCGCGGCGTGACGTGACGTGACGTGACGTGACGAGGCGAGGCGAGGCGTGGCGTGGCGAGGCGGCGGAGGAGGAGGAGCGCGCGTGTGGCACACCTCTCCTCTTGCCTTACCTACTCATACATGAGCTAGAATGGCTCACCTTATAAGGTGCTCCCACTCTCTCCAAACTAGCAATGTGGGACTAAACTTTAGTCCCACTCACTCCACTTATTATTCATGAATGGGCCATGACAATTTCAGGATTTTAGTGGGCTTAGTGGGCTAGACATGTGAGCCCATATACATAGCCCATACAAAATTCCAACAATATCTAGACATGTTTTAGTGTTAGATATATCTATTTTTGTCTATTTTTGCGACACTTAATATGAGATGGAGGGAGTATTACTTATTGAAGAGAATAAATTGGACGTTTTCTTTTAGCTCTGTTTGTTTGAATATCCCCTTGAAATCCACTTAATTTAAGCTAGCTTTCTGGTGCCACTGCATCGAATGGAATTAGCACATGTTTGCCCACTTTGTTAAATAGAAAGTTCATGGTGAACTTTGGTTAATTCTTCAGGATTTGCTGCATGCATGCATGAACATATACATGATCATGACCATGATGTTCTCCCCCTTGCTTACTCTTGGTACTACGTACCATCAAATTAGTAACACATTACTTAGTGCGCATTAGTACTTCTAGGTAGGATCTAAAACAAGGAATGATATGATGGACAAACTATTTATGTTTGTTTGCACGCATGCATGCATATATATATGTGGCAGTGTCCATTCAATCTAGCACATAGTAGTATAATACTTTGCTGATCTGTCGTAGTCTCTTATATACTCTCATGACATATCATGGAATCAAAAAATAACAAGGAAAATAAGCAAAATATGCCCGGCCATTTGATAGAGAGGTCCCGACCATGAGTAAACGGTATACCAAACCAATGACATATATATAATTATCATAATTTCTGTTTGGCTAGCTTATGCATGCATCCTTATTTCTTAATCTTGTCACCAAATGAGTTGTTGAATTTTTATTCTGAGTGGGTTCTATGCTGTCTCTGATTGACTGGCTAATCTCATGCGCTAATTCCAGCGACGATCACGGTGTTCATCAATGGAGTCCCAATGGAGGTCCCGAGGGGCCCAATAGACTTGCGAGCCATGTTCGGCCAGGATGTGGTGCTCCTCCACTCCACCGGGGCCATCCTCCCAGTCAACGACTATGGCATTCTAATTCAGAGCCTGCAAATGGGAGAAAGCTATTTTCTGGTAACCATCCATGTCACCTGTCACCGGAATTTTTCATCCTGAAATTATTGTCACTCCGCGCACATATGCATGCATAACCGCCAAACTAATGTAACATTGTCTTCTTAGTTTCCATGCATGCATGCTTAAATATACGACCATCTCACATTGTGTTCTTCACTTCATGATCAACCCAGGTGTCGAGGCAAACTTGAAAGTGCCATACAAATTTAGTAGATACAGATCTCTATTAAGTTCTCATTGGATCGGATGCATGGACCGTTGCAGTTCTTCAACAATCATAACCGGATGCTCTCATGCAAATCATATTTGTCCATCGACCGAGAAGCAAAGCTAGCTACGTACAAGCAGTACATGTTGGCTGCACCCATCAGCAAATGCTACGTAATTATATGAGAACATACGAAGCGTTCGCGGACGTTCGAGTTTTTTTATTAGGTTACGAATTACGATAGATTGTCTTCTCATCGATGATTTATATTAGTACTGTAGAACACAAGGATACGCGCGTGCATGCATGCATAGAGGCAGGCCTTGACAATCGAGCTAAATATTCATTTCAGCTAGAGTATCGATCGTACTATCAGTGTTGTAATGTTTTATGTGTCAACCATACGCGCGCGCTTGGAATGTTTGTCCGGCCGGTTGGAAATAATATTAGATTATATATCACAATTATATATTGTGTTTATTCGTACTTTACCTTGTCTCTTCTCTGTATGCCTGCTCTATTGACCCGGGCATCTTTTTTTTTCCGATAAAGAGTGGATTGTATTAACTCAAAATGAAGCATTAGAGGATACAAACAAGGGCCTTTGGTGTTGCGCTCTCTAGTCCCCGTTGGGTTTTGGACCGGGACTGGGGGATAGTCCCGGTTCAACGGCTAGGAGGCCGCACCGAACTAGTCCCGGTTCGAAATGGACCTCTAGTTCCGGTTCATAATACGGTCCGGGACTAGAGGGGTCTCGTTCGGCAGCGCCATGTGCGAGGACCTCTAGTCCCGGGTGGTATCACGAATCGGGACTAGAGGTTCTTTGTTCCTATTTATATCATTGCACCCTGCTCTTTTCCCCCTCTTCTCTGTTTTTTCCATTTTAGAAGGTGAGAGGTGTGTGCTACTTTGTTGTTCCTTCCTATCCACAAGAGGTGCTCGATGAAATTCCCGAGCTAGCCAGCTTCCTTCTCCTATGTTTTTCACCACCGAGCTCGAGTTTATCCCCATTTTCTCCACGGTTTGTCAAGATTTGGCGGTGCCACTTCTATTGGAGTGTTCCAAGAGGTTAGCACCTAAAAAATTCCTAATCTTAGCATTGTGATTGCGTTACATACTTATACAATAATGCAGATGCACGGGCAATGGATGTACGGTACTGATCGACGCTCTCGCGAGTTCATTATTGTCGTGCATGATTTCCTCCGTGTTGCTGATGCGAAAAAACGGAATGGTTTTGTATTCTGTCCATGTAGTGTCTGTAAGAATCAGAAGGATTACTCTGACTCAAAGATCCTTCACAGTCACCTGTTTCGGTCCGGTTTCATGCCCAGCTATAACTGTTGGACCAAACACAGAGAGAGAGAGGGTTATAATTTAAGATAATGAAGAAGGAGAGAATAATGACAACTATCCCCCTGAATACGGTGATACTTTCATGGGGGGAGATGAAGGGGAAGCTGAAGAAGAGGCACATGATGAGCCCGCTCATGATCTTGGTCAGACCATTGCTGATGCACGGAGAAACTACGGAAGTGAAAAGGAGAGGGAGAAGTTGGATCACATGTTAGAGGATCACAAAAAGTCGTTGTACCTAAATTGCAAAAATGGTCTAAAAAATTTGGGTAGCACACTGGAATTGCTGCAATGGAAGGCAGAGTGTGGTCTATCTGATAAGGGTTTTGAAAAGTTGCTGAAAATGATGAAAATATGCTTCCAAAGGACAACGTATTGCCCGTAAGTACGTACGAAGCAAAGAAGGTTCTCTTCCCTCTAGGTTTAGAGGTTCAGAAGATACATGCATGCCCTAATGACTGCATCATCTACCGTGGCCAGGAGTACGAGAATTTGAATGCATGCCCGGTATGCACTACATTGCAGTATAAGATCAGACAAGATGACCCTGGTGATGTTGAGGGTGATCCCCCTCGGAAGAGGGTTCCTGCCAAGGTGATGTGGTATGCTCCTATAATACCATGGTTGAAACGTTTGTTCAGAAACAAAGAGCATGTCAAGTTGGTGCGACGGTACAAAGAGGAATGTAAGTCAGACGAAATGTTGAGACACTCCGCTGATAGGGTGCAGTGGAGAAAGATTGACAGAAAGTTCAAAGATTTTGCAGGTGACGCAAGGAACTTAAGGTTTGGTCTAAATACAGATGGCATGAATACTTTTGGGGAGCAGAGCTCCAGTCATAGCACCTGACCCGTGACTCTATGCATATATTATCTTCCTCCTTGGTTGTGCATGAAGCGGAAGTTCATTTTTTTTCCAGTGGTCATCCAAGGCTCGAAGCAACCCGGCATCGACATTGATGTGTAACTAAGACCATTATTTGATGAACTTTTACATTTTGGGACAAACCTAGTGTACGTGTGTGGGATGAACGCGAACAGAAGGAATTTGACTACGAGCGTTGTTGTTCGTAACCATCTTAGTTACCTTTCAGCACAGTCAAACAAGGGATACAATGCATGCACGCACTGTTTATATGAGACTGAAAGTATATATTTGGAATATTGTAATAAGAGTGTATATCTAGGGCATCGTCGATTTATTTTGGCCAGGCATCCCTTAAGAAAGAAAAGAAAACATTTCAACGGTCAGGCAGATCACCGACTGAAGCACGTACTGGTGCTGATGTATTTGATATGTTCAAGGATTTAAAAGTAATCTTTGGAAAGGGTCCTGACGGACAATCTTTTCAAATGACGCTGACGGACACGTACCCATATGGACGAAGAAATCTATATTTTGGGATCTACCCTATTTGGAATTCCTAGAGGCCCGCTCTGCAATCGACGTGATGCATGTGACAAAGAATCTTTGCGTGAACCTGCTAGGCTTCTTGGGCGTGTATGGGAAGAAAAAATATACACCAGAAGCGCAGTAGGACCAGCAACGTATGAAAGACTCAGAAGGACTACATCCAGAACGGTTTCGAGGTCCTTCCAGCTACGCTCTTACCAAAATTGAGAACGAAATCTTTTTTGAATACCGGAGCAGTCTACAAAATTCCATCGTGGTGTCTCCGTACATCGAGGAACGCAATAATATTGTACGCTCCAAAAACCCGGGGTAGACTAACTCCTTTCTTTCACGGCTCCACATGGCGACTTTCGGCTATTGGTTGCAATCGCATCTAATGAATGACAAGGATGCTGGAGATCAGCTGCACTTGTTTGCCAGGTTACCATCTTATTGTACGCTCCAAAAACATGGGGTAGACTAACTCCTTTCTTTCACGGCTCCACATGGCGACTTTCGGCTATTGGTTGCAATTGCATCTATTGAATGAAAAGGATGCTGGAGATGAGCTGTACTTGTTTGCCAGGTCACCATCTTCGACTATATTGACTTTCCAATGGTACGAGATAAATGGGAATATATTTTACACGAACGCCCAAGATAAAAAGAGAACTAACCAAAACAGTGGTGTCCGCTTTGATGCAACAAACAACAATGGGAAAAAGGACACATATTATGGTTACATAGAGGAGATATGAGAACTTGAGTATGGACCTTCTGTTAAAGTCACTTTGTTTTGGTGCCAATGGGTCAAACTGACACGCGGGGTAAAAGTAGATAAGATGTACGAGAGGGAAACGGTGGATCTCAACAATCTTGGATATAGAGAAGAACCATTCGTCATAGCCAAAGATGCGTCTCAGGTTTTCTATGTGAAGGACATGTCTACCAAACCGAGAAAAATAAAAGATAAGAAAAAAAATACATCATGCAATGAACCAAAGCGCCACATAGTTCTTTCAGGGGGAGAGAGATGTGAGAAGATGCTATTCAATGTGAACACTGACCCAAGCATCCTGTTAAATGATAAAGATGCTCCATGGTTACGGCCGACACGATCATGAAATTCCACCCTTTGCAGTGAAGGATGACCCAAGTCTCATATTTATTAATGAAGATGCTTCATGGTTACGGTGCAAAAAAAAAACCGAAACACTAGATGGGGATGTTGGTGATGTGTAATAATGTATAAAATCTTTTATGTAACTCTGTTTCTGAATGCACACTGGAGCCACATGCAGGGAGTCCGAATGATTTGTATTTGGTCGATGAACTGAAGGATTTTTAGATATATAGAACAAAGCACAGAGTTTCCTCTGCATACAGCCCAACGGTGGCTCGTGAGTGCTTGCATATCAAATGCACCGTTGGATGTATGAAGGAAATCAGAATGATTTTTATTCGGTCGATGAACTAAAGGATTTTGTAGATAGAACAAAACATATGGATTCCCTTCCATGCAGCACGACGGTGGCTCGTGAGTGCCCGCATATCAAATGTACTATCGGATATATGCAAGGAATATGAATGCTTTGTTTATAAAATGAACTACAATGTGTACAGAGTGAGTTTCAAACATGTCCAAGAGGTGGGCTATATATAGTGTCGTGTGGCTCACAAAGTGGTTGTGCTAGTGCGGATCCAACAACTCAGAAGAACTTAAAAGAAACACACTCCTGATACAACGGCTCACAAGCGCTCGAAAGAAACACACGATACGTGTGCTTCTTCCTGATTGGTGGGATTCAGACGCTCCGGATCCCCTATCCGGCGAAACCCTAACCGTTTAGTCTTGGTTGGTAAAACAGGCCGGGATTAAAGGTCTATTTCTTCCCGCGCCACCGTGTTCCCGCCTTATTTCTTCCTGCCTCCGTCTTCTCTCCATTTCTCACTATATATATGTAGTCTTGGCCGCCGGTGGCATAGCACACATAAACTCATATATGCAACCTCGTCACTCTTCCATGGCTTCTACCATACCCACTCTAACCTACCTGGAGGCGGAGGCGCTTTGCGCCTCGAACTATCCATGCCCACCCGGCTACGACATCCCGGTTCCTCCTGTCCCTCAAGGTGTGGCGCACCAGACGGCCATCACGACTCACTACTACCTCGAGCTCACGCCGGAGCAACGGATGGATCCCTGTTGGGATCCCGAATACCGCCCGAATTGGGACGCCTTCTTTATTAATCGGTGTGAGACGGCGCTCGCCAGGCACGAGGAGAACGTCCTGCCTCCTTCGAACTTCAACGAGTCCATTCGTCGGTTGTGGTGGGGCGGTCAGACTCTCCAGACCGTCATCGACTACATCATAGAGACGATAACCCTCGCCTACGCTACCCTCACTTCTAGTCCAAGCGCCTTACCCTTCAAGGTTCCAGCCCCGAGCGTCGTCCGACGATCCCTTTCACTTAAAGCCATTCCAACAATCTATTCGTCTCCAGCCCTTCTAGCAGGAGCAGGGGCTGGAGCAGGAGACAGATCAAGCAGGAATGGTGAGTCACTCACAAAAGGTATTCATACCGAGTCTGACCCACCAACCTATGCACAATCTGATACCCCTCCTCTCGACGACAATGTCGGCAACCATAACGACTACAAGGACGAGTATTATAGACCTAGGTAGGAGTATGAATAAACCTGAGATCTACTCTTGTCATTTTGTACTGCCAGTCTAGGTACCTGCACCCCGCCCTCATGTCAGCTTGACCCATTTTCGATCGTGTAAAATGTATTTACATTTATCTCGTACCCTTGGAAAGTCAATGTAGTCGAAGATGGTTTTGGATTAGTTATTCAAATTCAGGCACTTTTCATGTGCAAAGATTTGTCAGATTGGAAAGTATGCAAAAAGTGGTTAATTCAAATGTTTAAATGTGCAAAATAATTTTTTAATGTGAATAGTTAAAATAATTATTTTAGAAAACATAAAATGGTTTTGGATTAATTAGTTATACAAATTAAAACACTTTTCATGTTCAAAATTTTGTCAGATTCAAAAGTATGCAAAAGAAATTTCAAGTTTGAATAATCAAAGTAATTAGTTTATAAAAAAGAAAATGGTTTTGAATTAGTTATACAAATTCAAACACTTTTCATGTTCAGAGTTTTGCCAGATGGGTAAGTATGCAAAAAGTGGTTAATTAAAATGGTTAAATCTGCAAAATAAAATTTTGAATCCAAAATTGACCTCTAGTCCCGGCTCTTTATACTAGCAAGGACTAAAGGTCCCAGGCACGTGAACCGTCGTCTGCGCCAAAATTCGACCTTTAATCCTGGCTGTTATTAAGAGACGCGACAAAAGGGGGATCTCTAGTCCCGGGACGTGGCCTTTAGTCCTGGCTCGTGCCACCCGGGAGTAGAGGCTCCGGCTATATGATACGTCATAAACGTATCCTTAATTTCTGATGTCCCATGTTGTTTTCATGTCATATGCTACATGTTTTCCTTACACTTTATGTCATTTTTATCGATATCCCGGGACTAACCTATTGACAAGATACCACAGAGTCAGTTCCTGTTTTTAATTTCAGAAAAGTTGTTCTCAAAATATTCTCGGAATTTGACGATTCAAAAGCCAGAAGTCTTAGAAGTCCCGGAGGGTCAAGGAAGTCCCGAATAGACCGGAAGGGGGCCGCGGGGTGGCCACACCATAGGGTGGTGCGGGTCCTCCTGGTCGCGCCACCAGGTGGTGTGGGCCCCCTGGCCACCCTCGGCATCGCCCTTTCGCCTATATATGCCCCCCCTGATGCATAAACCCTAAATCAATCGGCCTTTTCACCAAAAACATCCGTAGCTCTGCCGCTGCCGCCGACAAGTTTTTGGGGACAGAAATCTCTGTTCCGGCACCTTGCCGGCCGGGGAAGTGCCCCTGGAAGAATCTCCATCGACTCCACCGCCATCTTCAACGCTGTTGCTGTCTCCTATGATGAGGAGGGAGTAGTTCGCCCCCGGGGCTGAGGGCTCTACCGGTAGCTATGTGTTTCATCTCTCTCTCTCCCATGGTGTGATCTTTATGTGATCGTGAGCTTTGTAATCTAGTTGAATTAGTGTATGTTACTCTTCATCTGTTATGCTACTCGAGTGGATTTGTTATGATATCTCCGAAAACACTTTGATCGCGGTGTAAAGGTGACAGTGTGTGCACCGTGTGGTTTAGCATGATATTTATACCTTGTGTTGGATGACCCTATGAAATTGTGGTGTTTGGCTAGTATCTTCTAGGGAGCTCATAGTGACAGCGTGGGGTTAACTAGACATGGGAATGCGACTTTGAGGAGTGCTGTTACAGCCCTACGAAATTAATTGGTGTTTGTTATTCAACCGGAGAGTGGTTTAGAGTAGCGTAGTGAAAAGAGATATTTATGCATTCAGTTATGTTATCATTGTTGAGAGTGTTCACTAGTGAAAAAAGGATCCCTAGGCCTTGTTTCTAAGCATTAAAACACAATTTATAATCAGTTCTGCTACATGTTTGGTTGCTCCATTTTTATTTCAGATTGTTATTATCACTTATAACCATCCATACTACTTGTATTTTACTCTCTATTCGCCAAACTAGTGCACCTATACAACTGACAATTGTATTGGGTGTGTTGGGGACACAAGAGACTTCTTTTATCATGATTGCAGGGTTGCTTGAGAGGGATACCTTTGACCTCTAATTCCCTGAGTTCGATAAACCTTGAGTAATCCACTTAAAGGAAACTTGTTGCTGTTCTACAAACCTCTGCACTTTGAGGCCCAACACTGTCTACAAGAATATAAGCGTGCGTAGACATCACTATGTAACCGCCGTTGAGTCGATCGTCTTCTCCAGACTGCCAGATGAAGATGATGAGACGCAGAGACAACGAGGCGTTGTCGCCCACCGTCGTCCGACGCTACACCCCTCCATCCCGTGCACGGGTCTGGTGCCCCTCCTCACCGGCGCCTCCTCCACCACCGAGAGCTTCACTCCGGTCGTCGGTGCCTCCTCCACTCCGGTCGGTGCATCCTCCACTCCGGCCACCCATTAGTAGTATAAGTATGTATATGTGCATGTAATATTTTAATTAGTTAGTGTTATTAGTAGTTATCTTAGTGTTAATTTTAGTTAGTATTATAAATTACTACCTCTGTTCCATAATGTAAGCCTTTCTAGCAAGCTAAACTAGCTTGCTAAAAAGGCTTACATTGTGGAACAGAGGGAGTAGTATTTATATATGTTAGTGTTAATTTTAGTGTTACTGTTAGTTTTAGTGTTAGTGTTAATTTTAGTGTTAGTGTGAATTTTAGTTAGTGTTAATTTTAGTGTTAGTGTCAATTTTAGTTAGTGTTAAATTTTAGTTAGTGTTAAGTTTAGTAGTTTTAGTAGTGTTAGTGTTAATTTTAGAATAGATACAAATTTCAGTACTGTTAATGTTAGTGTTAGTATTTTTGTAGTTTTAGTAGTGTTAGTGTTAATTACTAGAGTTAGTGTTAATTTTAGAATAGATAGAAATTTTAGAAGAGATAATTCTTTCTAGAATAGTTAATTTATTTCTTACTCTCTTTTTTCTAACTTGTTTTACCTTTCTTTCTGAAAATAGTTATGGACTCCACGAACGAGCAGGGCGAGCAGCTTATGTGGGACATTATAAGAGGTGAAGGTGAACTGTAGACGATTATGACATATTGTCATTTCTGGACCTTCTATCCGGTGATCAGGGAGTGGAGCAAGAACCGGCGGACGAAGGGCAAACAAACAACGATGATGAAGGAAATGTCAGCGTTGATCCCTTCACAACAACCGGTGAGGTATATATATTAATCAACACTCTTTCTTGTGTTAGCCCTCCGGATCAAGGCAATCGTCAGCTACAAAACGAGGCCCGAACAAAAAGTTGGATGGTAATAAAAGTTTCAACATCGACCAAATCAAAGAGAATGGACGACCGGGTGCTCCAAAAGACCACGCGAGGACATTTGGAAATCAATGTGGAGTGATTGTTAGGGAAAACCTCCCGATCACCATTCAAGAATGGATAAGCCAAAAAAATGTTGGTGATTCAGCTAGTTAAGTCGATCAAAGAGCCAAGGATGATCTTTGGAAGAAGCTCGAGGTATTCGGGGTAGATGGTAAGCCAATTCCGGGTGGGCTTGAAAGAAGAAAGAAAGTCAAGGACTGGGCTATAAGTAAGATGGCCGGACAGTTTCGGAACTATAAGAAAAAATTATACGCAAAATATGTCGTGAAAGAGATAAATTCAAATTTCACTGGAGCATTAAAGATATTGAGAGAACAGCGGCCCAAATTTGTGGCGTACAAGCAATTTTCTATAGCCAAGGAATGGTCTGAAATAAATAAGAGAAATGCTGAGAAAAAGAAGTACCACCATAAACTGAGGACATGTGGCTACAAGACTGTCGTGCCTAAATGGTAAGTTATGGATGCCAAGATGAGGGGTAGAGGGATCAATCCAGGTACAGATGGATGGCCCAACAGGTCAAAGTACTAGTGGTACAGGCATGGGGGAACGTTGGACCCATAAACATGGGCGACAGTTTTTCAAGAGAAAATTCTAGTACCATCCAATGCACTTGTTCAAGCAATGGCCGATGCTCAAGCGGGATTGTTTCGGCCCGAAAGAAAGAACGACGAGCTTACACGCGCCCTCGGGAATCTTGGAAAATCAGGACGAACGTGAGGCAGAGGTGATGGAGGGATAATAACCCGGTAGGGCAACTCCAAGGCGTAATCCAGCCCAAAGGACTCTGTGCAGGATCCGGCTAAGGATAAAGAAACTTCCGGAAGGCCCAAGTTTGTAGGCCCAGTAACCCGGATTGTGGGTTACGGTAAAGGAAGGTTAGGGTTTATATGCCGTGTCCGGGTAGGATCCAGGGTGCGTCTTGAAGGACAAGCCGGGGGGTACGGGTGCTTTATCATCCGACCCCTTGGTCTAGTTGAGAGATCTAAGAACCCTAGTAGTACCGCTTGATATCGAGCATCCAGTGTATACAAGAGATCGAGTTAATATATTGAGATCGGAGACTCGGCGACTTGATTGCCGGCTACCAGATCGAGTTCCACCATGTTTTCCTCTGAGCTAAACCCTCTCCCAAACGCCTGTGTCGTCTTGCCCCAAGATCAATTACCCCCGGTAACGTCTTCCGTGACTATCCCACGACAGTTGGCGCCCACCGTGGGGCCTGCGTCCAAAGGTGTTTACATCACGGGAGAAGCTCGGAAGAACATGGAGAATCTTGTCATCGGCGAGATCTACATCGACCACAAAGGAGAAAAGATGGTGGACGATTCCGGCTGGGGGCCAGAGTCGGATCACCTCGAGTCCGGATCTACTGTGACGGTCGGCCAGATCAACATCTTCATCGGTATGGTACGTACGCCTGATTTAAAGGGACAATATCATGTGCATACTACAGGAACTTCTAGCAGGGACAAAGAGACATTAAAGCAAGCGGTAAACTCGGTTTCCTCGGCCGTGCCGGGATACCTGAGATGGGCGGAACAAGAGGTAACATGGAGCAGAAGAGATCACCCGGAAAGAATAGAGCGCCCAGGTGTCTTGGCATTGGTGGTTGCGCCATAGGTCAATGGTTATGAGCTGAAAAGGGTCCTGATGGACGGTGGAAGTAGCATTAACATCCTGTATTGGGAAACATTCTTACGCATGAGCCTCAAAGAGTCCCAGCTACAGAAAAGTTCGACAGTCTTTCACGGGATCGTGCCGGGTCACGCGGCGAGCCCCGAGGGAAAGATCACCTTGGAGGTTGCTTTCGGAGAATCGACGGATAATTATCGAGTTGAGTGGCTCACGTTCGAGGTGGTCAAATTGCGCAGTCCTTATCACGCGCTGTTCGGAAGACCGGCTTATGCTAAATTCATGGCTAGGCCGTGTTATGTGTATTTGCAGCTAAAGATTCCGGGTCCTAAACGGACCATCACCGTACATGGGAACCGGGATATAGCGGCCGAGTGCAACGAAGGAGATTCAGTAATGGCCGAGCAAGCGTGCAGAAAAGAAGAACTCGAGTATTACCGGTCTCAAGTGAATCCGGATGATAGAACAGCTTTGAAAAGGCCGAATACTGAGGACGAGAGAGCGAAATTCAAGGCAGCATAAGACACCAAGAAGATAGATTTTTTTGAAGGTGATTCCACTAAGCAATTTACTATAGGGTCTAACTTGGAAAGAGAGCAGGAGAAGGCACTTGTGGAGTTTATTCGTTCAAATGCGGACGTGTTCGCCTGGACACCTAGCGACATGCCGGGTATCCCTACAGAATTGGCGGAGCACAGTTTGCACGTGGATCCCAGGTCCAGGCCTGTGAAGCAGGGCTTGAGGAAGATGAATGAGGAAAGAAGGAAAGCCATAGGTGAAGAAATTGCTCGGCTACTGACAGCCGGCTTTATCATGGAAGTGTTTCACCCGGATTGGTTAGCAAATCCGGTTCTAGTAATGAAAAAGACTAACGAGTGGAGGATGTGCATCGATTTCACGAGTCTCAACAAGCATTGCCCAAAGGACCCGTTCGCGCTACCAAGGATAGACCAGATCGTAGACGCAGTAGCCGGGAGTGACTTGCTATGCTTCCGGGACGCATACTCCGGGTATCACCAAATTAAGCTTAAGAGGGAGGATTGGGAGAAAACATCATTTATAACCCCTTTTGGGGCCTTCTGTTATAAAACCATGACGTTTGGATTGAAGAACGCTGGCGCAACTTACCAACGGTGTATTCAAAAGTGCTTCGAGGACCAAATTGGACGCAACGTCCATGCCTATGTGGATGATGTGGTTATCAAGACCAGGAAGGCGGAGACATTTATCGATGATCTAAAGGAGACGTTCAAAAACTTAAGGAGGTATCAGATGAAGCTTAACCCGACAAAGTGCGTGTTCGGAGTTCCAGCCGGGAAATTACTCGGCTTTATCGTTTCCGAGAGAGGAATTGAGGCAAACCCGGACAAAATCAAGGCCATCCAGAGTCTGAAAAAGCCGGAAAATTTGAAGCATGTTCAAAGCGCAGCCTTGAGCCGATTCATATCCAGGCTCGGAGAAAAAGCAATACCCTTGTACCGGCTCTTGAGGAAATCAGATAAATTCGTATGGGATCAAGAGGCGGATGAGGCGTTTGAGGCACTAAAGAAACAGTTATCTGAAGCACCAGTACTAGCGGCCCCGGGTCCTAAAGAACCTATGTTGCTATACGTAGCAGCTGGCCCCCGAGCCGTCAGTGCAGTAGTTGTTGTGGAGCGCAAAGAGGATGGGAAGGGTTACCCGGTCCAGAGACCGGTTTATTACGTCAGCGAGGTATTATCAGAAGCAAAGCAGCGCTATCCGCATTGGCAAAAGTTGGTGTTCGGGGTCTTTATGGCTAGCCGGAAACTGAAGCCGTATTTCCAAGAACACCCCATAACAGTGGTTAGTTCAATACCAATGTCGGATATCATCAGAAACTCGGACGCGACAGGAAGAATAGCCAAATGGGCGATAGAGATGGGGGATTATCACATCAACTACGAACCCAGGTCAGCAATCAAATCTCAAGCTTTAATTGATTTCGTTAACGACTGGACACATACAGGCATGACTACAACGGTTCCAAACTCCGAGTCATGGATCATGCACTTCGATGGATCTAAGCAATACGAGGGATCAGGAGCTGGAGTGGTGCTAACGTCACCCAAAGGAGATAAATTAAGTTACGTACTACAAATTCACTTTGACTGTTCCAACAACGTGGCCGAGTATGAGGCCCTATTGCATGGCTTAAAGGCAGCCAAGGAGATGAACATCAAGAGGATACGATGCTTCGGAGATTCGAACCTTGTGGTACAGCAGGTGTCAGGAACTTGGGATAGAAAGGACGCAACTATGGCAGCATACCGCAGGGAAGTTGATAGGGTTGCAGGATGTTTTTCCGGGTATGAGGTGGAACATATAGACAGAAGAAAGAATGAGGCAGCCGATGCACTCGCCAGACTCGGCTCGCGCAGAGAGCCGGTTCCACCTAACGTTTTCCTGGACGAATTATGGCGACCATCAGTTAAAACCGAGTCAGAGGAGGAATTGGCAAATCAAGACCCGGATTCAGGACTTGTGGCCACTGTACGTACTATTCCCGAGTGGACAGAACCGTTTTTGGCCTACCTATCACGAGGCGAGTTACCACAACAGGAGGTATTAGCAAGGCAAATTTTGAGGCGAGCAAAGGGATATTCTATCATCAATGGGGAATTATACAAGAGAAGCGCAGCAGGAGTCTTTTTGCGCTGCGTAGCGCCAGAAGAAGGCCAACAGATTCTCAAGGAAATCCATGAAGGCGACTGTGGACATCATGCATCCACAAGATCTCTTGTGGCTAAAGCTTATCGACACGGATTTTTCTGGCTCACGGCTCTAGCAGATGCGGAACGATTGGTAGCAAGGTGTGACGGATGTCAAAGGTACGCTCGCCAAACCCATGTGCCGGCTATGGAGTTACGGACCATCCCGTTAACTTGGCCGTTCGCTGTCTGGGGTATGGACATGGTTGGCCCCTTTCATATGTCACCATGCAAGAAGACACATCTTTTGGTGGCTATTGATAAGTTTACCAAGTGGGTTGAGGTTATGCCAGTTACTAATTGCGAAGCAGCTACAGCAGTCAAATTCCTGAAAAGGATTATCTACCGGTTCAGGTATCCCCACAGCATAATTACCGACAATGGAACCAACATGCCCTTGGTGAGATGGAGAAGTTCTGTGGCAACAATGGAATCTGGCTTGATGTTGCATCAGTGGCTCATCCGCAGGCCAATGGACAAGTGGAGAACGAAAAGACCCGGCAGGACGCCGTGGATATGTTAGAAGAGCAAAGAGAACAAGCCCTGGAAAGATCAGCCATATATCAGCAAGATCTACGGAGGTATCATAGCCGGCACGTGAAAACCCGGGTATTCCAGGAAGGAGACTTGGTTCTGCGCCTGGTACAGTCAAACGAAGGAAAACACAAATTATCACCACCATGGGAAGGACCATTTATCATAAGCCGGAATCTGCATAATGGATCATATTACTTGGTAGATGCAAGGGAAGAGTCGGCTACAGTTAACGACACCGCACATACCACTTCATCTATGCAAGAAAGAGACAGACCATGGAACGTGGCTCAGCTACGTCCATATTATACTTAGTAAAGACTATATTGGCAAGTGGAATTGCACGATGTAACAGGCGGCAGGTTTCAGACGTACTCTTTTCCTATCCAGGGTACCCTTGGGGACTGGATGGGTTTTTAATGAGGCGGCTTGCTGACCCAATATTCTCATATCAAGAAAAGAAGTGGTTATTCTCATCTCAGTACGTTGCATGTGTATAGGTCTTGGGGGCTGATTGCTTGAATAGCACAGTTACAAACTCAATGACCCGGCCTTGATGCCTATGAGTTATAAGGGCCGATTACTCGCAAACGAGTATGGCTGCAATCTTATAACCGGACAAAGGAGCCAAACTTTCTTGACTTTTCTTACTTAAGCTCGATGTGACTCACAATAAAAGTGGCATGATTTGCTCGCTTACGATTACAATCAGCCATGAAGCCCAATGGGACTTTCCTGACCCTGTTTTCGTATAGATGTAACAACATGATATCCACGCGAAAGCCGGCTTATAGTACAAGATTGTCAAAAGGGTCATCTAAACCACAAGTTATGCAGAGTATAAGGCTAAAAGCTGGAAACTCAACGTTTATCAAGCGTAACTTCACTACCTATGTGAAACGGCTCCGGTTTTGAGCTTAGCAAACAACAAAACTCGTTCTCTTCGAAAAAACCACATATCCCAGACTCGGAAATTCGGGTCTTGGCGATTGGGGATTTTGGAAAGGAAAAAGTAGTTTAGTTGCTAAGGCTCAAAAACACCCAAACATCCGAGTCTTGGGAACTTGGGGGCTTAGAAGCAAGTCCGCTCGTCAAACACCCATGAAACTTGGAAACCGAGTCTCACAAAAGGAATCATAAACAAAGCCGGATATCAAGAACAAGTTGACTCAAAAGTGGATAAATTTAAACGATCAGAAGAAGCACAAAGTGTATCAAGAACTTAGAGTGCATTACAAACTCCGGTAAATAGTATCAAAGGTGCACAGGCGCACCATCCAAAAATAATTGTTTAAACGGCACATCGGCCGACTAACGCATGAGAAGTGGCAGTAAGGAGCAGGTATCACTCGGCATTCTAAGCCGCGGTGTCCATGTTCGCCTTACCCTTGCCATCACTTGGGGTAGCAGCAGCACCCGGATCAGCAGTGCCGGCTCTCGCAGGAGGAGGAACGACTGGTGTGGAGGTAGCGGGTGCAGAATCGGCTTCAGCCTTCTTTCTGGCAGCCTCCTCCCTCAACTTAGCAGCTTCCTCCTTCCATCGGGCAAGCACGTCATACGGCTCGGGAAGATCCGATTTGACAACTTCACCAGCAGCATCATATGCAGGAACGAGGGAATCAACATCTAAACCGTCAGCAATCACGCTGGCCGGGTAACGGACCTCTTTCTGGACGGCTTGGAAATCCTTCACGGAGAACTTGGACCCATCAAGCTTGAATTCCGGGAAACCGCCCATAAGCTTAGCCAGCTCGAGCTTAGGGAAATAAGCCTTGGCAAGGGCAAGCCCCCGGGTTACTCCAACCCGGCCGGACGAGCGTTTCTAGTGCCAAATCCATTCGGGGATAGTGGAGCAAGCGTCTAGCATTCTCTTCAGGTCGCCATGCCCTGTACCCGGCCACCGTATTGCTTGAAGGATCCATTTGGTTCCGGCGCATAGCTGCCGGATAACGCTCTTGATAGTTTTCAGCCTGGCAATGTCATCCTCGTCTGGCATCACTTCATCCGGACCTGCAGAAATGGAAACATAAGTCAGGAAATTCCGGCTATTTATCAAAAGGGTAACCCGGATGAAGAAACGTACCAAGCAAAGCACGATATGTGTCAGCAATTTGAACAGAAAGGCTCGTTAGATCATCTTCTGCTGTGTGAGCCCTCTTCCTATACTTCTTCATTATCGTCCGGTTCCTCCTGGCCTCAGCCTCGGCCGCCTCACGCAGAGCCACCTCCTTTTCAATGAGCTTGGTGGCCTTTGCCAGTTTCTCCTCAGATTGAGTCACGAAGGACTGCATGGATGCAAGGAAGGATTAGCCGGGTAAAGGGGAAAGTTATCAGTCGTTTATATCGTAAAAGTTCCAAGCAAATTGTGAATTAATTCACTCGGAACTTGGGGACTGGATAAGGACACAAGCAATATTAGTCGGGTTTACCTCGTGTTTGGCTACTAAAGCATCCAAGATGTTTTCTTCATTAGCCCTCAAAGCGCGCAGGGTTTCCAGCATCTGGGAAAACGTCAGGTCCTCGGGTCGGACACCAGAAGAGCCGGCAGCCTGGTCGCCTGATGGGGGAGCTCTCCCCGCCCTTGGTGTCGAGACCCGGACAGTCTGAGTATCCGGGTTGGGAGAACCCATCCGCGTATCCGGAACCTCGATCTCCTCGTCTACTGGTTCGGATGAGGCAGGAGACTCGGCAGCTTGGTGAAGTGAGTCGCCCAAGGGGCCTTGTTCCTGGTCGTTCGCAATATCACTGCCAGTCGCGGATTCTATGTTTTCAGTCGGCTCCTCTGTCTGACGGTTATCCATCTCCACATTCTCCGGGTCGCTAACGGTGACTTGAGCGCTAAAAGAAAGATGAAAGGGGGCGGTTAGCAATGGTGATCGAAAATTGTCAGGTATCAAAAGGTGTCATATAGCCATAAACTTACCCGGTGTTTACGGCGTAATCCGGCGGGAGCTCGCCGCTGGAAGCAGACGAAGATGTCAAAGGGACCGACAGTGGAACCCGGAATTGCCCGGCACGTGGATGGTTAGGAGAAGGGTGGCGCTGAGGAGAATTGGAAGGACGAGGCGGAGGAGCATTGGCACGGTGGACTGGGGAGGTAGAGATGCCCGGGTTAAGGGGATCCTCACCCGGAGAACTCCGAGTTACTCTGCGCTTGGCTGGAAGAGAATCCTTCAAGAACGACGAGTTCGATAATTGATGGTTAAGTCGTCGCATGGCGTCAAAGGAGTAAGGTTCAGAGGATATAGAGGAGAAAGGAACCTTGGACACTGCCCCTCTGGTCTTCCTCTTGGCTCCAATTGTTGCCTCTTGATCAGATTCGGTAGCCTCCGGGTCATCCTCGTTGTTCTCACCTTCGTCCTCCAGCCCTGCGAACCGAGTGTGTGTCCGTGGGAAAAAGATTAAATGGGAGGAAAATGATGCAAGTAAAGATAATACAAGATTCGGACAAGTACCTTCACTATCATCGGCCGGCTCATCCTCTTCTTCCGGGTCTCTGGAAGGGGGGGAGGGTTCAACTCTCTAGAAGGGATCATCAGCCTAAGACAAAAGAGATGAAATTAAGGGTTAGAAGCTGTATCAAGTCAAAGTGTGGAAATAAGTTATATCGAATCTTACCGCTGGAGCCGGGTTTTCCCGAATAAATGGAGGTAACCCGGCGATGTTCTTTATCACCTCAAGCTTTTCTGTCAAGAAGCCCTTAATGGTTTTGTTGGTATCGCCGGTCGCAAAGCTCTTGGTGGAGTATCGGAGTGCGTCCGTGGTATGCCCCGAGTACTCGCACATTAATTTGGTGCGGATGGAGTTGGGTTGGATTCGAAAATCAACCCATGTTTTCACTAAATTGAGCCCAAGGAGGCCTTGGGCTGAGAGGATGGCTATCTTAGCTAACAAGGGTAGGATCGCCTCCCTGTCTGAGTCAGGGGCGAAAGCATTGAAAGACTCGGAAGGCTCGAGGAGACTCTCCGAGTAGCCCGGCAGTTTCTTCTCGCTGTCTGGGGAGGTATCGTGGCAGTAAAAGAAAGATAGTTGCCAGTGTTTGACGTGGGAGTTTAGATTGAGGGTTGGCATTGGTGAATTTTTGCGGCGTTGGATGGATACCCCACCGCAGGTAAGAAGTGCCCCGTCACCGCTTTTGCGGCACGGCTTACACTGGAATAGTTCGATGAAGAGAATCAAACTTGGCGGTACGCACAAGTATGACTCGGATAGAACGATGAAGTGGGTAATGTTCAACATAGAGTTAGGCCCTATGTCGAATACCCGGAGGCCATAATGGCTTAGGACCTCCCTGAAGAAAGGGTGACCCGGAGGACGGAATCCCCGGGTCACGTGCTCTATGAAGCAGATTACCTCATTATCGGCGGGTGTGGGCCGGGTTTCGTCGTCCGGTGCTCTCCAGTGAATGTCCTTCTGAGAAGGGAGAATTCCTAACTCGGCTAACCCGTCCAGCTTGGCCTTTGTAACTGTGGAACGCCCCCAATTGGCGGATATGGCCTGGGTAGTCTTTGCCTGAGTCGGCTGCTTCCCTTGCCTTTTGGGAGCCATGGGATCGACCTGCAAAACACGAGAAAAAGAGGTACAGAAAATTAGACTCGGAAGTATTGGGGTATCAGGAAAGCGTGAAAACTAAGAACTATCCGGGTATCACGCCATGAAGTGGAGATTGCAAGGTATCCGGGTATTAAGTATAACTATGGAGATTATTGGTCACTTACGTATGGAAAGGTGTTTGGGGAGGACGGATGGTTGCCCATGTATCTACTGCAAGCAAAATAGCCGGAAAAGGAGGATTTTTCCGGGTGTCAATGTTATGTGCGGAAAATTGAGGTGAAACGGATCTAGATTAGAAAACTCGCGAATGATTCTACGAAGAGATTGGTGATTAATAATGGTAGGAGGGCGATGTGTGATCATCAAACAGGTTGTTGAAGAAGTTAGCAAGCATCTAAGCCGTCTAAATACGGTGTGACGAAGAAACGGCCCACAGGTTGACCTAGATCCAATCTGGGATGAATCGAGAAATTGCGAGGCCAAATTAAACAAGTACAAGGAACTTACTGGGAGATCTTGGAGTTTAGTGCGACGACTGTGGACGACGTGGCTCGAGCGCTCCTCGGTGATTCTTGGCGAGCGGGGCGAGCGCGTAGCGGTGAAGTTTGGCGGCGGCGCGGGATGGCTTGAAAGCGGATGCTGCCGGCGGTGGCTTTGCACCGGCGGCGAGCGCGAAATTCCCGCGGTGGTGTTACGAGGGCGCAAGGAGTGAAGAAGGAAAGGAGAGAATGGAGTGAGGCGTTGGGTTCTAGGTCATCCCCTGAATGCTATTTATAAGGCGAGGGTGAGCTTATCTCAACGGCCGGAAGCCGGAAATTGTGGGGAATGGTTATCCGCGCGGATCCTACGAGAAATGCTTCAAGTATTGAGCAAGGTATCTGGACGAAAAAGAGAAGGAGATCCACCCCGTGATATCAGGGTCAATTAACGAGTATAGGATCTTGACATTTTTTATTAGGGTTTAGACCCGGAAAGCTAAGCCGGGTATTTGGAGAAGAGCCGGGTTACCATATGGCCACCGTGGAGTTGGGCCTAGCTACTTATCAAAGCATCTTAACCCGGCCTCCATATATTTGTGAGTTTGGTATTTTTGCAGGG
Organism: Alopecurus myosuroides; assembly: GCA_028641055.1. Classification (NCBI taxonomy): domain Eukaryota; kingdom Viridiplantae; phylum Streptophyta; class Magnoliopsida; order Poales; family Poaceae; genus Alopecurus; species Alopecurus myosuroides. Next base: position 180,671,452 of record CM054062.1, read on the forward strand.
AATAGCAAGCACTTCAAGGAAGAATCCGTGAAGCCCAAGCTATTCTGGGGACTACTGATGGAGGGATAATAACCCGGTAGGCCAACTCCAAGGCGTAATCCGGCCCAAAGGACTCTGTGCAGGATCCGGCTAAGGATAAAGAAACTTCCGGAAGGCCCAAGTTTGTAGGCCCAGTAACCCGGATTGTGGGTTACGGTAAAGGAAGGTTAGGGTTTATATGCCGTGTCCGGGTAGGATCCAGGGTGCGTCTTGAAGGACAAGCCGGGGGGTACGGGTGCTTTATAATCTGACCCCTAGGTCTAGTTGAGAGATCTAAGAACCCTAGTAGTACCGCTTGGTATCGAGCATCCAGTGTATACAAGAGATCGAGTTAATATATTGAGATCGGAGACTCGGCGACTTGATTGCCGGCTACCAGATCGAGTTCCACCATGTTTTCCTCTGAGCTAAACCCTCTCCCAAACGCCTGTGTCGTCTTGCCCCAAGATCAGTTACCCCCGGTAACGTCTGCCGTGACTATCCCACGACAAGAGGTGCCGATGTTTCATGGAAGGAAGGGTTTCCCGAATGCAAACACAGTTACAGAAGACATCAGAGAAAGAAGGACCGGGAGGCAGACCGGATCAGGAAGATAGAAGTGGAAGTGTCTCAGATGAAGAATTTAGTGGAAGCACTTAGCCAAAGGTCATCTTAGCCGCCAGAAGATCCTCCATTGGATAATAATAGCCAGCGGAGAAGATGTGTGGCTTGCACGGAGCTTCGGGTTGATGATCATGCACTTATGGATGATGTCGGGGAGATAAAACACTGTGAGCCCCATCAGACAATGAAGAACATTCCCTTCAAGGTGGAGGTCGGCACTGCTTTACCTTGTCTACATGGAGCACTCCGCCATGGGACTCCGATTCCAGCTGGCTATGCTCATGTCATGGTGGATCACCTAGTGCAGGGATATGAGGACCTAGAGATTTACAACGCTACACCAAAAGAGGATACAAAACTAGGAGATGTCAAGCGCCAAATCATTCTATGGAAAAAAGGAAACAACATACTCTTCTCCAACACCAATATCATTATTCTAAAAAATTCCCAAAGCAAATAATCATCACAGACCAGAGACCTAATCAAATATAACTTAAGCAAACCAACAAGCTCTGAACAAAATTCGAGTGAAAAACAAGAGCTAAATGCAGTACTATCAAAAACTGAACAGTCGCAGAACAATAAGAGTGAAAACTAGAGTGTACCATCCCGACGTCGAGGACGCTCGTCATTCCAGAGCCGGAGATGGAGGGCCGCCGGGCCGGAGCGCCGGAGTCGCTGCGGTACAGAGTTTTGATCCATGTGGACAGTGTGGAGGAGGAGACGCCGTTGGACGAGCTGTGGGTTTGGAGCGCCTCGCCGGGCAGTGGTCAGAGTGGCCTGCCCAGTCCTCCCAGTGGTCCGGCAGGTGGGAGGTCGTGTCGCAGGCTTCCTTGGTCGCGGGGGACTCCGGACCAGAGGCGTGGCTCCGGCGGCGGCGGCGGCGCCGCTACTGGAACCAGGAACCGTTCCTTCTGCCAGGTTGCCGCGGCGCCGTCCGATTGGGGCCTCCCGCCGATGGAGGGCGCCTCGAGAAGACACGTGGAAAGGGGGCCTGGTGTGGGTGCGCATGGGTGCGATGGAGGCCGTACGGCCTTGAGCAATTCAAACAGAGAGGAGGGTGGTACTGTCAAGTCCAAACAAAACCGCTCGCTGGCTGTCCCTGACAAAGTGGCTTTGGTGCCTGAGAAAGCGATCGAGATAGAGGCTGATCCTGACACAGCTGTCGAGGGGATCAGGGGCTTGGACCGGCCATTGGCTCAGGACTGTTTGGAGGGTAGCGTGGTCGAGAAGTTGGTGGAGGCGCCTCCCAAGGAGTTGGGTGCGCTGCCCGTCCCCCATGCAGACCCCGACAGGATCATGATTCGCTCCGATCCCGAGGTGGATTTTGGTCGGTCGGACCCGGATCCCCCCCCCAGAGGGGGAGAGGACCAATGGACCAGTTGTTGGTTATGTCCAGGTGTCACTTTCGGATGGAGTATCATCGCTGCCACAGGGGCCCAACGCGGACATGCTTTCTGAGATGCCAGCTGTCTCCTCTGTGCTGCCTGAGGAGAGCCATTCATACGCGGGGCCTACTAGTGACATGCAATTGCAATTGGAGTTGGAACCGCGTGCTCCTCTCGTGGAAGCTGATGTTGTGGCCCAGGAGGTGGGCTCGGAGGTGGTGAGGGCTACTGTTGGCCAGTTTGAGCCCATTGGAGAGGAGGGGCGGGCCAAGGAACATGATGGCATTCTGAAGATCAAAGCCTTTTGCGCATCAATTCTGAAAACCCTGGCGCCACCACTACTGAAGGAACTTGAGGCTGCGAACTTACGTGTGGAGTCCGAGCCATTCACACCGCGGGTGACGAGGCGCTCGACTGCTTCTGCTGCAGGCGGCAAACAGCCAAGGAAGGCCAGCGTGGCGGACACTGTGTTGCTCAATGCGCTTGGCATCACGAAGAATAACATGGTGGTCAACGAGGAGCACCTACGCGAGTTCAGACAGCTCTTTGACTCGCCCCTCCGTGAGCAACAGCTTCGAGTGCTCGCTGCAGTTTTCGGCAAGCGGATCCCATCGATGCCAACACTTTCTGAGAACGTTGGTGCTCTCAATGGAGACGTCGCGGTGATGTAGACGTGACGGTGGTCGTCGCGCTCTCGGAGGATCCTGTTTCTATGGATTATACTCCAGAGGTGGGGAGTTGGAACACGCGTGGGCTGAATGATCCAGCCAAACGTGATGCTGTGAGGGAGTTCTTCGATTCTATCCATGTTAGCTTAGTCTGTCTTCAGGAGACGAAATTGGATGTAATAGATAGGTTCACTCTTATGCAATGCTTAGGCCCGTCCTTCGACGGGTTCGCCTACCTGCCCGCGGAGAACACCAGAGGTGGTATCCTCCTTGCGTGGGATACCTTTGTGCTGACAGTGGGTTCCATCAGCATGGACACGCATGCGATCACGGGAGAGGTTCACACACTGGACGGGGCGTCTTGGTGGATCACCGGAGTCTACTCGCCGCAACGACCGGATGAAAAAAAGGAGTTTCTTAGGGAGCTAACCGAGAGAAGGAGTCTCTGTCCAGGGCCCTGGCTTGTCCTGGGAGACTTTAACATGGTATTACGTGCTTCGGAGAAAAGCAATGGCGTGATAAACCGAAACGTGCTAGCTTCATTCCGGGATTTTGTGGGAAACATGGAGCTTAAAGACCTTTACCTTCACGGGCGTTTATTCACTTGGAGCAACGGGAGAAACCCGCCAATCATGACTCGAATCGATCGTGCACTTGTTTCGGTGGACTGGGATCTGTTGTATCCTGACGGCGTGCTGCAAGCTCTCTCCTCGTCGGTTTCTGATCATGCGCCACTCCATCTGTCCCTGTGCGCGGCGTCGAGGCCTAAGAAACGCTTCAAGTTTGAGTTGTTCTGGATCAAACTGCGAGGTTTTGAGGAGGAGGTTAAGGAGGCCTGGGCCTGCGACGATAGATTCGTCGATCCTTTTCAGAGGTTAAACGAATTGTTCCGTGCTGCCGCGGCCCATTTACAAGCCTGGGGGCAAAGGGAAGTTGGCAACATCAAGCTACAGCTGGCTATGGCCCATAAGGTTATCTTGAGGTTCGACGCTGCCCAGGAGGCTAGGAGTCTGTCCGATGGCGAGGTTTGGCTGCATCGTGCGCTCAAACTCCTGGTGCTAGGGCTTTCTTCGCTTGAGCGTACCATAGCCCGACAGAGATCTAGGATTCGGTGGCTCAAAGAAGGGGACGCAAGCACCAAGCTATTTCACGCCGTGGCCAACGGGAGGAGAACGAAGAATTTCATCCCCGCCATCACCCATAATGGGATCACCTTTACGGATCAGAAGGGCAAGGAGGAGGTATTTTCTAATACCTTCAAGAATCTCCTGGGGACGATCCAGGAACGCGAGCATACGTTAAATCTTGAGGCGTTGGGGTTACCGCGGAGGGAGCTACTTGCTCTGGACGCCATGCTGACAGAGGAAGAGGTTTGGTGTGTGATCAAAGACTTACCTGGGGATCGTGCGCCGGGGCCGGACAGATTCATTGGCGCCTTCTACAAGCATGCTTGGCAGGTGATCAAGCGGGACATCATGGCGGCGATGCAAAAATGGTTCCATGGAGATGGGAGAGGTTTCGGGAAGTTAAACACGGCGCTAATCACACTCATTCCTAAGAGAGCTGACGCATGCAGAGTCGGGGATTTCAGGCCAATTAGCTTGGTTCACAGCTTCTCCAAGCTGTGCTCCAAAGTGTTGGCAAACCGGTTGAGGAGTGTGCTGGGAACTTTGGTGAGCCCCAACCAATCAGCCTTCATACACTCGCGGAGCCTGCACGACAATTTTCTTCTAGTGCGACAAGTGGCTAGGAAGATCAACATGCGCCGTGAGCCAGGAGTTCTACTCAAGCTCGATATTTCGAGGGCCTTCGATTCTATTTCGTGGGCCTTCCTGTTCGAGGTCTTGTGCCACTTGGGTTTCAGCTGCGGTTGGAGAAGGAGGCTGGCTATCCTGCTCTACACCTCGAGTACGAGGGTCGTGGTCAACGGGGTGCCCGGGAACAAATTTGTGCATGCGCGTGGGCTCAGACAGGGGGACCCAAGCTCGCCAGGTCTCTTCGTTCTCGCGATGGAAGTGCTGACGGCCTTGATTGCGAAGGCATGCAACGAGGGTCTCCTGGAGCGGCTGCCGGGGATCACACCCCTACAGCGTGTGTCCGCTTTCGCGGATGACATTGTCTTGTTCTGCAAACCACGAGATGAGGACCTATGGATGATTAGAGACATCCTGGGTTTGTTTGGTGAATCGTCAGGTCTGCGCATCAATCTGCAGAAATCGACAGCTACCCTGATCAGAGGTTCAGCGGAGGATGAGAATAGAGTGCAGGCCGCGCTAAACTGCAGTATAGCCCCGTTTCCGATCACCTATCTGGGGCCGCAGTTGGCGCTCAGGCCGCTAACCAAAACGGAGTGGCAACCTATGTTGGACAGAGCCATCGCGTTCGTTCCTGCGTGGCAGAGAAACATGATGGATCGTTCGGGCAGGCTGGTGTTGATTCGGGCAATCGTTGCTGCTAGGCCGGTGCACCATCTGCTGGTTTCTGAGGCGCCTGTTTGGCTTCTCGAAGAGCTCGACAAGTGGATGCGAGCTTTCTTCTGGAAGGGGAAGGATAAGGCCAACGGGGGTGAGTGCCTCGTCGCCTGGGAGAAGATCTGCCAACCAACTTGTTTTGGTGGTCTCGGAGTGAAAAACCTGCGTCTCCAAGGTGCGGCCATGCGTACTAGGTGGGTTTGGCTTACGCGCACGGACAAGAATAGGCCTTGGCAGGGTCTGCCCAAGTTCCTGGATCGCGACGCCGAGGAAATTTTCCATAGTCTAGTCAACATTGAGGTGGGGGATGGAGCGGATACTTGGTTATGGAAAGATCGTTGGATCAGAGGGAGATCTGCGAAGGATATTGCCCCAGAGGTCTTTGAGCTGGTTGGCACGAGGAGGAAGAACTCCAGGACGGTGCAAAGAGGCTTGGTGGACAACGCTTGGGTGTCTGACGTTGCGAATGCAGGCTTACTGGATTCCCAGGAGGCCAGGAGACAACTGGTATCTCTTTGGCTTGAGGTGACACGCACCACTCGGGACGCCACGGCTCGAGACAGGTTTTCTTGGCCTTGCTCTCGTTCTGGAGTGTATTCGGCTAAGGATACCTACGAGCGGCTCTGTCATGGGAGAGTGAGACTCAATGGCCATGAGTGGATTTGGAGAGCAAAAGCCCCGCTCAAAGGGAAAATCTTCGCATGGCTAGCAATCCAGCACAGGTTGTGGACCTCGGATAGGAGACAGCGCCATGGGCTTCAAGACCATGCATCGGTGTGCTTCGTGTGTTTGCAGGAGGTAGACACAGTGGAGCATATTACCATCCAGTGTGTGTTCGCAAGGGAAGTCTGGCATGCGATGCTCACGGCTCTTGTGCCAACTATGGTGGCGCCAACTGCGGAGGACACGTTGGAATGTTGGTGGGAGTTAAGGAGAGCGAACGTGCGTAAGAGGGAGAAGCCTTTCTTCGACTCCCTAGTCATCCTGATCACTTGGAGCCTCTGGAAGAATAGGAATGCTTGGGTTTTTGGAAACACAAGAAAACAATCTTCGGTGGATCAGCTAGTTACTGCAAGTCTTCTGCTTTTCAACAACTGGCGTGTTGCTTTTAGAGGAGGGAGCGATGAAACTACGAGTAGTTGATCTTAGGTAGTTTCGGAGTTTAGGAGTTTCGGAGTTTGGGTTGCCCTCCTGTGGGTGGCCTGTTTCCTTGTAACTATTTCTTTACCCTTCTATAAAAGTATGGTACGCTTTTCGCGTACTCGCGAAAAAAAAAACTAGAGTGTTCTATGCAATGAAAACGGAGTGTATCTCTCTCAAAATAAAAGTGCTAGAATCCAACCAAAAGATACAACAAAGAAAACAAATCAAGATGAAATAAAAATAAAATCACGCACCAAGAATAACACGTATAACCATGGATAGATAGCTTACCATATTTCTTTTGTTTTTCCTCTTTTCTGTATATTTGTACATATTGTAACTCTTGGTTTGGTGGTAATAAATGGGGATGTGGGGGGGGGGGGGGGTTCCCCCACAATATTTGGTTCAAAAAAAGAATAACACATATCATGTGAAGCAACAAAAATATAATGTTTTGAAAGAAACTTGATATTTTTGTTGATGAAGAATGGGATGCCTTGGGTATCCTCAAGCATTGACACTTGTACTTCTTTGATATGTGTTGGGGTGACATGGGCATCCCCAAGCTTGATCTTTTTTCCATCCTTCATCTCATCAAATCATTCTTCTCTCCCAACACTTAAAAACTTCCTCCACCAAAAACTTCTCACAATCTTCATTAGCAACGTTAGTGTAATGAAAATAATAAATCCACTTCGTTCAGTTTAAACACAAGTCTCACACTTAAATTAACATTAGCTACTCTCACAACTTCTTTTAAAGCTCTCCCTCTCAAAAGAACACCAAAAAAAGCGATTAAGACGCAAATGCAAATATTGGCAGAAATTTGTCAAAACATAACAGTCGGTAAAGACGATTTTTTCGAAATTCTCATGTTGCTCAAATAAAAAATTGGGAAGCGAAAAAAAATTAGATAACAACCTGGGGAATTAACTATTTTTTTCAAATCAATCCGACGTTCTGGCCCAGAAATATGTTTCAGAACAACAACTTCCCCAAATCGCACTACCTCTTAATTAGAGGTTACTCTTGGCACAAAAAGAAATAAAACGGATAAGGAGCGGTTGCTATAGAGGTAAAAACTTACAAAACTGAAAAAGAACAAAATAAAACAGAAGAAAACAAAAGGATAATGAAGGAAAAAAAACTGGGTTGCCTCCCACAAGCGCTTTTCTTTAACGCTTTTTAGCTAGGCATGAAGAACGAATCAAGTATTATCAATAGAATCATGGCCAAGAACATTTTGATTTTCATCCAGAGCATATTTAACATGTTCAGGAAAGTTTAACTTCCTGTAATTGGAACATAAAGATTTATACAACCATGTCTAACATTTATCAAACATCCCACAATTTTTAGAAGAGATCTTCTTAAAACTATGTTCCCTTGCTCTTCTTTATCCATAATCATGAAATTTACAGGCGTAGTTTTGTGGTGAAAAGAAAGTTGGGCATTTTTAACTATTCCCTTAATTTTAGAGATAGTAACATTGGCATGTGGGTGATAATAAGGGTAATCAATCATATTCTCCAATTTCAAGTAGTCATAAACCATCTTAGGCATAGTAGAAATTATGGAGCCAAGGTCACAATAAGCTATAAAGTTTTGATCATCAATACTAATTTTAATATAAGGTTCCCAATCATTTTCCAATTCGTTAAGGATTTTCCCCTCTTTTAGAGGTCTTTCTACTTTATTTAAATTTAGTTTACCAATCATCTCAAGAATTTTATCAAGTTTATCATGTATGGCATCTTTATTGTTTTCCATAAAGAGACTAGCTAGGCTATTAATAGCATTGAGAGCTTCCATGTCCCCACATTCTTAAAAATTCCTTCTACCATCATGTCCAAAGCATGCTTATACCAACCAAAGAGCCCTAGATAGAAGCATCTAAATAATATACTTGAAGAAAGCTGAGGTTGTATTTTTTGTGTGAACTAGAAATTCTTTCCCGAGCATCTTTAAATCTCTCCTCACCTCTTTGTTTGAAGTTGAGGATCTCATCCTCGGGGGACATAGCAAAAGGAGTGGAGCTAGACATACTAACAAAATAAACTAACAACACAAACTAAAGGACTAGAAACTAGGGAACTAACTTTTTTGGGGGTTTTGATGAAGAGAAAACAAGACTAAACAAAAGTAAACTAAGAAAAAACAAAACAAAAGAAAGAGAGTGGAAGTATGAAACTCCCCTTCCAGCAAGCTAGAAATCCTCGCCAAAGGCGCCAGAAAAAGTACTTAATGATGATGTGATCACACGCTTGTTGGGAGACCCCAAGAGAAAGATTGACAACCAGAGAGATGGGAAATCCCCAGCAAAGGCGCCAAAGAAAGTACTTGATGATGCATTCTAGAGTAAGTTTTCCCCTATTAAAGAACCAGAGTTATCAAACCAATAGGACTACATAGTCTTCACTGTAACACCCCTGTTTTTAAGCCCTTGTTTAATATTAAATTAGCAAGCCTCTTAAGACTTTTGTAAGACAATTAAGTGGACAACATGTTTGTGTAGTCATGTGTATCTATGCAATATAAGTGGTGTGTTTCTTTTCACTCATTTGAGGATTTTTCCTGATGATTGATTATTGTCTGCCTGATGTTTTTCAACTGGAAACCCTAAGATCTTTCTTTTCAAAGCTTGGGGGATACTTGATTCACTCATGATAGCATTATTTAGTCATGTCTTGACCAAGAAAACACTTTGGTTGGGATTTAAATAGCTTTGGGAATTTATTTCCTATTTAAACATTTAGCAGAAAAACAACATGACTAGCTGTTTTCCACACTTGTTTTCAAGAATCAAACATATTTGATTTGTTGTTTTCTTGTGGTATTATGGTTGAACATGTTATGTAGTACAACTATATGCCACTGGTTTGAATTTAGCACTTGGAAAACAATCTAATTCATGATTGTTTTTCTAGTATAAAAATATTGAAAAACCAATTCTATTTGGAAAACAGAAACATAGTCTTTTGGGCAGATGTTTTCAGAAGGTTAACAAACTCTTTTTCTTGTGTACTTGTTGTTTTCTCAAACTATAAAGTACATTTAACAATTAGCAACTTGAATTTCCAAAATCCAAGTTCATTTGCCCAATCAAACAGAAGCAAACTTTTGCTTCAAAACCCTGTTTTTCCAACACTTAGTGAAAATTTCACTAAGTCTTTTACTGAATTTTCTGAAATCTGTTTTTGAACCAAACTTTGGAGGTTTGTTTCTCTGCCAATTCTTCATGGTTTTGAATAAACTTGGTGTCTATTTTGATTGCCTTGAAACCCTCTGTAACCCCATGTGCTAGTTGGCCCGAGTGGTGCCTTAGACAAGAAGGAAAGAGGAGGGGAAGTAGACTCGGGTAGGAGGGGGGTGGCAGATGGCATGGCCTAAAAACTCCCATGTCTCTCCACCCTAGCTCCACTGTGCTGACCAGTAAGTTAGGCACCGCCCCTGGCTCGAGATGCAACGAGAAACACGGCCCCCCAACCCCTCATCGTGCCAACACACCCTCATCATGTGCACCCGAAGAGCACGCCCGTGGCCTCGTGGCTACAAAGCCTCCCAGGCCGTGCCACTGCGCCAGCATCACACCCACCCCTCCACTACGCCACCCACGAAAATTCAGGCCGTGCCTCGCCGTGTGCGAGCCGCACGGGCATTTTTTCGCCGCCGGCCACCGGGAGATCCCCCGAGTCGAAACGAACCAACCCGTGCGTGTGAGCTCGCGATTCTTGCACGAACAAGCTCCCCGTACCCTTGGCCACCTCCCTGACATCCTCCGCGGTTCATTCGTTTGCAGGAGACCCCGAGCCATCGCCGCCGTGCCCGCCGTGTCGCCGCGGAGAGAAGCGCGCCGTCGAGGAAACCATCACCGCCACCACCGCGCCACCAGCCTCCCACGACCCCACCGCCTCCACGCGTCGCTCCACGGAACCCCTAGGTGAGCACCCTGCCCGCCCCGTGCGTGCCCGCGAGGTGCTCGACGCGTTTCCTGTCACGGTTAGGCTAGAGGAGGAAGAAAGAAGCGGGACCGTTGATCGCAAGATCAACGGCCACGCTTGAAGCGGCTTTTTCCCGCGTCCCCCGCCCCCGCGCGCGCAGCTGGGCTGGCCTAGGTGCTAGCTGGGCCACGCGCAGCGAATCGGGCCCATCTGGGCTAGCCCCTGTTAAATTAAATCAAATTTTTTTTTTGCAGATTCATACCTGTTAGCTTTTGGCCTAGGAAAAATAGCAAACTATTTTATTTGGCTTTGCCAATTTTTTTACATATAGCCATACAAAATCACAACCACCTCCCTTTGGCAGAATAATGTTTTGACTTTTATTTATTTTTCTATAGCCATTTTGCCAGACAGTACCATTAAAATGGAAATGAATAGAACTTCAAAAATACAAAACATTTTTGAGCAAACTCAACTGTTTTGGAAAGCCCTTATCAATACCTACCAGTAGAATTTTAGTTTGCATCCAGGAGAGTTATCATTTGGAAATGCCATCCATTTTGGTAAAACATCAGTGAGCCATTCCATGAATTTTAGGGGGAGTTTGGTACATTATTTTTGAGTGGTACCAATTGGAGAGGCTTTTTATTGTTAAGTACTATCACATCCTAGAAGGGTTTAATTTTTGGAGCCATAGAAAAAATTAGGGAGACAGAACAAGTTTCAGCACTTTTCTGCCTAATTTTTAATTCCTAGATCTTGTTTTATATGATCTTTTGGTGATGTGCACCTATTGTGTTCTTGCTTGTAATGTTGTTATCTAGTGTAGTATTGAGGTATACAAGTTGTATGAACATGTTAGAATAAATGTCTTGAGTGGTAGAATTTTTAGAATTAATTTCCATGCATAACTCTTGCTCATAGCTTATTTTCTATCTAGGTTTGTGAGTAGATTTTTAGTTGTATCAAGCCTTTTTGCTAGATTATATTTCAAGGAACCAGTACCATTTTGGGTACTATTATTTTGGTTACAACACCTCTGGTTACTTGGTGTTTGAGTTTAGAATAGATTTAAAATAGCATTGCTTAAGGTCTAGATTTCCTACTAGATTATACATGCATGCCTTTTGTTTTGTTTTCCACTAAGGAAAAATATGATTCTTTGTGGTTGAAAACAGAGGATGAAATGTCCTTGTGGCATTGTTATCCTTGTGTTTTCACCTCTGTTAATTTTCCCTCAAGTATTAGAAATTGCTTGAGTATCATTTGGGTGCCTAGATTTAATTCCCTCACATGTGTGGCAATTTTAGTCTAGTTTTTCCTTGTTTCATAGCTAAACTTTTTATGTTATTTTGTGGGATCCAGTAGCATTTTGGTACTGATTATAGGAGTATTTTACCTCTGTTAGTTTGCACACTTGTGCCTAAAATTAACAAGTGAAGTATAAACTAGTCTTGTATTTTTCCCAATTTTCTACTAGTATGAGTAGGAGTTTGTGGGACTAGTTTGTTTGTTTGAGCATTTTTAGAAATGTGACCAGAGGCTTATTAACCTCTTTATGAGCATTATTCTAGTGGAACACCCACTGGTATTTTTGCATCATGGTGGAAAATATGCTTGACTAGTGGTCATGAGTCCTTTTCACCACTTGAATATTTTAGCTTATATTTTGTGTTTGCCATAGAGATTATTGGGGGAGTTTTTAGACATCAAATTGTGTTTTATGTGACACCCTACTGTCTATTAACATGTGGTTTACCCCACTGGTCCATGATGCTCTTGGCTTAAAATCATTAAGTTTGACCACACCTAAACACTAGGAAGAAGCAGATTTTCCCACTGTGTTTTTCATGTCAATTTTCCTAAGGGATAATTGAGTGTCTTGAGTGTTACATTTTAATTGCTTGCTGTATGTACCACTTGTAGCATTGTTTGTCTTGGTTGGCTCTGAAAGTGTGCCTTTATTTCTTTTTACGACGTTAGAAAACGAGGAGGAAGGATTTGCTGAAGAAGGGTATTGCAACTCCTGTTACTTTCAGGACCAGGACCATCACTTGTACCAAGGCAAGCCATCCTAATGCTTGCTGTATAAATACTTATCATTATCTATCATGCATGCTTTTCACTTCTGAAGTTTTCACAAAACTATACTCTCAAAACTATTTTTGTTGTGAGTACTACTATTATTAATATTATTAGAAGAAGGAATCATAATAATAGTCCACTTGGTATTTGCCAAGCCCTTAGCCACTAAATGGTATATACATACCATCCACCAAATTAAAACTTGGGTTCTTAAATGAACTACATAAAATGTGCTTTTCTAAACAAATACCTTATGAAGGAAAAACCCCGGATGAAGGGTGAGACCCTGTCTACCGGAAGAATGCCATGAAGGGAAATTTTTGAGAAAGGTTTACAAAAGACACATAACCTAGTCTTCGCTGGACAACCATTATCGTACTGCCACTTTACCCCAATATGGGTAGGGGCTTGATTAAAAACTTGTTATGGTTAGTATGTGAGCTATCTCAAAGTGCTATAGAGGATTGGATCCTCCGAACCGAAGTGTCGCTAGGAGTGAGCAGACGGGACATCTAAAGTGTGGGATTAATTTTCCCTCCGGATGCAGCAGTTGGGTCTCCTGTCTGGGCGGTGTGTGACACGGCTTGCCGGGGAGGGGTAACCCCAATTGAAGAGATAGTCATGTTCTAGCTTGTACATAGTGGATAGTCAAGATCAGTTATCTGATGTTCCCATAGGTTGGGAATAGTCCATGGTTGTTTCATGGCGGATTCTGGATCTAGTGGAAGTGTGTACACCTCTGCAGAGTAAAACTATTTCGAGATAGCCGCGTCCTCGGATATGGACGGTTGAATGGCCATGTAGCTAGTATTGTGTCAACTTTTCAAAAAGAGGTTTTTGAAGGACGGCTTTGTACCTGCGAGGTACTATGGAGGGATGACTTGGTATCTGCGAGATACTGATGAGAAGGAAACTATTACTACAAGTTTCTGAAAGAAAACTTTCTTTTCTAAAAGTCTTATAAAAACCTCCAAGATATGGGATATCTACGAGAGAAAAACTACCTTATTTTAAAGGATTTTTCACTAAGAAAGAAAGTTGGAGAATCAACCATGATAAATCTTTTATATGTCATGGGTAGCTGAACCATATGTATGGCCTACCCACTCCACCAAATAAGCATGTATGCATTTATTGTAAGCTCATAAAGGATGTCTTGTTGAGTACATTCAAACGTACTCATTTGGTTTCGCCCCTGGTATCTACTTACCAGACTATGAGGAGCCACCCCAGGAGGAGTTCTATGAGAAGGAGTTCTACGCTGATGGCCCTGCGAGTTAGGATCGTCTCCCAGTCAGCAGCCTGTAGGATGAGGCGTGACTCGGGTTCTACTACGCTATGCTTATCGTCTTCCGCTGTGTTTATTTTGAATGTCTGTCCTGTGTGACAGTTATCAAGAACTTGGTCATGTGACCATTTATGTAAGACCCTAATATTCGTGTAATGGATGATGTATTCTGTATGCCAACTACGTATGTTGTTCACAACTGGTTATTCTGGGATTGTGAATGAATGCATATGAGGGGATCTGAACCTTCCGGTTTGGGGCCTCTACAAAGTTGGTATCAGAGCCATCCTGACTCTAGGAGACCTTAGTTAGCATGGACGTTAGTGTATACTCCAAAAATATAAGTTATAAATACAAAAAGATTGGATATATGACTATGTATAAAAATAATCCCTATATCCCACCACCTCTCTGTGTTAAACTCTACTCGCATTAAGATTGTTCTTTGCATAAACTTAAAACTTTGCACACTGTGGTATCACTAAAACTATACTTAAAATTTTGTGTAGATGGACGTGGTCATCACCGAGGCTTTCCAGTTGGGACGTCCACGTGGCGAGACTTTCCTTTTCGAGGAGAGGCTAGTGGCTATGGCCACTGTGTTGGGACGCCCACTTCCGGAGCTGCGAGGAGGTCTAGTTGACGGTGCACCTCTGGAGGGAGACTGGTACGCGGAGGTCACTATCCGTGCACCTCTGGCTAGCCCGACAGTGGAGGCCTACGTCTTTCGTGCTGTTGATCGTTCTTGGACCGAGGCAGCCGTGCGGGTGATTCAGGAGTCAGTGGCACGACTGGCACACATTGGGGAGTACATGTTCATCGGTTCCCGGTTCGAGTTGATTGGGAGGCGCGATGAGGAGGGCATACCACTTCCTGTCGAGCCAGACACTACCACTGTTGGTCCTCACTTGGACGAGATGGAGATTCTGTTGTACCGCACTCAGCACAGGTTGGACGATCAGCGACTCGCTCACCACCTTGGCACATTGGTGCACCACACACTGATAGCCGAGACTGACGAGCTGAGGGCTGAGCTTCAGGACAGCCAGGAGGAGAGTGGAGCACTAGCACAGCAGTTGTCTCAGTTGAGGGAGGAGTTGGAGGCCGCCACCGCGAGGAGCCGTGCCTTGGAGAGACAGCTGCGGGCCACCCGACTGAGCCGTGCTCGTCTCACCAGCAGGGTGACGGCTCTGGAGGGGGCTAACTCAGTTCTGCACACTAGGCTTCACATAGCTCGTGACGACATAGCCGCGAGAGACTCTGCCATAGAGGAGCTTGAGGAGGAGGGCGCAGAGCTCAGCAGGGAGATTGAGGAGCTCCTGCCAGTAGAGGATGTTCCGTCTGACTTGGAGGGGATGGATATGAGTGAGGCGAGCGAGCAGGATGATGATGACCTGCTTGGCGAGGAGGAGGAGGAGGACCCTGAGGAGCGTATCTTCGAGGTTGGGGACAGTGACGACTCTGTGTAGTCACAGCCTCCTCACCCTTAGCACTTGATGCTGGTCTAGATGCTAGATAAGTATGCTAGATCGTTTTGCTAGTAGTAGCCTTGCGATGACCCCACCAATCGCACCCCTTGTAGCTCGATGAAGCCTTCCTTGTAAGATATGGCTTGTAATGTGTGTGTGTAATGTCAAAGACTCTGTTTAAGTTGTGTGATGAATGGAATGTTCTGCTTGTTTCCTTGATGATTGTCACTATTTTGCGTTCTTTTCATCCATGTTTGCGACTGCCCCGCTCTTGTTTTTGAAACATATCACTCGTATTCCTTTTTCTTATGTTAAAGGTACTGGGTTTTCAAAAACAAGAATATAATTCTAAAACTTACACATGTTTTCACTTCAGAATGGCACCTCGTCGCGAACCCCCACCGCCACCACCACCCACAGTGGAGGCGCTGTTGGCCCTGCTGATGGAAGATCGCCAGGCCAGCCGAGATGAGAGTGCAGCTACCATTACCGCTCTGCAACAACTAGCTGCTGCCGCCAACAATAATGGCAATGGAAATGGCAATGGCAATGGTGCTCGCTCGAGACTGAGAGACTTTCAGCACACCAACCCCCCAGTCTTCACTAGGATTGTGGAGCCTCTCGATGCTGACGACTGGCTCCGCACCATTGCAAACAAACTGGAGGTTGCTTCAGTTGAGGAGAATGATAAGGTCCTGTTTGCCTCCCATTTTCTTGCTGGTCCTGCCAGGACTTGGTGGGAGACTACACGTGAGACTGTTGCAGCTGGTCACGTGTTCAACTGGGAGGATTTCTCTGCGAGATTCCGCAAGTATCACATTCCCCAAGGAATGATGACACTTATGCGTGAGAAATTTCTGAAGCTGAGGCAGGGAAGTATGCCTGTGTCTGAATACTAGGAGAATTTCACTACTCTGTCCAGGTATGCACAGGATGATATCAATACTGATGCTAAGAAGAGGGAGAGGTTCTTAAATGGGCTGGATGATGAGCTCCAGTGCGCTCTAGTGGTGGTTCCATTCCAGGACTTGGAGACCCTTGCAAATGCCGCTATGGTACTGGAGCACAAGCGGAAATCTGCTGATGATAACCGCAAGAGGAAGATGACCGTGCATGGAGGACCTAGTGCTCAAAGGACTCGCAACACTCCGTATGCGAGGCCACCATCCCACAAGGCGCCTGCTTATGCACCCCGCCCCAACCACAACTATGCACCAAGGCCCAACAACTACAACCCCAACTATGCACCAAAGCACGGAGGAAATAGCTATGGTGGTAACCATGGTAATCATTCTGGGAATAATCATGGAAACCGCTATGGAGGCAACAACAGTGGAAATGGGAACAACTCCAACAATGCTCCCAAACCTAACCCAAGCCCAAGACCTTCTGGAGGTTGTTTTGCCTGCGGGAAGGAAGGTCACTTTGCTCGTGAGTGCCCTACCAAAGCAACTGCCACAGCCCAGCCTACTGCAACCAAGATGAACCATGGTCCTTCCACTGGACGGCAGAATAGGATGAAGGGACACCTGAACCACGTCACTGCTGCAGAAGCTCAGGAGGCACCAGACATGGTGATGGGTACGTTTCCTGTCAACTCGGTGTCAGCCGCAGTACTGTTTGATTCTGGTGCATCGCATTCTTTTGTCACTAAACCGTTTGCTGAGAAAAGTGGTATGAAGCATTCCCGTATGCACAACCCTATGTTAGTACAAATACCTGGGGATAGTACTAAAGCCAACTTAATTTGCAATGAAGTGCCAGTAGAAATACAAGGGAAAACTTTTCATGCTGATCTTATAGTGCTGGGATCCAAAGGGATAGAAGTGGTACTCGGTATGAACTGGATGGCCAAGTATAAGGGGGTTATTGACTGCACTAAGAAATCTATTGATATGATCTCTGAGGACGGGGAAAAGGTTGCGTACACTGCAACTAAACCCTCGTCACAAGTTCACTGCCACACTGGTATAGCCCACCCTAACCTTGAGGAAGTCCCGGTCGTTTGCGAATACCCGGATGTTTTTCCTGAAGAGTTACCCGGTATGCCCCCTGATCGGGATATCGAGTTTGTGATCGAGTTAGTGCCCGGAACTGGACCCATAGCACAGAAGCCTTATCGGATGAACCCAAAGGAATTAGATGAATTGAAGACCCAGCTGGATGATATGTTGAGAAAAGGTTTGATTCGCCCTAGTGCATCGCCATGGGGATCTCCGATCATTTTTGTGGAAAAACGGGACGGTACCACTCGTTTATGTGTGGACTACCGCAAGTTGAATGATGTTACCATCAAGAACAAATACCCGTTGCCCAAAATTGAAGACCTGTTTGACCAGCTGAATGGGGCCGTAATCTTCTCGAAGATCGACCTTCGGACTGGTTATCACCAATTGAAAGTCCGTGATACTGATATTCCCAAGACTGCTTTCACCACTCGTTACGGGCTGTATGAATACACCGTGATGTCCTTTGGTCTAACCAATGCCCCTGCCTATTTCATGAATCTCATGAATAAGGTATTCATGGATTTTCTAGACAAGTTTGTCGTGGTGTTTATTGACGACATTCTCATATACTCTCGGAGTGAGGAAGAACACGAGGAACATCTGAGAATTGTGCTCGGAACACTTCGTGAGCATCAATTGTATGCTAAGTTTAGTAAATGTCAATTCTAGTTGACGGAAGTCGGGTTTCTTGGACATGTAGTATCTGCGGGAGGAATATCTGTTGACCCTACTCTAGTTCAGTCTGTGGAGAAGCGTGCTGCTCCGACCAACCAGACTGAAGTCAGATCCTTTCTGGGTTTGGCAGGGTATTACCGCAAGTTTGTTCAGGGATTCTCGAGTATAGCCAGACCCCTCACCCCGTTGCTCAAGAAGGATAGCAAGTTCCTATGGACGGACAAGTGTGAAGAGAGTTTCAATGAGTTGAAGCATCGACTGGTGACCGCTCCAATCCTTATAATGCCGGATATCACCAAGAATTTTGACGTATATTGTGACGCTTCTAAGCTTGGTCTTGGAAGCGTACTTATGCAAGAAGGGAAAGTGATATCTTTCATATCCCGCCAGTTGAGACCCCACGAGTTGAATTACCCCACTCATGACTTAGAGCTTGCTGCTGTCGTGCATGCCCTCAAAACATGGCGACACTTCCTTATGGGAAGAAGAGTGGAAATTTACACGGATCATAAGAGTTTAAAGTATATCTTTACTCAACGGGAGCTCAACATGAGGCAGCGCCGCTGGATTGAGCTCATTAAAGATTATGATCTGAGTATTCATTATCACCCTGGGAGGGCAAATGTGGTTGCAGACGCTCTTAGTCGAGAGCCGGCCTCTCTAAATGCTATGATTTTAGTAAGGCAGCCCGAGTTGTGGAAAGAGCTTGACCAACTTGGCATTGAAGTGGTCAGCTATGGTATGTTGGACGCCATAGAACTTAAACCAACTCTGGTTGACCAAATCAAAGAGGCGCAGAAAGGCCAGAAAAGTATTGATGGTATTAAGGCCCGCATGGAGAAGGAGAAGGTTGCTGGGTTTACTATCGATGCTGATGGGGGATTATGGTATGAAGGCCGTATTTGTGTTCCCTCTGAGTCTGATCTCAAGCAGACCATCATGGTCGAAGCTCATGAGACCATGTATTCTATCCATCCTGGAGGAACAAAGATGTATCAAGACCTGAAGGAGAGATTCTGGTGGCATGGAATGAAGCGAGAGATTGCTTCATTTGTAGCCAAGTGTCATGTCTGCCAGCAAGTGAAAGCTGGGCACCAGCGTCCCGCTGGCTTGCTCCAGCCGTTGCAAGTACCTGTTTGGAAATGGGATGAAGTAGGGATGGACTTCATCACAGGACTTCCTAGGTCCAGCCGAGGAAATGATTCTATATGGGTTGTCGTGGACAGACTCACGAAAGTTGCTCACTTTATTCCTGTCCGGACCACCTATCGTGGAGATCAGCTAGCTGATCTTTACATTTCTCGGATTGTCAGCCTGCACGGAGTCCCGAGTAGGATTGTGTCTGATCGAGGTACACAGTTCACATCCATATTTTGGAAGAAGTTGCACGAGAGTTTGGGAACCAAATTAGCTTTTAGCACAGCCTATCACCCACAGACTGATGGACAGACAGAGCGTGTGAACCAAATTCTGGAAGACATGCTCCGTGCTTGTGTGTTGTCCTATGGAGTTAAATGGGAAGACTGTCTGCCTTTCGCAGAGTTTTCTTACAACAACAGTTATCAGTCTAGCTTGCAAATGGCCCCTTTTGAAGCACTGTATGGACGTAAATGCCGCACACCCCTAAATTGGACTGAGACTGGAGACAGTCAGGTTTTTGGTGTGGACACTTTGAAAGCTGCAGAAGAGCAGGTTCAGCTTATTCGGGAACGTTTAAAGACAGCTCAATCTCGTCAGAAGAGTTATGCTGACACGAAGCGTCGTGATGTCTCTTTCAGCATTGGAGATTTCGTGTACCTTCGTGTTACGCCACTCAAAGGGATGCAGCGTTTCCATGTCAAGGGAAAGCTGGCACCCAGGTATATTGGACCTTTTAAGATCTTTGCACGTCGTGGCGAAGTTTCTTATCAGTTAGAATTACCTGAGGAGCTATCTGCGTTTCACAATGTGTTCCATGTGTCATTGCTCCGGAAATGTCTGCAAGTACCTGAGAAGGATCTCTCGTATCAAGACATAGATTTCAGGACCATTGATATCAATGATGACTTGACTTATCGTGATAGACCCCTGCGGGTTCTCGAGGAGATTGTGCGCGCTACCAGGAGGCGTGCTATAAAATTCCTTAAGATTCAGTGGACGAATCATTCTGAGGAAGAAGCTACCTGGGAGCGTGAGGATGATATCAGGAAGGAGTTCCCTGATTTTCTTAAAGACTAGACCCGCTAATCTCGGGACGAGATTCTTTTAAGGGGGGGAGATTTGTAACACCCCTGTTTTTAAGCCCTTGTTTAATATTAAATTAGCAAGCCTCTTAAGACTTTTGTAAGACAATTAAGTGGACAACATGTTTGTGTAGTCATGTGTATCTATGCAATATAAGTGGTGTGTTTCTTTTCACTCATTTGAGGATTTTTCCTGATGATTGATTATTGTCTGCCTGATGTTTTTCAACTGGAAACCCTAAGATCTTTCTTTTCAAAGCTTGGGGGATACTTGATTCACTCATGATAGCATTATTTAGTCATGTCTTGACCAAGAAAACACTTTGGTTGGGATTTAAATAGCTTTGGGAATTTATTTCCTATTTAAACATTTAGCAGAAAAACAACATGACTAGCTGTTTTCCACACTTGTTTTCAAGAATCAAACATATTTGATTTGTTGTTTTCTTGTGGTATTATGGTTGAACATGTTATGTAGTACAACTATATGCCACTGGTTTGAATTTAGCACTTGGAAAACAATCCAATCCATGATTGTTTTTCTAGTATAAAAATATTGAAAAACCAATTCTATTTGGAAAACAGAAACATAGTCTTTTGGGCAGATGTTTTCAGAAGGTTAACAAACTCTTTTTCTTGTGTACTTGTTGTTTTCTCAAACTATAAAGTACATTTAACAATTAGCAACTTGAATTTCCAAAATCCAAGTTCATTTGCCCAATCAAACAGAAGCAAACTTTTGCTTCAAAACCCTGTTTTTCCAACACTTAGTGAAAATTTCACTAAGTCTTTTACTGAATTTTCTGAAATCTGTTTTTGAACCAAACTTTGGAGGTTTGTTTCTCTGCCAATTCTTCATGGTTTTGAATAAACTTGGTGTCTATTTTGATTGCCTTGAAACCCTCTGTAACCCCATGTGCTAGTTGGCCCGAGTGGTGCCTTAGACAAGAAGGAAAGAGGAGGGGAAGTAGACTCGGGTAGGAGGGGGGTGGCAGATGGCATGGCCTAAAAACTCCCATGTCTCTCCACCCTAGCTCCACTGTGCTGACCAGTAAGTTAGGCACCGCCCCTGGCTCGAGATGCAACGAGAAACACGGCCCCCCAACCCCTCATCGTGCCAACACACCCTCATCATGTGCACCCGAAGAGCACGCCCGTGGCCTCGTGGCTACAAAGCCTCCCAGGCCGTGCCACTGCGCCAGCATCACACCCACCCCTCCACTACGCCACCCACGAAAATTCAGGCCGTGCCTCGCCGTGTGCGAGCCGCACGGGCATTTTTTCGCCGCCGGCCACCGGGAGATCCCCCGAGTCGAAACGAACCAACCCGTGCGTGTGAGCTCGCGATTCTTGCACGAACAAGCTCCCCGTACCCTTGGCCACCTCCCTGACATCCTCCGCGGTTCATTCGTTTGCAGGAGACCCCGAGCCATCGCCGCCGTGCCCGCCGTGTCGCCGCGGAGAGAAGCGCGCCGTCGAGGAAACCATCACCGCCACCACCGCGCCACCAGCCTCCCACGACCCCACCGCCTCCACGCGTCGCTCCACGGAACCCCTAGGTGAGCACCCTGCCCGCCCCGTGCGTGCCCGCGAGGTGCTCGACGCGTTTCCTGTCACGGTTAGGCTAGAGGAGGAAGAAAGAAGCGGGACCGTTGATCGCAAGATCAACGGCCACGCTTGAAGCGGCTTTTTCCCGCGTCCCCCGCCCCCGCGCGCGCAGCTGGGCTGGCCTAGGTGCTAGCTGGGCCACGCGCAGCGAATCGGGCCCATCTGGGCTAGCCCCTGTTAAATTAAATCAAATTTTTTTTTGCAGATTCATACCTGTTAGCTTTTGGCCTAGGAAAAATAGCAAACGATTTTATTTGGCTTTGCCAATTTTTGTACATATAGCCATACAAAATCACAACCACCTCCCTTTGGCAGAATAATGTTTTGACTTTTATTTATTTTTCTATAGCCATTTTGCCGGACAGTACCATTAAAATGGAAATGAATAGAACTTCAAAAATACAAAACATTTTTGAGCAAACTCAACTGTTTTGGAAAGCCCTTATCAATACCTACCAGTAGAATTTTAGTTTGCATCCAGGAGAGTTATCATTTGGAAATGCCATCCATTTTGGTAAAACATCAGTGAGCCATTCCATGAATTTTAGGGGGAGTTTGGTACATTATTTTTGAGTGGGACCAATTGGAGAGGCTTTGTATTGTTAAGGACTATCACATCCTAGAAGGGTTTAATTTTTGGAGCCATAGAAAAAATTAGGGAGACAGAACAAGTTTCAGCACTTTTCTGCCTAATTTTTAATTCCTAGATCTTGTTTTATATGATCTTTTGGTGATGTGCACCTATTGTGTTCTTGCTTGTAATGTTGTTATCTAGTGTAGTATTGAGGTCTACAAGTTGTATGAACATGTTAGAATAAATGTCTTGAGTGGTAGAATTTTTAGAATTAATTTCCATGCATAACTCTTGCTCATAGCTTATTTTCTATCTAGGTTTGTGAGTAGATTTTTAGTTGTATCAAGCCTTTTTGCTAGATTATCTTTCAAGGAACCAGTACCATTTTGGGTACTATTATTTTGGTTACAACACCTCTGGTTACTTGGTGTTTGAGTTTAGAATAGATTTAAAATAGCATTGCTTAAGGTCTAGATTTCCTACTAGATTATACATGCATGCCTTTTGTTTTGTTTTCCACTAAGGAAAAATATGATTCTTTGTGGTTGAAAACAGAGGATGAAATGTCCTTGTGGCATTGTTATCCTTGTGTTTTCACCTCTGTTAATTTTCCCTCAAGTATTAGAAATTGCTTGAGTATCATTTGGGTGCCTAGATTTAATTCCCTCACATGTGTGGCAATTTTAGTCTAGTTTTTCCTTGTTTCATAGCTAAACTTTTTATGTTATTTTGTGGGATCCAGTAGCATTTTGGTACTGATTATAGGAGTATTTTACCTCTGTTAGTTTGCACACTTGTGCCTAAAATTAACAAGTGAAGTATAAACTAGTCTTGTATTTTTCCCAATTTTCTACTAGTATGAGTAGGAGTTTGTGGGACTAGTTTGTTTGTTTGAGCATTTTTAGAAATGTGACCAGAGGCTTATTAACCTCTTTATGAGCATTATTCTAGTGGAACACCCACTGGTATTTTTTCATCATGGTGGAAAATATGCTTGACTAGTGGTCATGAGTCCTTTTCACCACTTGAATATTTTAGCTTATATTTTGTGTTTGCCATAGAGATTATTGGGGGAGTTTTTAGACATCAAATTGTGTTTTATGTGACACCCTACTGTCTATTAACATGTGGTTTACCCCACTGGTCCATGATGCTCTTGGCTTAAAATCATTAAGTTTGACCACACCTAAACACTAGGAAGAAGCAGATTTTCCCACTGTGTTTTTCATGTCAATTTTCCTAAGGGATAATTGAGTGTCTTGAGTGTTACATTTTAATTGCTTGCTGTATGTACCACTTGTAGCATTGTTTGTCTTGGTTGGCTCTGAAAGTGTGCCTTTATTTCTTTTTACGACGTTAGAAAACGAGGAGGAAGGATTTGCTGAAGAAGGGTATTGCAACTCCTGTTACTTTCAGGACCAGGACCATCACTTGTACCAAGGCAAGCCATCCTAATGCTTGCTGTATAAATACTTATCATTATCTATCATGCATGCTTTTCACTTCTGAAGTTTTCACAAAACTATACTCTCAAAACTATTTTTGTTGTGAGTACTACTATTATTAATATTATTAGAAGAAGGAATCATAATAATAGTCCACTTGGTATTTGCCAAGCCCTTAGCCACTAAATGGTATATACATACCATCCACCAAATTAAAACTTGGGTTCTTAAATGAACTACATAAAATGTGCTTTTGTAAACAAATACCTTATGAAGGAAAAACCCCGGATGAAGGGTGAGACCCTGTCTACCGGAAGAATGCCATGAAGGGAAATTTTTGAGAAAGGTTTACAAAAGACACATAACCTAGTCTTCGCTGGACAACCATTATCGTACTGCCACTTTACCCCAATATGGGTAGGGGCTTTATTAAAAACTTGTTATGGTTAGTATGTGAGCTATCTCAAAGTGCTATAGAGGATTGGATCCTCCGAACCGAAGTGTCGCTAGGAGTGAGCAGACGGGACATCTAAAGTGTGGGATTAATTTTCCCTCCGGATGCAGCAGTTGGGTCTCCTGTCTGGGCGGTGTGTGACACGGCTTGCCGGGGAGGGGTAACCCCAATTGAAGAGATAGTCATGTTCTAGCTTGTACATAGTGGATAGTCAAGATCAGTTATCTGATGTTCCCATAGGTTGGGAATAGTCCATGGTTGTTTCATGGCGGATTCTGGATCTAGTGGAAGTGTGTACACCTCTGCAGAGTAAAACTATTTCGAGATAGCCGCGTCCTCGGATATGGACGGTTGAATGGCCATGTAGCTAGTATTGTGTCAACTTTTCAAAAAGAGGTTTTTGAAGGACGGCTTTGTACCTGTGAGGTACTATGGAGGGATGACTTGGTATCTGTGAGATACTGATGAGAAGGAAACTATTACTACAAGTTTCTGAAAGAAAACTTTCTTTTCTAAAAGTCTTATAAAAACCTCCAAGATATGGGATATCTACGAGAGAAAAACTACCTTATTTTAAAGGATTTTTCACTAAGAAAGAAAGTTGGAGAATCAACCATGATAAATCTTTTATATGTCATGGGTAGCTGAACCATATGTATGGCCTACCCACTCCACCAAATAAGCATGTATGCATTTATTGTAAGCTCGTAAAGGATGTCTTGTTGAGTACATTCAAACGTACTCATTTGGTTTCGCCCCTGGTATCTACTTACCAGACTATGAGGAGCCACCCCAGGAGGAGTTCTATGAGGAGGAGTTCTACGCTGATGGCCCTGCGAGTTAGGATCGTCTCCCAGTCAGCAGCCTGTAGGATGAGGCGTGACTCGGGTTCTACTACGCTATGCTTATCGTCTTCCGCTGTGTTTATTTTGAATGTCTGTCCTGTGTGACAGTTATCAAGAACTTGGTCATGTGACCATTTATGTAAGACCCTAATATTCGTGTAATGGATGATGTATTCTGTATGCCAACTACGTATGTTGTTCACAACTGGTTATTCTGGGATTGTGAATGAATGCATATGAGGGGATCTGAACCTTCCGGTTTGGGGCCTCTACATTCACGAAGGTTGATTTATCAACGGCACCAGAAAAGTACCAGTGTGTTGTTGACGGGAGTGTGGAACCTATGCACAAACAAAAACTCACTCTTGCCCCAACTTACCGGAAGATTGTCAATCTTCCGGTCTTGCTCCAACAGGAAAATTAAACATAGAGAGTCTTGGAAAACAATAAAAGTAAAAATAGAACAGGAAGGAAACAATTATGAAAGTGCTTAAAAGAAGCTTTCCAATGTGAGGAAAATAGGACCGAGACCATAGGTTCACTAGTGGTGTCTCTCCAAACATAACAAATATGCTGGGTGAACAAATTACAGTTGGGCAACTGACAAATCATGAACGTATAACAATTCTATTATGACGAGATAAAGTTCACGAGTTCTAAGATTGTAGGCATTACATCAAGGCATATGGACCGCTATCAAGTATGCATCCATATCTAAAAGTCCACCTCAAGAAAGCTATCCAGCATATCCCTCGGTATTAAGTTGGAGCAACGAAGCGATTTCTATGTGTGCAACAGACAAATGTATTAATATCAATACGTAATGTAATAAGTGTTTCCTATCCGTAGAGAAGAGCACCACTATTTTCTCCCTAGTGGCAACATCACATCCTCCCCCACACGTTTTTGTCACTTGAGTGCGGGCAACAAGGAGGCATGAACCCACTATCTAGCATATAAACCCTCTCTTGGAGGTGAAAACAACTAGGTGGCCTAGGTAATCATAAAAACAAGAGAGCATTGCAAGACAAGATTAAAACTCTATATAAATATAAGTGAAGCATCTACATGAACAAAATAATCATAATCTCATGGTTCATCGGATCCCAGCAAATACAGCATGCAAAATTACATAACGGTGATCTCGATCATGTGTGGCAGCTCACGAGACTCTAAACATGGAGGCATAGGAGAGAGAACAACCATCTAGCTACTGCTATGGACCCGTAGTCCCGAGGTGAACTACTCATGCATCCGTCCGGAGGCAATCATGCAATGTAGAGACCTTCGGTGAAAATCCCCCTCTCTGGCAGGGTGCCGGAGCAGGACTCTAGAAGCCATGGATTGGATTTTTGATGTGACGGTGCCTCTCTGTATGTCTCATGGAAAATAACTCCATCCCCGGTGGTTTTAGACTTAAGGAATTTTATAAGCGAAGGGGGGCGTGAGGCTGGGCCGGGAGCTCCCAGTGGCCCACCAGGCACGACCTAGGGGGGCGCTCCTGGCACCCTCCTGGTGGCCCCTGTCTCCCCTCCATCTCTCCTTTGGATTTCGTCTTTGTTCTGGGTAAAAATTGGTCTCCATGGATCTTTATCCCTTTCCGAGAATATTTCCTTAAGAAATTTTCTGAAATTAAAAAACAACATAAAACAACAACTGGCCTCGGCCATCTTGTTAATAGGTTAGCCTGTGAAAACATCCAGAAAATGAAGGGAAACATGTGGAAAACAAAAAGGTATTGGGTAGAAAACAAGCATGGAGCATCAAAAATTATAGTGGTTACGTTTTCAACGTATCATGGGGCCCATGTGGCCACCCCCCACACGGGGTACAATCCTAGGGCAACACAACCCCATCCAGCACCCCCTCTTATTAGGTTTTTTAAGACTGTACCGTAGGGAAAAAACCTACGGTGTAAATTTTATATAAATTGGAAAGCCATAAGTTTTCCTTATAGGATTACAAACGACAGACTGGGCAAAGTACAACAAGTTGAGAAAAACTAAGAGGGGCGGAAATTGAAAGAGAAAAAACAATCCATCAAGAGAAAGTATCTAAAACCCAGTCTAGAAGGGGTTGCACCAAACTAGCAGGGACACGATGTTGATGAAGTAAAATATCACTCTGAAAATTAACTCTCTAGCGGGCAAGGGATGGTGGAAATCCTTTGAAGATGAGGTCGTTTTTGTTTTTCCAAATATTCCATAAAGCACAAATTGAGACCTCCAGGAAACATGGCCCCGTGAAATTCCTTTTTGCTAAGAGAAAGGGTTGAGAAATGGGAAGTGAGCAATCCCAAGTGATATGAATGAAGTCCTAGCAAGCCAAAGCAAAAGGGCATGAGAAGAAAATATGGTCTCTTATTTCTAGGTATCCAGGGAGCAAAGACTGCTAGAGGACTCATCATCTAAGTGCCAACTTTTGTATAACATCAAGTCTTTAGTGTTTAGTCTGTCCATTTGAAGCAACCAGGCAAAAAACCTTTAATTTGGGCAAGCATTTGGATTTCCAGATCGCTGATAAAGAGGTTTCACGGGGCAAAGCTGAGAATATGAAACTATGGAATTTGGCCGATGTGTACCAGAGCCACCCCAGGAAAATGAACGAACGATAGGTTCATCAGTAGAGATGGCAAGTTGAGACAAAATAGGGGAGACATCGGATAACTCCTCAAAATCCTGAGATGATAATGGCAAGAACAAAGTAGAGGAATAGTCCGACAGATTGAACATATGATGCACTAAAATATTCTCATTTAACGCAAAAGAGAAAAGGCGAGGAAACCTATCATAGAGGAGCTCATTATATTTCCAATAATCCTTCCAAAAAAAGGTGGAGGAGCCATTAGAAACAGCAGAGGAGGTGATCCCTCTATAAATCTCGAAGAGTTTAAAAACATCTCGCCACCAGAATGAGCCGCGAATCGATTGAGCGTCAGAAGAAGTCGACGGGATATAAAGGGTCCAAACCAATTGCACCCGAGGAATCCGCTCCTTGCAATAGAATTTGTGAAGCTTCTTTAATAAGCAAGGCTTTGTTTTAGATTTCAAGATTTAAAATGCCTAAACCACAGTACTGCTTTGGCCTGCATACTAACGACCATGCAGCCGGAGAGTCAACTGACGAGGAATCCGCATCCTTGGCCCACAAGCAGTGCCGACGCGCACGATCAAATAAATTAAGAATGGTTTTGGGCACTTTTAGAGAGCATAAGAAATGAACCGAGAGAGAAGACAGGACCGAGTTCACAAAAGTCATCCTGCTACCATAATCAAGAAACTGTGCACCTGCATTGAGCCGACGCTCAACGTGATCAACAATAGGAGAGAGGTCTTGCACAGAAGGACGAGAAGACCCAAGCGTAAAACCAAGATAGGTGAAGGGGAGAGAGCCCATCGAGCATCCAAAAGTTGGAGAGAGATGAACAAGACGTGTATGGTCAATATTGATTGGCAGTAAGAAAGACTTAGCATAATTAACACGGAGGCCAGTGGCATCAGCAAAGGAATGTAGGAGCTCCTTTAGCACAGTCAGCTGAACTGGACAAGCTTGCAAAATCAGCAATGTATCATCTGCGTACCGTACGATAGGGAAGTCCGTATGAGGGATAGGCAAAGGGGGGTGAAGGCTCCCACTAGCAGCAAGACGGCTGACCATGGACTGCAGGAGGTCAGCACCTGCAACAAAAAGGATTGGGGAGAACGGATACCCTTGGCGGACGATACGTCCATTTTGCATCACTATTTTATATCGTTATTTTCTATTATTCATCGATATATTTCATGTTATGATACATTAATTATGTTATTTCATCTTATTTTGCATGTTTAATAGTTATTGGAGAATAAACACCTGGACCGGAAATCTGATGTAAAAATTATGTTTTCTATTCTTTGACATAAACATACACCACTCTCAAAATTGTTTTCAACGACTCTGTTTATCAAATGAAAAGCTCTAGAACATGAGGTAATCCCTTCTTCCCTCTGCGAAGGGCCTATCTTTTACTTTTATGTTGAGTCAGTAAACCTACTCCTTTCTTTCTTAAGCAAGCATTTGAGTTGTTGTGCTCCATCCATCTATATGTTGATTTACTCAATCATGTTCTTTATTCTTCCTTGTTTAGTACAAGTGCTTTCATATGATTGAATATCACTTTGAAAGTTACCTATGACTGCAAAGAGATTGTTATGATTGAGCATGTTATACTTTGCAATATAAGCTATAATATAAAAGACCCTGATCGAAAGACCAAGAACGAAGTTTGCCTTAACCAATTTTGATTTCCTTTTTGCACCTTTATTGTGACTCCATTTACTTGTTTCAAGTTAAATTATATGAGAGGAAGTTACTTGCTAGAATGACTAGTGTATTGATAGTTGTGATGCTTCTTGTCCGTATTTTATTTATCGACACCTCACAGGATAAACCGTCTTTACCGAGTTCAGTTTCGCTTGGGGACAAGCGAGGTCTAAGATTGGGGTAGTTGATACGTCCATTTGGCATCACTATTTTATATCGTTATTTTCTATTATTCATCGATGTATTTCATGTTATGATACATTACTTATGTTATTTCATCTTATTTTGCATGTTTAATAGTTATTGGAGAATAAACACTGGGACCAGAAATCTGATGGAAAAAGCATCACCGAGATACCCTATTTTAGAAGATGAGAAGAACAAGGGGGGTATAGGAGAAGTCTTAGAAGTCCCGAGGAGGAAGCCAACCAGAAGGGTAGCTAGAGGGGGGCCACCAGGGGCCCACACCACCATGTGACGCACCCACCTCTTGGTTGCGCCTTGGGGGTGGTCTGGTCCCCCTGGCCCACCTCTGGGCGCCCCTTTTGGCGTACTTGACCCCCAAGGACCCTAAGCCAGAAGACATCGTTGAGGAAATATTTCGCCACCGCCTCGGGGATGAAAACAACAGAGAGAGAAAAGCTCTCCGGTACAGAGAGATCTGCTGGGGAAATTCCTCCCCGGAGAGGGGAAATCGTCGTCATCGTCGCCGTCATCACTCCGGGCTTCATCGAGATCACCGTCGTCATCATCCTCACCACCAGCACCATCACCCTCACCGTCCACCTTCATCCCGCTGTAACAATTAGGGGTCTTTATCATTGTTTTCCACTAGATCTCTCTCCTGGTGTGGATTACTTGTTAGTAGTTGATGCTTGTGAGATTTATAGGTGTTTGCACTTTATGACCAGATTGTTATTTACCATTATATCAACTCTGATTATGATCTACATGATGTCTCGTGAGTAGTTTTTTTAGTTCTTGAGAACATGCGAGAAGTCATGATGTTAGTAGTGGAATTATGTTGAATTAATATCTATATGGTTTGATATTTAAGTTGTGGTGTTATTCTTCTAGTGGTGTCATGTGAACGTTGACTACATGATACTTCACCTTTATGGGCCTAGGAGGATGCATTGTGTATTTGGCTACTAATTGTGGGGTTGCCGGAGTGACAGAAACCTAAACCCCCGTTAAGAAACCGATACACGAGGGAGTGTGGGATTCCAGAGTTTAAGGTCATGGTTAGATTTATCTTAATTACTTCTTGTATTTGTGGATGCTTGCAGGGGGTTTAATCACAAGTATGTCTTAGTCCTAATTGGGCGGTGCATTAGCATAGGTTCACCCACAGAACACCTATCAAAACAATAAATATTAATCTACTATATGAAGCAAAAACACTTGACGAGATTCCCATATGTCCTCGAGAACGTTTAATCACCATAAGTAAAACAAACGGCTTGTACTTTGCTCTCAAAAGGATTGGGCCAGTCGCTGAAATTACTATTACTGTTATTTATTTACTTGCACTTTATTTATCTACTACATCCAAAACCACCAAAAACCTGTTTGCTAGTGTTTGCAGTGAATTCTCCATCCAACCTGCTTGTCATCACCTTCTTCTCCTCGTTGGGTTCGACACTCTTATTTATCGAAAGTACTACGATACACCCCCTATACTTGTGGGTCATCAGCGGACACCACGATGACAAGGGAACTTTTTTTCCGGAACACCATTAAGAAGCAGCGAAGTCGTGCCAGTAGAGAAAATTTCTTTAACCCAGGAAAGGAACCGAGCATCAAAACCCCAGCACCGAAGAATAGCAAGCATGGCCTGGTGCTCAATAGTGTCGAACGCCTTCGCAAAATCAAGTTTTAAGATAACAACTTCCTTATGAGAATGCTTACATTGATGAATATATTCGTACGCCTAGGCCACACAATCTTGGGTCAAGCGATTCTTAAGAAAACCCTACTGGTTAACATGAACTAAATTTAGGATTTTATCTTGGAAACGATTCGCCAAGAACTTGGTGAAGAGGTTTAGACAAGAATTGATAAGATAGATAGGGTGAAAAACATTAGTGCAAGAAGGATTAGGGACCTTAGGGATCAGGGTAGTAAAAGGTTCGTTAATGCTCTGGAGGTTAACTGAATTTTCCCAAAAGTTCGCACAAAGCCTACAAAAATTATGCCAAATAATCGGCCAACAGACTTTAAGAAAAGTACCTGAGAAGCCATTTGGACCCGGGGCCTTGTCCCCTGGCATTTCTGAAACAACTTTGTCAATTTCGGTATGAGAAAAGGGCCCAAAAAGGGAATGAAGGCCATCT